>CM050166.1:187946076-188538576 GCA_027410445.1 Discoglossus pictus | reverse complement strand
AGTAATTTTCATGATATATTGTAAATAGTGAAATAGTACTGAGGCACTTTTTCCATCATTGATTTTTATTATTTTAACAGTTATAAATCCCTTTATAAAGTAACAAACCTCTATCTATCTATCTATCTATCTATCTATCTGTCTAGAGCAGTGGTCCCCAACTTTTTGGCACCGGGGACCGGGTGTGTTTGGGGGAGGGGGGGTTGGGAGCGTATACAACACACACTTATAAACGCACACCACACACGCATATATACACACACACACACATATATACACACACACCATACACATATACACACACACACACATATATATATATATATATATATATATATATATATATATATGTGTATATATATATATACACCAACTACACACAAACATACACACACAAATACTTTCAGTGTAGTTACACACAATGGCAGTGTACATGTCTCACAGTTACAGCCAGCACCCTTTGAGGTAACACAATAACTCTTTGCTGAAGATTTATTGAAACAAATGTTACAGATTAGTCGCAGCTGTCCAGGGCAGGCAGTGCTAGGGGAGGCTGTGAGTACTGGGGTACATGTGGCCTGTGTGTCACTGCATGCCTGGGTTCTAGTGGCCTGTCTGTCTGTTTGTCTTGATGAGTGTGAGTGCAGACAGGAGCCTGGTGTGGGGGCCCGGCCTGCACCCAGACATTGTGCTACCTGTCAGATTCTTCTACATCTAGGCTGTGAGCAGCGATGGCCATAACCTCACACACTCCCGGGTAAGTGCTGCATGCAGAGGCTCTGGGACTTGCGTAAGTGCTGCCTCCTCCCTGGTACACAGCCTGGAGGGAGTGTGTGAGGTTGTGGCCCCTTACTGCAGATTGGGCTGGCTCTGGCACAGGACAAGAGAGGCACTCTCACTTCTCCCCTGGTCCCTGTACTGGTCTGTCAGGACAACAGCCTCTTCTGCAGTGGTTGGGTATTGGTCTTTGACCCAGGCTCTACTTACTGAAGGACAAGCTGGAAAATCTTCTACAACACAACAACCTGGCCCTCCTCCTCAACAGTCTGGAAATGATGCCCCTTCGACCACCCAACACAAGTGTGACTGATATTTCACACCACCCACCCATATGAATCATGGGCATTCCAGGCCAGGACCCAGAATTGCTTCCTATAATTTTTAGGGGTCATCTAGTATCAGGCCAGCAGCACCTGCTTGACTTCATGATGGCGAGATGGCGGGGAATGGTCTAGTAGGCTGTGCTGGCTCACCCACAAAGGAAGACCACCACTTGCTGTTCAAGGTCCTCAAAGTCCTAATTATTTATGGAAGAAGAAGAGAATGTGGTACTGGAAGAACAATTGCACATTACATGTAAGTGTAGATTGTGCCATTGATTCCATTATTTTCTTATTTAACTGAGGTTTTTTTTTATCCTGAAAATCAAATATTTAGAAAATGTTATTTCCAAGAGCTGCATGATGTTTTGACTTAGGTAGTGTTATGAAAAAGAATGGGGTTTTAAAGCCAGATATGTTATGCTTAACAGAAAATTAGCATTTGCCTTTAATTAGCTTTGATGTGACTTCAGGCTATTTATGAATAATTTGTTAGATCAGTTAATACAGATATCAACACTACCTGTGTGATTATTATTCTATGAAAGTAAATTATCTTTTGACCCACCTTTATAAGCATTTTGCAGACCAAAATGCTTAAAAAAAGTTCGCTATTTAAAGGAGACTCTGCTACAGAACTGTTTTTATAATGGGCAAAATGTTTTAGGATTTAAAAGACAATGAATATTACATTTCTAGATTGATGAACTGTTATATTCAACTATTCTTTTCTGTGGGAGTCATTGAAATATTTGCTTTCCTTAAAGGATCACTGTATTTTAAGAAAAATGACACATGGGAGCATTTTACAAATTAACATTTGCAGTTGCGTAAGCAAAAAAATAAATAAAACATTTTGGAGAAAAGCACGCACCTGAAGAATACAGGATTCCATTTTGGTAGTGTTTTTTTTATGTTGCATCACTTCCTGAGAGCTGGAGCACGTGGATTGTGTTTTTATCTATTACTAGAGGGAGACGAGAAGAGGTTGACAGCAGAAATATTTAATGGATTATTGAATCTGGTTGAAATTGACACAACCTTTTTCACCCTCACAGGCAAAGATGTAAATCCTGTTCTGCTGTAAACATCCCTTTTGCACTCATAACTTCATAAACTAGCAGAGACATCAAAATTCATTTAATTTCTACTTAAAAACTAATTTTATTACCTTTTTCCTGCATAAATGTAGACAGAAGTTATATAGAGTACATATACTAATTTCAAAAGTGCTAATCAGGTTACAAAAAATAGGAAATTACAACAAAGACAAATGCTATTTCTGTGGCTTAAATCAATGCTATTTTTGTGGAAAACTTTAGCATAATAAGCAAGCACTCAAACTTGTAACTTTATAGTCATTGAGTAATATATATCTTATGCATCCTTTTGTAAACCTTAAATAACTTGTGTTTGCTTCAGCAAGTTTATTGTTCTCACAATTACTCAGCAGGTTAAGGTGTTATTTGGTCATTGCAGACTTTGTGCTGCTATTTTATCTTGCAACGATTATCTGTAGCTAGCCTGAAGGCTTGTTACTTTAACACCATACAAAAGGATCTGTTTAAATTATGCAATGATCAACAATAAAATATATTTTCAGTGATTTAAAAAAGCAATTTGTAAAATGATACACACTGATAATTACTCTTAATTTTGCCACATATTCTATTAGCTACTCGCACTCCGATTCCGAGTTCCACGTCCACAATCACTACGGCCAGCCAAAGACACAAAACCGGCATTAGAACTCCATTGGTCTCAGCACAGCTCGAGTATTACAAGTACTAATTAATTAAAATTACACAAAATTGATTTTCTATTAGACCCATAGGTCTAGATCGCAAATAAAGTCTGGCCTTTATATTACTATTGTCTGTGTCTAATAAGTAAATTATGGGCTTGCTTAAATATTGTCAAATCATATGATCACGTCTCCTGAAATCAGACTTAAAGAGGCAGGGTTTACGAGTTCAGCCTTGCTGTGAAATTTCAATACAATACATATAAACATTTAAAAGAAAACATCTGCAGCCAAGTTCAAGGCATTTGCGAGCAGCTAATGGAATATGGTTCAATGTGTCTCGGTAAAGACTAACCCAAATCTTTATTATTTGTTTCCAAGGGAAAATACCTTAAAACATTGTCTCCACCTATTTGAAAAAATGTTTTGGATATAATTTTGTACCTGAAAAAGTAGCACTTCCTGATAGCTAGAGCCAGACCACCCAGTGTCCTTACAGTAGGCATAAGCCAGTAAGAATCCTAAGCGATTATCAAAGGCCTCATCGCGGACCTCGTTCATTGCGCTCATCGCAGGCCTTCTGCGATCATTGCGAGCCTCTTCACCCTCATCTAAGTTGCAGGCCTTTAGCGCTCATCTCGGGCCTCGCAATAAGCACCTTCAGTGCTCATTGTGAGCCTCTTCCCCTTCCTCTACTTTACAGGCCTCACAATGAGCACCTTCTGTGCTCATCGCGAGGACCGCAATGAGAGCCTTTGGCACTCATTCACTCATTGTGCATGCGCAAGCCCATAACTTTTAACATAGCGTTACCAACAAACTCGCAATTACGACAACTATATACGTGATAAGGGAATCATATCCCCTCCTAGATGCCTTTTTTCTAGAGAAAATAATATTTATGTAACCTATATAGAGTATAGATTTGTATATATTTATGGTCCACCTCTCTTTGACTTGTTACAAATAAGGGTGATAAGATGTCTTCTCAAGTGGACATTCTGTCAGTTAATAGTGTTGTCTTTTGTTGTTTAGTTGTTCATCTGTGTCCGACTCAATCAATCTGTGACACTATCTAATGCAGCACATCAGACACATGTGTCATCTACTGCGCCTCTGAGATCAATAAAGCTCATGTTCATAAGTTTAATTACTTCACCCATCCGCATCTGCTGTCGCCTTCTTTGAGCCTTCACTCTTGCCCAGCATTAGAGTCTTCTCTAGGAAAACCTGTCTTCTCATGATATGGCTAAAATCTTTTGGCTTTAGCCTAATGATTATTCCCTCCAGTGAACATTTTTCTTGATTTCCTGTAGAATTGATTGATTGTAACGTAACTTGCAGTGGAAGGGATTTTAACATCACAATTCAAAGGTGCCAAATCTACAGCTCTCAGCCTTCTTTATGACCCAGCTCTCACATTCATTTGTTACTGCTGGGAATACTATAGTTCTAATAATGTGGATCACTGTTGTAATATATTTGCTTTTTAAAAACTTGTCTAGACTTGTCATAGACTTAACTACCTTAGGAGTGTATATACAAACTGTGATTACTATGATATGGATGCATTGATAAGTAATAATCTATAATACAGTATGTGGACTGATGGAACATGGCACTGTAAGGAATCTTAACAAACTCTAATAATTTGCAAAGAAAACTCGAACCACAAGCAGAGTGGAGTAGCAGAAGTGTGTTGGGTCTTTATATTAGAGGTTGGTAGACTATTATCCCTGAAGAAACCTCATTTATGTGTTTTACTATTACTTCTGCCAGAAGAGTTTCAAAACCTCAAGTCCTTGGCCACAAGGAACATGAAACTTCTTTGGAAGTGGGAAAATTAATAATTGAGACCAAATATACCAAGTCTGCATCTTATATGTATCAGGAAATATACAGTATCCCCCTGTTCTAGAGGAAAACAATTTTGATTTACATTTCTTGGATGTAGTAAAATGAATACATAATATCAAAATAAAGGAGAAATTCATATAATGTATATATTTCTCCTTCAATTCCTATAAAAGTGCAAGAAGCAGCCTCAGAAAATGATTGTTAATGTTATCTGTAATGCATATACAATCATAAGTGAGGCAGTATCTGGTGGTTTAGAAACTCATTGTAATGATATAGAAATCACAAAGTTGTGGAGACCAGTAGCCAAGGTCAGCAATAATCCGGTTCCGCAAACTTGTAGGTGAAAACAGGAACAAGGTTTATTGAAGTGATCAGGAACCACACAATAATCTGGCAAGGATCAATAGACAGGAAGTGCCTTATATAGGCCAAGGACCAGACACAGCTGAAGAGACTTAGGTACTGATACTATTGCTAGCAGAGTCAAGCTTATAAGGTCTCAATGGAATTCACAAAGGTAAGCTGGCGCAGTGGTAGGGAAGAGGTATAGCAGCCTGGGGACCAGGGTTCAAAACCCAGCAGAGTCAATTCCTCACATTACCCCTGCCTCGATAGGTGCAGCCTCTGGATGCCCTATTACCTGGTTTAGCAGGGTACTGCACATGAAAAGACCGAAGGAGATCAGGAGCGTGAATATTGTCCACTGGTTCCCACAAACTCTCCTCCTCACCATAGCCTTTCCAGCGAACCAGAAACTGAAGCTTGCCACGGAAGATCCTGGAGTCAAGAATTTTGTCCACTTCATACTCATCCTCACCATCCACGAGGACTGGAGGTGGGGCAGGCAGGGCTCGGCCAGGGAAAGTGTTTTCATTAAAAGGTTTAAGCAGTGCAATGTGAAACACTGGATGTATTTTCATGGAATTCGTGAGTTGTAAACAGAAAGTGACAGCATTGATCTGAGCAATGATCTCAAAAGGTCCCATGAACCTTTGACCCAATTTATGAGAAGGAATCCGAAGCTTAAGATTCTTTGTTGACAGCCACACCTTGTCACCAACGTGATAGACTGGGGCCTCCTTTCTATGACTATCAGCAGCTCTTTTGTAACATTCCTGAGCCTCCAAAAGAGTCTCTTTCAACAGTGCTTGGGAATCACGTAAGGCCGTTAGCCGGTCAGTGACAGCAGGAATGGAAGTAGTAATTTGGAGACTGACTAGAAAGGTCGGATGGTAACCATAGTTGGCAAAAAATGGGCTCAAAGAAGTGGAGCAGTGTTGGGCATTGTTATAGGCAAACTCCGCCGTGGGTAAAAAATCCAGCCAGTCATCCTGCAGGTAACTAATATAGCACCGCAAATATTGCTCCAAAGTCTGGTTGGTTCGCTCAGTCTGTCCATTACTTTGCGGATGAAAAGTTGACGACAGATTTACATTAATACCTAGATTAGAACAAAAATGTTTCCAAAAACGAGACGTAAACTGCACTCCCCTGTCAGAAACTACTTCATTAGGCACTCCATGCAAGCAAAATATTTCCCGAATAACCAGGTCAGCCGTCTGTTTAGCTGAAGGGAGACCACAAGCTGGTATGAAATGACCCATCTTAGTTAACCTGTCCACAACAACAAGAATGGTAGTGTGTTCCTTAGAGGGAGGTAGTTCCACAATAAAGTCCATGAATATAGATCCCCAGGGACGATGAGGAATCGGAAGAGGTTGAAGCAAGTCAACAGGGGATGAGCGAGGAGTCTTATGTCTGGCACATACATCACAAGAGGACACATACTTCTTAACATCCTCATGATACTTCGGCCACCAAAAGGATCGGGCAAGTAGGTCTTGCGTCTTTCGGATTCCTGGATGACCTGCTGGTTTTGAGTCATGGTAGAGACGTAAAAGGTCCAGTCGCACTGACTCGGGAGCAAACAGACGTTGTTGAAAAATCCAAAACCCATTAAGCATCGTCATATGGAGGTCACGAGGAGGATCACGAAGAACTGGGTCTTCAGCGTAGCCCTTTTTAATGCGAGACATCAGATCAGAAGGAAATGTAACTCCTATAAATATATCCTCTGGCAAGATGGTGGTCTTGGTTACGGTAGTATGCAGGGGGTCAGCTATTCTAGACAAGGCATCCGCCTTACCATTCTTGGAGCCAGGACGGTATGTAACCAAAAAATTAAACCTTGAGAAGAATAGGGACCAGCGTGCTTATCTGGCTGACAGTCTCTTAGCTGATCGAATACATTCCAGATTTTTGTGATCTGTGAGGACAGTAATTGGATGGGTAGCTCCCTCCAAGAGATGTCTCCATTCGGTGAAGGCAGCTTTTATAGCCAATAGTTCTTTATTCCCTATGTCATAGTTTCTTTCTGCTGGCACCATCTGGCGGGAATAGAAGGCACACGGATGTAACAGCATCTTAGGTCCAGTCCTTTGAGACAGTATAGCACCAACAGCTGAATCAGAAGCATCAACTTCCACAATAAATGGTAATTCCGGCTGAGGATGTACCAGGACAGGGGCAGAGGTAAACAGAGTCTTCAATCGGGAAAATGCGGTATCCGCCTTATCGGACCACTGAAAAGGAGTCCCTTTACGTGTGAGTTCAGTGATCGGTGTAATAACGGCAGAGAAATTCTTAATGAAACCCCTGTAAAAATTGGCAAACCCCACAAATCTCTGAACATCTTTTTCATTCTTGGGGATGGGCCAGTCCAGCACAGCTTTAATTTTACTTGCGTCCATACTTAAACCTTTGGGAGTTATTACATACCCCAGGAATTGAATGTCTGTTTGTTCAAACTCACATTTTTCTAGTTTAATGTATGGGGGTACAAAGGCGCTCTAGAACTATACGGACCTGTTTTCTGTGGTTTTCAAGATTATCAGAGAATATTAGGATATCATCCAAATATGCCACAACAAACTGATCCAGGAGATCTCGTAGTACATCATTGATAAGATGCTGGAAAGTTGCAGGGGCATTACACAGCCCAAAAGGCATTACTAGATATTCGTAATGCCCGTACCTGGTTCTGAAAGCTGTTTTCCATTCATCATTGGGTCTTATGCGAACCAGATTATATGCCCCCGAAGATCAAGCTTGGTAAATATTTTAGCTGAGAGAAGTCTCTCCAAAAGTTCAGGAATCAGAGGCAAGGGGTAGCGGTTTTTAACAGTGATGTTGTTAATGTCCCTGTAATCAATGCATGGCCGTAGGCTGCCATCTTTCTTTTCTACGAAGAAAATAGGAGCTCCTGCTGGAGAAGTAGATGGTCGAATAAAGCCTTTGACAAGATTTTCTTGTAGGTATTCACGAAGAGCTTTCAATTCAGGCTCAGAAAGGGAATATATACGGCCAAATGGGATAGCAGCCCCAGGCAACAGCTCTATTGGGCAATCATAAGGCCTGTGTGGTGGAAGCTGATCAGCATTCTTCTTATCACAGACATCTGCAAAATCCCAATATTGTAGAGGAAGCTTAGTCAAGTTTGTAGCAACCATTTCATTAATTGTTGTGGCAACAGGTGTTACTTTAGAGGGTTGACAATTCATTAAGCAGTGTTCTGAAGGAAAGGACAAAGTTCTGATCTTCCAATCAATCTGTGGGTTATGCAGAGCAAGCCAAGGTACCCCCAAAATCACTGGAAACTGTGTTGAGGAAATTAGGTGGAAAGAGATAGCCTCATGGTGATTCACTTCCCCAGTCAACCTTAAGGGCACAGTCTCATGTGTAACCGGTCCTGACGTAAGTGGAGAACCATCAACTGTCTCCATTAACACAGGTGAAGAATTAGGGATAGACTGAATTCTATTTCCTGCTGCAAATTTAATGTCCATAAAGTTTCCGCCTGCTCCAGAATCTATCATAGCGGTAGTTGAAATTTTACGATCACCACATTGCAACGTGATAGGCACCACAAAATGAGGATGTTGAGTCAACATACCCTCTTCACCATGAGCCAGAGAAAACAAGGGTTGTGTGACAGAATCCAGTTGATCCGAAATCTGGGATTGGTGTCGAATCTGTGCACCCTCAGCCGCCATAGCTATTGTTCTTTTGGATTTGCTAGGGCAATTGATGGCATAGTGCCCTGCACTACCACAATACAGGCATAAATTGTGAGTGCGTCGCCACTGTTTTTCTTCGTTGGATAATGGCCCTCTTATTAGATTTACCTGCATAGCCTCTGGCTCAGAGTCTGTAGGTGTTTGTGGGATCGGAGTAGAAGTTCTTGAATAGGAAATTGGAGTAGTACTTGGTCTAAAAGAGCCCTGTCTTTCCAATCTTCTTTCAGAAAGTCTCCGATCAATACGGATAGCCAAATGCACAAATACATCAAAGTCAGCAGGAAGATCAACACGAGCTAGCTCATCTTTTATAGCTTCTGAGAGACCTTTTCTGAAGTGGAACCTCTGGGCTGATTGGTTCCAGGTAGTATCAGCAACCCACTGTCTGAATTCAGCAGCATATTCAGCCACCGAGCGCCTCCCTTGATGCAAATGAAGGAGAGTGGCTTCTGCTGTAGCACATCGATTGGGGTCATCAAAAACTAGGCACATAGCCTCAAGAAAGTCATTTAGATTACCCAAGACTGGACTGTCTTGTTCCAGAAGAGGGAAGCCCCAAGCCAGGGCTTCATCTTTGAATAAGGAAAAAATAAATCCCACCTTCTCTCTTTCAGATGGAAATTGGTGAGGTAACATCATGAAGTGCAAACGGCATTGATTTAGGAAACCCCTAAATTTTTTGCGATCTCCTCCAAACTTTTCTGGCAGGGACAAGCGGGCCTCTTGTGCAGGTGTAACAGTAGCAGCCGCAGCATCACGTGCCCTGTAGCTGGTATACTCACTGTGCATTGACTGAAATTTATTTTGCAGTTCAGCTACCTGGTCCTGCAGCACTTGAATGGTCTGTGCCTGGGTCTGCACAGTTCTTGCAAATAAAGCAACCTGCTGGGCCAATGCAGAATCTGTCCCGGCGGTCTCCATGAAAGGGCCAGATTATTCTGTAATGATATAGAAATCACAAAGTTGTGGAGACCAGTAGCCAAGGTCAGCAATAATCCGGTTCCGCAAACTTGTAGGTGAAAACAGGAACAAGGTTTATTGAAGTGATCAGGAACCACACAATAATCTGGCAAGGATCAATAGACAGGAAGTGCCTTATATAGGCCAAGGACCAGACACCTGACCAGACACAGCTGAAGAGACTTAGGTACTGATACTATTGCTAGCAGAGTCAAGCTTATAAGGTCTCAATGGAATTCACAAAGGTAAGCTGGCGCAGTGGTAGGGAAGAGGTATAGCAGCCTGGGGCCCAGCAGAGTCAATTCCTCACACTCATTCAACCTAAGCAATATATTTAGGGCAATTCCTCAATACATTACAGATGTTTGTAGGTCATCTACATGGGCAATTAACACCTTTTTGATATATTACCAACTGGAAGCTCTTTCTGATGAAGAAACCATTTTTTGTTTTGCGGGGGGGTTACTATTTTTTATTGTTCTTTCCCATCCTATATTAAGTTTGGATACAAACCAAAAGTAAATGCTATGAACATTCAAGAAAAGTGAAAAATGATACCAAATTAGTTCATGGCATCATTACCAATTCATCTCCCAGGTCAGTGATAGACTACTATACAGAAGAGGGACCTTATATTGAAGGATGATAAAGCTTGCTCCTGTTCTAAAGGCAAGAGGTGAAAGTAATTGTCACCACACACTAATTCATGAAATTAAAATGATTGCTGTTTGAAAAAAACGTCACCTTTTTTTATAAGCATCCTTCTGTTTGTACTACTATATTTGGATATATCAGTGGGCTGGCATTATTACTGAAATAGCATAGTGTGTGGAAGAGGGAAACATTTCAGAAAATTTTTAATTTTTTATTTTAAATGTAAATAGTATTAAAGTTAAAAAAGCACTGAGTCTACTAAGTCTCCATAGCTCAGTTTTGTCCAATTCTCCGTGACCTAATGGATAACACACCATGCTGATCCACTTGGTTTTCATGGCAGAGATACTGGGGTGGGTTGCCAGTTGCTTCTCCAGTGGGCTACAGCATATATATTACCAGGTGGTCTCCCATCCGAGTAATGACCAGTGTGACCTCTAGGTTCCCTGACTGGATTCAAACTCAGGAATCTGTGATCATCTACATGTAGCTTATAACTTTAATTCAGCTACACTTGTTTCTGCTTATTTAAAAACAGTTAATTCACAGAGACAAAATCCTGATAATTGTGGACATTATAAGGAAAACAATGTCAAGGTTTTATAATTCATCTTGCATATTATTCAACAAAACACTAAAACAAGTAAATTGACAGTTTCCCAATTGCACTGCTATACAATTGTATAACTCTTTTGAGAAGGTCACAAGGGGCAGTGTTTGCTTTATGAAACTGGTAGTCTATGAATGAACAAAAGATGCCAATAAAAGTGTCTTACATCATTCCATTCTAATTTGTCATGCACACATATTTTAATTTGCCTGATTTTTTTTTGCATTTAAAATATACCAACCACTTTGTAGAATATTGTCTTACCTCCTAAACTGTCAATTGTGATGTTTCCATTTAATGCTTTACATAAAGTTTCCTTGCTAAAGGAAAAAAAATACATGAATAGCAAAGACAACTGAGGTAAAAATTCTCATACAATGATCAATTTCAGATGCCTGACATTTGTAAAAGCTGCAGGGGTGTTTGCATGAGGTTGCATTGTTCATTAAGGAATGTGCCTTTCAAAAATGTACAGTAGAAAAACCAGCCCCAAGTGTGCTGACTGCTTGTCTGTCTGTTTTAATATTTTAAAGCAACACATTTTCTAAAGAAAAGCAAACAACTTTAACAGCAGGTGGCCAAAGCACAGCCTTCAGAGAGCTGTTAAGAACCATTTTTTTGTCTGAGAAATAAAGCATGTTTCCTAGCTATGTTATTTTCACTTATTGATTCAGTGAAAGAAGTCACATTATGTTTGATTCAAATTGCAGCCCTAGTATGGACAGAGTTAGAACAGCCATATTTACAAATCTATTTATTTTATACAGTTGTGTGCTGCTCACGCTGTGTCCTATGTTGTGTTTATATTGTCTCTTTTAACAATGAGGCTCTTTATGAAGATTTTAAAAAATCTGCAAGTTAGAAAGTGAATGATTGAGAGGTCTTTGCATGTAGAGAGCCCATAGAATATGAAGTATAAAAAGAAGCTTTTACCAGTTTTAATGTATGACAAAAAGAAATCTAATAATAGTGAAAAATTAGTTTAAGTTCAGTTTTATGCAAACTGTATGTATTGGATAGATAGAACAAAACTTAAAATAATTATAACATAATTAACATTATATTAATAATACTTTATTCAACGAATTAAAAGATTTTGAGAATAATTTTACTTTACACTACTTTAAAAAGAATGACACATCTTTTGCAAAATATATATATATAAAACTCAAATTATAAAATCACATTTTTGAATAATGATGTCTTAATCAAAAATATTCAAATTTATTTTGATATGTGTAATGTCTACAGTAGGATAGAATATTAGACTCTAAAATACCTGTTAGTATTTTGTTATCTGGCCAAAAGGCAACAATATATGTATTTAATGTCCGTCTGACTATTCGGCGTAGCCTATGTGGAAATATTTTAAAGTTTACTTGCAAATCACTAATTACCTTTACCAACACATAAAGGCACAGAAATGCCTCAGAGAAGCATACACCCATCATATCTGACTCTATTTTCAATCTAACACCTTAATTGTGTAGCATTTGGCTTGATATGACATAATTAAGGGTTAATATTGACACCCTGATGAGCCATTCAATACTTGCTATTTCGAATTTTCCGTTGGATCCTCCAGACCCCTATCTCCAATGATCATGTGGTTCCCCATGAACCCTCCAATAACCCCTATAACCAGGGGGAATCCCAGGGATTCCCTCTTCCCATGTGCTACCCCACACAATATCAATAGTTATTCCTCATCTAGCTATAAACAAGGGGTTGCCTATACACCTAAAAATTAACCCACTTACAGGACCTATGGGGCAGATAAATACTATCCCCTAATGTCATGAAGTTCCTCATTGACCTCCATATAGTAGCGTAGCTAGAGCTTTTGCCACTGGGGACTGTCCCTGAGTCTACCGCTCCCCCAAACATAATTAACCATAACTTAAATTGTACCCTATTTGGAACCTCCACCGTTAGTTTGCATGACAATTGAACCACAATTTGCTGAGTTTACACACACGAAAATCACCTAAGCGACAAAAAAATGTTGGCCTAAAAAAACAAAAAACAGGCTACACGACCAATAAACACGCAAAAACCCGCCACACACATAAGACTTCTACACAAGACCATACGGGGTGTAAAATACACTATTAGGGAGGACGCAACATGCTCCACAACTGCCTAATACCAATTTAAAATGCTGAATTACACAGCTAAACAAACGGTTTGCTCTCGCGCACGGAGCCTATTTATACTGCACACTTCACAAATTGCTGACACTTACACCTCAGGTCAGCACCAGTGCAAATGTACATTGTATGCTGCAGGAACATCAGAAAACATTGTTAGCTCTTCAGGATATTGCTTTCTGCATATATTAATTACAAATAGGTAAAGTATATTCATTTATGATATTATTAAGTAATTAATTAATTATTAATTAACTTTAAAAAATACATTTAGAAGGAACAGACGACAGGATCTCAATAAACGCCAAAGGCATTCAGTACGCTGCTCACAATTAGCGCCAAGGGTGCACAGAGGAATCAAAAGTACACCAGGGGAAAGGTTCGCAATCAGCGCCAAAAAGCGATCCGCGCAGACCTTGCAATGAGCTCTGAAGGGGCTCTGATAACCAAAAATACACCAACTGAGATTCTCCCCCCCTCTCCCTCCCCTGTGTCTCTTCCTCCCCTGTGTTTTTCCCCCCTCTCCCTTCCCTATGTCGCTTTCCCCCCTCCCTCCCATGTATCTGATCCTCCCCTGTGTTCTTTCCCCGCTTTCCCTCCTCCCTCTCCCTCCCCTGTGTCTCTTCCCCCCCTCACCTGTGTCTCTTTCCCCTACTCTCTCTCCTCTGTGTCTCTTTCCCCCTCTCCCTCCCCTGTGTCTCTTTCCTCCTGTGTCTCTCCCATTCCTATGTCCCTGCTGTGTCTTCCGCTTCTCCCTTCTCTTCTGTCCTTCCCTCTCCTCTGCGAGCCTCGCAATGACCACCATTGGCGCTCACCATGTGCTACACGAATGGACAACTTGCAACTTTTGCCGCCCATTGCGGGTTTCGCGCCTTCAGTGCCAATTACCAACCTCGACATGCGCAATGCGCATGCACAACTCGCAACATTTGGTGCCCATTGAAGGCATGCGTAACCCACAACTTTGAGAGCTTTACACACAAACTCGCAGCACGACAACTATATTAGTGATAATTGTAATGTATTCCTTTAATTATATTTCAAAATTTGTTTAAAAAAATCAGGACCAAGGAGTAGATATTTCCTCAGTAATAAATAGTTATATGGACTGTGTATAGTGCTACACCGTATAGACAATATGATATGAATGTGATACAACTGCATCACTAAAATTATATATTGGATACATTTGCAACCATCCATGTATTTATATACTTATATACTAGATAAAAAGACTTTCAACTAAAGACGCTTTCATTAAAGTATGTTTGTTTTTTTATTCAGTCATTCATGTCTGATTCCAAATGGACTTCAGCCTGCCAAGTACATCTATCATTATGTCTCTGGGTGTGCTGACCCATGAGGTTCTCTTGGCAAAGATAATGGAGTGGGTTGCCAGTGGACAGCAATTTGTCTGACTTCTCTGCTTTGACCTTTCCATTTTGGGTTGACATGGTAAAGCTCAAAGCTTCATTGAGGTACACAAGCCCCTTCACCACAACAAGGTAGCAATTCAGAAGGGGTAATGCAGTATATGGCTCCTTATATGATTACTTATACCAGGTTCCCTGCTAGCCCAGTGGTTAGGATGCAGGTGCTTTCACAACAGCATCCTGGGTTCAAATGGCAGACCTGGGAATACCAGGAGCTGTATGCTGTAGCCCATTGGAGAAGGAATTGTCAAACCACTCCAGTATCTCTGCCATGAAAACCAAGTGGATCAGCATGGCATGTTGTCCATGCAGTCACCGAGAGTCAGACACAACTGAGCAACACCATTTACAATATAGTATATGGCTCCTTATATATTATACACACTGTATTATTGTCAAAAACCACATCATACTAAAACTTATGATAATAGTAGTATGCTAATAAATATATATTATATTCTGTTCAATTATATAATGTTTTTGTTTATACAAAATACTTATTTGATCTAGCAATTAACGGCACAGATTGTATCAGCAGTTTTCCTCTCCAGTAAATTATTCCTGTGACATTGATTATACATCTAATTTTTGGTGATGTACAACTCAATATGTTGATGTGTGGCTCAGAGTACTTGATAAGGAGGGAAGAGGGAAACAAACTGCATGATAACATTGGGGTTATTGTTTGGTCACATCCACCACCAAGACAGACAAGCAGACTGTAATCTTAATTTGAACATCAAAGCATTTAATTACTAATTGAGAGCTGCTTATTTCCACAAAAATGCAGCACTAACATTATGGAATGACTCACTCCAGTAAAGAATGGCCAATACAATGTATAGCCGGATGTTCATGATATTTAAGATTAACCTAAAAAACAACTTGTTTTGGGGATGACAGAGTCCTTTCAAGAAAATGTAGTATTACAAGCAATGATCCTATTATTATCAAAGTACTATGATTTCTAACAATATTTTTTTCTTTTAGGATGATATATCACATTCACTGCTACAATCCTCCAGATCATGCAAACAAAGATTATACAGCAAACATAAAAAATTAAGAAGTACATACAAAATATAAAACCCAATATGTTTAATTGTATTTCTTCTTCAGGGATATCCTGAATATTATTGAATAAGTCACAGGGCAAAAGCATCTCATTTTATTATTGTTAATGCCTAACTCCCATTGCTGTTTTAAGGATATCTCTTGGTGTGTGCTAATACAACAATTTGATTTACTGTTCAGTTTTTACTGCTCTCTTCCCTTCCTTCCATTATAAATTATAATTCTACCAAAGAACAAATTGTACATATGTGATGGCAGTGTTTCTTGAAAAGGATGCATAAAAGGCCCAAAACCAAAGCTCTATAGCTACAATTGATCTGTATTATAATAAAAACTGAGAGAATTAAAATGTTTTGTCCCCATAATGACAAAAATCATTCAATGCATGGTAAATATAGCTAAATAGACATTTGTATTGTAATCATCTGATCATTTAAATGTACTGTTCAACACAGCCATTTTGATTACATGGATTTCATTATAATAGGAGTATTTTAGTAAACACTGTGAAGGTCTTGAATAAGTTCTTTACATTTAAATATATTGAAGCTAAGCCTGGTGTGCTTGCTAATTTTTTTTATCAATAAAGAATGGGAAGAATCACAACTGACATTTTTCTACAAATCAAAATGAAGAAACCTGAATGAAGCCAATATAATTGTCTGCCAAACAGAAAAAGATTGTCTAAACTTGAGTAGACAAAGCAAACAAAAGAAGACAAATAGGACACCATCTGTTACTCTTTGTGGAGGAGATACAGAAGCTAATCAATAATAGTCCAACAATTGCAACCTTAGCAGCATGGTCAATGTAATGGTAAATAATTGACACAATAGGACAATACCTAAATAATAATATAAATCTGGAATGATGTACATTTCCCAAAGGCATCCTGCTACATCAGTGACTATTGCCCAGAAAGAGAAAGATGAAAAGCAGCTAGCCGGATATCCAGAATAAACTGTGACAAAATATATTTGTAATTTATCTAAACTCAACATCCAAAAAAAGATTGTATGTGAATTCCAGTGTCACAAGTTATATATACAGTATATATATATATATATATATATATATATATATATATATATATATATTACATAGTTACATAGTAATTTAGGATTTTAAGTCCATCAAGTTAAACCTTTTAAAATCTATGATCTGTAATATGGGGTTTAGATGTTAATTAATTACATGTTAATTAATATATATATATATATATATATATATATATATATATATATATATATATATATAAAAATACGTTACCGATTTGAACACAGACCCCCTTCTACAGAAAAGCCATTTCTTACTTTTTTTTAAAGGTGTCTTGTTGAAAATCACTGTGAAATAATGAGAAAAATCATACTTATTTTAGTATAATATCAGTAGCATATTTTTTTACAATATTACATTTAGTGTAAAAATGTTTTTTAACAAAAACGCAAACAAGCTTTTATTCCACTACATCGCTGTGGCATTCACTGTAATATCAACCTTATTATGATCTTCATAACTAGTAATGTCTACTCATCAATTTTGAAATCAATCCACAAATTAATTTTAGAAGTCCTTACCATGTCAAAAATTCTTCTTGATACCAAACTGTTGTTTTTGCAATTGATGAAATTGTATATGTCATTCGTAGACGGGTGTTTCCTTGTGCTAATAAATGCTTTCACGTTAGATTGAATGATAAAGCATCCAATCATCCCTAAGAAGCAAGAATTTAATTTGTGTCACAAGTAATGTGTTGGATCTCCCTCACTCTGACATGTGTTACTTTTCTCATGGTGATCAGTGGCTTTTTTCTTTAGGAAGATGTGCAACTACAGATTGCTTTTTACTTGACTGTCTTGAACTTATTAACGCACGGTTTTGGGAGATGTATAGCATTTCATCATCATAGGGGGTCTAGTGTGAAGTTACCAGTATTAAAATGGATGATGTAATTTTTTTAAATTATATATGATTTCATAAGTGGTGTCATAGCTGATGTCATTAGTCATATCCTATATGATGTTTTAAATAATGCCATCTAATATCATATATAGTGTTGTGAAAAACCGTGAAAGAGAAATGGAAGGAAGTTTATTAACTGGAAAACCATACTGGATTGATTGCAAAGTGACTAAAAGCAGTGCATACATAATACATTGGGCCTCTAACCCGCAATTTTTTGCTACAGGTGTTTTTTTTCTCTCTAAATGTTTAGATTTATTCTATTGACTCAACCTTGCAATTTACCTCCTTAAGCCGAAAATCGTAAACCGTGCCTTTTTAAGTAGGATTTCAGGGGGCGTGATCATATGATCTGACCATATTTAAGCAAGCCCGTAATTTACTTCTTAGACACAGAAAATAGCCAAGGAGTCCATCATTAGGATGTCAGTAAAACATGGAAGTTAGACGTAATCTGCAATCATGCAATCTAGCAATCTATAAATGCATTAGATCATCTGTTTTGGTCCATGTGGGTTTCATAATATGCATTAACCCCTTGAGTCCCGGCGACAAAAGTGTGGTTTTACAGATATTACCTGAATTAGCCCAATGTGTGTTCAAGTACTATTTTATATGCTATTAGCACATACTTCTAAGTTATACGTGAACAACAGTAATACTACCAAATCATTACATTATAACACTGTTATGACGCACCAAACCACTGAAGGGGTGTTAAACAAATCACATGTAATATTCATAATTAATTAGTACAATAACACTAGCCATGATTTTACATATTTATTTAATGTATACAAATTGTACTTTCACAACAATAATGGGACTTAATAGGATAGGTGTACTCAAGTTTCCTGTCGATGGAGGAAATTTTCCTGTGACTCCTTTGGCCTATCCACAGCCTCCTTGTGCTGTTGCTGGTGTTCTTCAACAGCTAAAACACATCATTGTCAGCATTTGGCTCTATGCCCCTGTGCCTATAACACCCTGTCTCCTGCATGCTCCCTATCACAATTCTGTGCAAGGCCTGTGCTATCACATATAATAGCTGTGGATATTCGGGTCATTGGTCATGCAGCATGCAGGACTTAGGCTGCAATGACCACCAGGGGCGCTCATCGCGAGGCCAGTAGGACTTTGCGCCCAGGCAGTTGAAACACACTGGACTTAGGCTTGGCCCGTGGAACTTAGGCATGCAAAATTACGGCCCTGTAGCCACGTATATGAACTGTGGGCTTTGCAAAAATACGACTTTAACGCCCGAATCACTGAACAGTAAAAAGCTGAAAAAATAAACAAGTATGACTCAAATTAACTTACACACACTCAGCACAGGGGGAGAGCCAGGAAGCCTGTGAGTGAGGTTGCAACTTAATTTGAGGCATATTTGCTGTTTTTTATTGATCAAAAATCACCTAAGAGACAAAAAATGGCAGACGAAAAAACGCAACCTCGTAACAAGTAACACTTGAGAAAAACAATTAACACTTCCTCCACAACAGTAACATTTACACCAACACAGTAACACTTCACCAAAAACATTAACACTTAACCCAAGCCAGTAACACTTAACCCAAGGCAGTTACACTCATGGCGAGGCCCCTAAACTACACGGGGGGAGAGGCTGGCAATGAGCTCCTAAGGCGATCATCGCAGGCCATGTAAAGTACACAGGGGAGGGGCTCGCAATGAGCACTAAAGGCGCTCAGCGCGGGGCTCGCAATGAGCGCCAAAGGTGCTCAGAGGGCCCTTAGCCTCGCATTGTGTCGCAAACAGCATTGCCAGGCTTACAATTTTACTCCCGTCATTTTTGACGGGCAATTTGCTAGTATAGTAATATTCCTTTCGAGGTTCACCTCCAACATGTATTGTGGGTCCACATTTAGCCATAATCAGTGCCAACAACTCCCATGATGACAGTTCTCACACCCCAGGGTATAACACCCAACTGTATTGTCTACATGACATACCTTCCCATGGATGTGACATACATGATCACTCTCAGTGTTGTCATTTGGTCAGGTTCAATGCTGTTGAAGACTATTGTTTGGGGTGTTTCTAGACGATTAATGGTGACCTGCACCTGTTGTAGGCCATGCTGTTTTCTTGATTTGTATTAGCCTCTTGAGTACTGGGGTCTATGTTACCAGTGCAGTTGATATATGTGGAGTTGTCATTGCCAATATTAGATGTAGATGTCCCAGATGTATACAGACTCACATATTATTTAATGCAACATATGTGCCAGGAAATTGTAAGCATTCTTTTCTAAACCACCTTCTACATGCTTCTTCATAATTTTTTGTACAGTAATTTCTCCTCAACTGCTTTTGATAAGTCTCAGCAAGGCCATTTAGAGCCCATATATGTGATATTCAGTACCCATAACTATTTGTTCTAAATTGAGCTACCATAAGGCCTAACGCAGGTACAGTAACTTGTGCAAGGGCCGTAAAATTCAATTTTGGTCACATTTGAGTGAAAATCAATGGAACAGCTGACTGTAACTTGATAACACTGGTTGTTTCAAGCTATTTTGCACTGGTCTCGCTCAGCCCTATAAAAATCACTTATTTTGATTGTCAGGTTACTAAGTTGCGGTGTTTCCCAGCTGGCTCAAGACACGTCTAGTGACAGAGTCAGCATGGGTATACTGGAGGTCACCGGGTTATAGACATCCTGACTTACAGAAAACTCAAACTTAAGAACAGGCTCCCAGGGCTTTCTGTATTTGTTTGTTTTTATGTTCTGTTTGTTTGAATTAAAAGAGAAAGCACAATGGTTTCTGTAACGTATTATTACAGTGTAGTGGTAATATTATTATTATTATTATTATAGTATTGCACTGTGATATTATTACCACATATGAGCTATTATTATTATTATTAATAATCAGGGATCCGAGTTACATACAAATACAACCTAAAGACATTCTCAGGAACGTATCTTGTTTGTAACCCGCGGACCGCCTGTATTATTGTTCTTTACATAGGAAAGAATATTTATGTCTTCTTGTATTTTCTGTACCCTGTCTTTTACATATCAATTCTGTTAATTTATTAAATTAGCCATTATCGGACCCTGCCTTCTGGCCAGAATTATTGAATACAATTTTAGATCTACGTTTAATAGGGATATGGGTCTATAACTTTTACAGTTAGTCAGTTCTGTTTTAAAATTGTGACATTTTGCACTTCAGTCATCTATTCTTGTTAAACAGATCTCTTAGAGATTTTCCTAACACTGTTGATAAGTATGATAATAACTTGTAATACTGGTTAATAAATCCATCTAGTCTGGGGCCTTATTTGGTTTTAATTCCAATATGACTGTTTCAATTTCAGGAATATTAATAGTTTAAGGTTATCTAATTCGCTCTCTGAATTTGATTGAGATTGGTTCAATCTAGGACATTTTGGACTTCAAATCTAGATGCTTTTTTATAAAATTGCAAGCTATTTCTAAAATATACAAAGATTTATATTATTTTAGGAAAATTGTACTTATATCTTTACTTTTAGAATAAAGAGCAATATCTATCCCCACTATTAATTATTTTCTGAATATTTTGCTTTTTTCATTTGTTTTTCTCCATTTTAATTTCTATGTGGTAGTAACTTTGTTGAAATTTCCTTTTAAATTTGTCAATTTGTATATGTGAGATTTTATTAATCTCTGTTGTTAATATAGAGATCTGAATTACATATATTTCTGCTTTATTTAACTCAATATTCAATTCTCATAAAGACTTACCGCTTTCCTTTCTAAGTTTGGTTGACCATGCTTTTAGTACGCTTCTAATATAGGCTTTGTTTGAACACTACTCAAAATAAAAAATAAATAAAAAAACTTTGGATTTCATTTTTCAATTTCTCAGATTTCTATAAGGATCTAAATAAAGAGATAACCATTTTGCAAGTATTAGTTCTAATCATGGCATGGACTGTCCAGTTTATATCTCCTATTTTATCTTCTTTGATTTTACCGAAGTTTTCATTGTCGACTAAAAGGTAGTCTAGTCTGGTGTAAGTTTTGTGTCCTCTGGAAAGAGAAGTATAGTATATTTCTTTAAGAAAAAAAGGTTCTTGGAGCATCATACAGTTATTTATAGTTATTTATACATTTACCACATTTTTGAGACCTCTTTACTCTTGCTTCATCTGCAAAGGGATTTGTCAGAGACTTTCTCTGGTCTATAGTCAAATTAAATCTTTACTCAGAATTAGAACACTGTTTTTAATCTTATAAATGTTTTTTATTAATCTGTCAAAAATCTATTCCGCTTTATATTAGGAACATGTGTCATCGTCATTCAACCATACCCAACTCTCCATGACCCTTAAAAGTTTTCTTCGCCAATATGATGTAGTGGGTTGCCAGGTCCTTCTCCAATAGACCATGATATGTCTGACGTCTCTGCTATAGCCTGCCCATCTTGGGTGACCCTACATGGTATAGCTAACAGCTTCATTGAGCTACACAAGCCCCTTCACCTTAACAAGGTAGTGATTTAAAGAGGGTATTAGGAGCATACACATTAACACTTGTATAATTTGTATTATTTAAGCATTCTAACTAAAGTTATATGTTGGATTAATTCATTCTGGGCAAATTTTATTGTTAAAAATAGGCACTTTGTCTTTTTTTTCCAGTATGTAAAAATATAAAATCTGCTTTCTCATTGAAAAAAAAAATTGCCATAACATGCCATAACAACTTTTCTTTGGTGTGGAGGGTAAAGCCCCAAAAAAGGCTTCTTGCTTTTTTTGATCATTCAACGTACAGTATCTATCCAAATCCATGATTTGCAAGTTTTATGTAGTAGACTCTAAACTCGTAAAGCCAGTTACAGCCCTTAATATACATGGGGCCAGATTAAGTGACATATCGGCAATTTAACCAATCCATGTATTTTACTGAATTACTTGCTGCGACACAGCCCTAGGAACTAATAGAAACACAAATGTCAAATTAATTGACAGGAACAGGTCATAAACTAACTTGTTAGCCACTTAAACACTTCTGTGTTATAATGTTTTCTAGGAGTTGATGTTTTTTTGTACTTTCAGAGAGGGAGAAGGAGATTTGTGGTTTATTTCAGGTGGGAGGGTGTTTTGGTGCTTATTATTACACTTAATTTACTATTAATATAACACTTTGATGACATATTTCACATCACTTACCAACATTCAGACTATTGCATTTACACATAGCTACAGTATATATTCCACACAAAGGACCCAAACACATTAACCCCATACCCCCATACCATACCCTCACCTGCAACACTTACTTTTACACCATAATTATATACATAGAACATATGTTTTCTTTTCTAGACGCAAATTTACACGCACATTCAAATGTATTATTTTTTTATATTTGATTTATTTGGAGAGAGCATGGAGGTAGGAGTGAAGAGGAGAGTGGTTGGGAGAGGAGTGGAAAGTAGAGGAGGAGAGCAGAGAAGGTGTCATCAGGAGATAAGTGGAGAGGAGTGGACAGAGGTAGAGGAGGGGAGAGGGTCAGTAGTGATGGTAGAGGGAGAGGAGTAGGGGGAAATAGGGCCCGGGATGGCAGCAGTTTGAGTTCTGGGTGGGGGAGGTCTGTGGGCAATGTTGAGGAAGGGAGAGATGCCCTCCCAGCTGAAGGAACCCATAGTGCAGAAACAGAGGGTCTGGTCCACTGCAGCATATGCAGATACAGACTATGTAGGACTGAATATGCAGGTTAGTGTACTAGCCAGTGTACTAGAGAGATGGTCACAGATTTTTTAGTATGACACACTGCACAACAAGTTCATCAGAGTATGTGTCCTCATGAGCTGCACATGGCAGATTCAATCAAGATTAATTACTTTGATATGAGTTAGTAGAAACAAATCTCTTAATACACATCAAAGATCATCTGTAGGAAGTAACAACTCCTCAAAATGGCAATTAAATGAGCCATCCAGAGAACATACAGTGGTCACATGATCATACAAAATGTTATTACCACATATATTATTGTTCTCTCATCTCAGCACCCAGGTGGTCAGATATCTACATGGAGACCGAGGCAGTGGTCCAAGCTGAGGCTGTAGAAATTGAAATTGAGGACGAGCAACCTGATTATGTCACTTCTGAACAGGATGCATGGTACGAGGAGCAGGAGCAACCTGACTCTCTTATTGGACTGACCAAAGATCTATGCAGCCATCTCCACCACCTCCTCCCACCATCACCACCTCCTAGATCAAAATAACACAGTACCCTCCGCTACCACCACTGTCGCACCTCAGCACCTCCCCACTCCTCCACCACCAACACCTCCTCCAACTGTCACTCTGGAACCGGCAGTCCACAGATCCAAACACCTTCACCCACTGTTGGAAGTTATCCTGTGGAGATACTGGTGTATGTGCAGTGCCGGGAGGATGCCATGGTAAGCCTCCTGACAAACGTCTCCTACCAGCAGACCACGGTGGGCCGCAGCATATGGAGGCTCTATAGGTAGACAAGGCGCCACATTGTACAAGTGGAGAGTTTCATGGCCAGGCTCATCTATCTATACATGAACATAACCCAGTGCATTCTCACAGCAAACACAACGTCATCTACACCAGAACTATCCCCAAATCATCAGTATCCTGGCCCATCCGCATCTCCCTTCATGCCTTCAACCTCCATCAGTTTGTATGCCTCCACCTCTTTCAGCAATGACTTCCCCAGCAACTCCACTGAGAAGAATCAGGGGGTGTGGTGGCATCGGGGGAATGAACCCTGTGCTCAGGCAGAGAAGGTTATAGGGGCTGCATCTATTATTTATCTTCTCTATCATTTACCTGTGAAAATCTATTGGACAAAAAGTTTAACATACTCATGCCTGTCTCCATACATATTTCTTTTTATTATGAACAACCTTTCTTTTTTATTTCAGGCAAATGTGACATCCATTAAGAAATTGTACATAAATAATGTAAATACACCATATACACAGTGGCTTTCATATAGCCATTTTATCAATTACATCCCTCCAAGCAGAATGATCTCTCACGCCATAAATACATTTACATTTTTTTTTATTACACTGTATGTGTGTAATTAATATGGATTACATAACCCATGAGTCCATGCATCTGTTTAATTGAGGAGATGAAGACACAATGCAAGTGCTATATACATTACTGGTTACTTCTATTATATGAAGTGGTGAATTATGAGATTTCTATTCATCTAATTATCATTACTGTGGTGTAATGACCACATGTGGCTCTAGTAGATGCTATGTGTCCTTACTATTATACAGTATTACCTTTAACCTTTAGATTTTTCCCATTTTCAAAAGAGCATCTTGCCCTCTTGGGTTCCGCATACACAACACACATGATATTAATGCACGGTTCTATAGATTATGACTGTGCTCTGTAAATGTATTAAATTATTTTATTATTATACCATAGACATGTGTACATGTTTCTAAAATGATTACTGATTTGAGGCATAAACATACATTACATTTAATTAACAATCCAATTGTTGTATATAGATCATCTTTCAGTATAACCATCTTGTGTTATGGTATAGAGGATGTGTATACATGATATTTTCAGAAATATAGAGATTAATAACATATGTATAACAGCATATTCTCTTTAAAAATCAATAATGGTTGATGGAAATATATATCTTGATACCTATGTCTTCATGTATTTGATTAATGTAATCCTATGTTTCCATGATTCTAAAATGAACAATGTAAAGGGATCAAAGAAGATAACCGAATGGGTAAATCAAGAGATCTCTTCAAGAAAATTGGGAACCGAAAAGGCACTTTTCATGCCAAAGTGGGTGTGATAAAAGTCAAAAATAGTATGTACAGAAGAAGATCAGATAAAGAAGAGGTGGCAGGAATAAAATGAAGATCTATACAAGAAGGATCTTAACAGCAGTGATGACCTCAATAGTTTCTCCAATGAGTTGGAGCCAGACGTCTTGGAGAGCAAAGTGAGATTGGTCCTAGGATTTCTTGCTAATAATAAGGACGCAGGCGGTGATGGAATCCCAACTGAACTATTAAAAATTATACAGGATGATGCTTTGGAAGTGTTGCTTGCCTTATGCCAATACATTTGGAAAACTCAACAGTGGCCAATAGACTGGAAAAGGTCAGTCTACATCCCAATCCTAAAAAAAGGCAGTGCCAATTATCGAACAATTGTACTCATCTCACATGCCAGCAAGGTAATACTAAAGATTCTATAAGTTCGACTCCAACAATATATGGTCCGAGAACTACCAGATATGCAAGCCAGGTTCCGCAAAGGAAGAAGCACAAGAGATCAAATTGCCAATTTCTACTGGATAACAGAGAAAGCAAGAGAGTTCCTGAAAAGCGTATACTTCTGCTTCATAGTCTATTCTAAAGCCTTTGACTTTGTGGATCACAACAAAATGTGGCATGTTCTTAAAGAGATGGAAGTACCAGACCATCTCATCCTCCTCCTAAAAAATCTGTATGTGGACTAAGAAGCCATGGTCAGAACCAAACACAGGACAACAGAATGGTTCAAGATCGAAAAAGTAGAGCAACAATCTTGTATATTGGCATCATATATATTCAACTTATATGCAGAGTACATCATGCGTAAGGCCAGACAGGAAAAATTCAAAGCGGAATCAATATTGCTGGAAGAATTATCAACAACCTCAGATATGCTGATGATACTATCTTGATGGCTGAAAGTGAGGAGGAACTAAAGGACCTATTGATGAGGTTAAAAGAAGAGAGTGCAAAAGTTGGCCTGCTGCTCAACGTTAAAAAGATGAAGATCATGACAAACAGTAATCTCACTGCCTGGCAAATAAACAGGGAAGAAGTGGAGGCAGTGACAGAATTACTTTTCCCGGGATCCAAGATCTCTGAGGAGGGTGACTGGAGTCATGAAATTAAAAGACGTTTGCTTTTGGGGAGGAAATCTATGGCAAGCTTGGACAAGCTAGTAAATAGTAAAGAAATTATACTTTCAACAAAGGACTGCATAGCTTATAACTATGGCATTCCCAGTAGTAACATACGGATGTGAGAGCTGGACCATAAAGAAGTCTGAGCTTTGTAGAATTGATGCCTTTGAATTGTGGTTTTGGAGAAGATTGCTTAGAGTCCCTTGGCCTGCAAAGAAGACCCAGTAAAATCAAGGAAATCAAGACAAACTGTTCACTAGAAGGTATGATCATAAGGCTGAAGCTAAAATATTTGGGCCATATGATGAGATGGCAAGATTCCTTAGAAAAAAAAACTCTGATGCTGGGAAAGATTTAATGCACAAGAAGAAGGTGATGACAGAGGTGGAGATGGATAGATGATGTCAATGAAGCAATGAACATGAACTTGACGGAGCTCAGTGGGGCAGTGAATGAGAGATGTATCTTGGGTGTTGCGGTCCAAAGAGTCATGAAGAGTAGAGCGCGACTGAATGACTAAACAACAAATGTTTCCATGTCACTAATCCCATATATTAGTAGTGGGAAATGTGTTTACTTTCTCTTGGTGCTTAACACCTATTTTACATATATTCAATAGAGAATTGGAGAAAACAAAAATAATAAAGTTTTATTTAAATTCTTAGGAGACAACGTCGATTAAAAACTCTTTAAAATCAAGGGAAATAGGAAATAATTCCTTAAAAACATTTTAATACTGAATCCCTTATTTTCCACACTTTTGATAAGTAACTTATTAGTATTTGAGGGATCACTAATCCCATGTTAATTAGCAAAAATGTTGTTATGGCCAAGTGTTTACACTTCCCATGTTAATTCTGATGTTACTATCATTATAATTTAACATTAGTTCACATATTAGTGCACACAACACCTAAAATATGCATTAAGTCTGACATCAGGATGAAATATTTAGCCTTGTTTACTCTTAAAGACATTGTCATGTAAACACATGCATGGTTTTCGAGATATGGCCTTGAATTAATATGACCAAAGTAGTTTCAAGCATTATTTTGTACTTTCATAGCACACATTTCAACATTATTAGCGAACATCAGTAATACTGATTTTACAAATCATTACATTATAACCATTATAACACTGTACTGGTTCACCGTTGTGCTTAAGCGGATTTACACATATCACATGTCATTTTATTAGTAATATGATATAACTAGCGACTTGACCATCAAAAAATTACGGTCAATAAAAGAAAGTGATGAAATGCTGTTTGTCACACAATGTGAGTGTACTGTGTGCCTCAACTATATAGACCCCTCTAAAACACTAATGAACGCATGTAATAACACTATAAGTGCCATGAGGGTCATCCAGGACTCCCATGACCCAAAGTGTAAGCACTACGCCATTTGAACCCGGACACTTATGGGGGTCTATCCAGACCCTGATAAACCTATATTTAACCCCATCAGTCCCATAAGGGTATATTATGACCATTATGGGCCTGTTACAACCCAACATTAACCACATAAGTGCCATGACGGTCCTCAAGGACCATCATGACACTAAGTATAAACACTACACTGCACTATACCCCCCCAATAAAATATTAAATATCAACTAAACACCCTCTACACTAACCTATTAACACCTACACTACCTACCTACCCCCTAATAACCCCCACCACTCTAATTACAGAAAATAAAAAAGCCTAAAGTCACAAAAAATAAAAAATCTACATGAGATAAAATAAAAAAACTAAATCACAAAAAATAGAAAATCTACATTACAGAAAAAAAAAACTGTCACAAAAAATAAAAAAGGAACATTACAGAAAATAAAAAAATACATTACAACCCCCCCACTACAGAAAAAAAATTACACACCTAAAAAGGAAATACATATAATACATACAATACAATACATACAATGCAATATAATACAATACAATTAAATACAATACAAAACACCCCTATCTAATATGCATCCCCCTATCTAATATACATCCCCCTATCTAATATACAATACTATCAAACTAATATACACCCCCCCATCTATATAATATACAATAAATACTATCTATGTACTATACATCCCCCAATCTATCTAATATACAATACATGCTATCTCTATATAGCAACCCTAATTCTAAGCTAAAATAAAATAATTAAGACCACTTACCTTTGAGATGTTTCTTCAGATCACCAATCTAGGGTAACAAATATTTAAAAAATTAATACAACACGTTTACATAAAATAAATAAACATTCTAAACATTCTAAATATTCTACTCACCTTTCCAGCATGTCCCGTCCATCTTTGCTTCTCCGGCACAGCCCCTGTTAAAAAAAAACATTACATTAGCACACATACATAAGCATAAAACCAAGTCAAATCAACACAATGTACATTGTACTTACCTCCCCGAGATGTCTCCGGGATGGGCCCTGGAAGCATCCGAGCTCTTTAAAAAAAAAAAAAAAAACAACACACATCCGCCCTGGCGTATGTCCAAGACACTAATGAGCTTCCAACGGAGTGTTCCAGAATAAAATTGGCAATGGCGGCTTCTGATTGGATGAAAACGCTGTCTATCAAATTCAGCCAATGAGAAGACGCCAATTGTGAACCAATGAGAAAGAGATACACCCCAAAATCCCACGCTGATTGGATAACGCACCTGTCAATCTTTATTTGAACCAATCCGAAGGCGTTATTGCCATCAGAGAATCACAATGGGATACACCCCCATGCCGTGATTAGCTGAAGACATCTGCGCCTTCCTATTGGCTGTAATACTGATTGACATTAACAACAGCCAATGAGAAGGCGCAAATGCCTTCACCAATCAGTACGTGGGGGTTTATTCCATTGTGATTGGCTATTGTCAGTGCAACCAATCAGAATGCGCAGATGCCTCCAGCCAATCACCCTGTGGGGGTGTATTTCATTGTGATTGGCTGAAGGCATCTGCGCCTTGTGATTGGTTTAAAAAAAGATTGACAGGTGCATTATCGAATCAGAGTGCGATTTTAGGGCGTATCCCTTTCTGATTGGCTCACACATTGGTGCCTTCTGATTAATTGAATTTGATAAACAGCGTTTTCAACCAATCCAAAGGCGCCATTGCCTATTTTCTTCCGGAAAAGTCTCCGGGAGTCTCATTAGCGTCGGGGATGTCCGTGAGTGCGGATGTGTAAGTACAATGTAGATTATGTTTATTTTATTTTGTTTTTATGCTCATGTATGTGCATTTATGTTTTTTTTAACAGGGGCCGCGCCGGAGAAGAGTAAAAGAATAAGGACGGGACATGCTGGAAAGGTGAGTAGAATATTTAGAATGATTACAATGTTTATTTATTTACTCTAAATGTGTTGCACTCATTTTATTTAATTTTTCCCTAGGTGGCTGATCTGAAGGGACATCTGAAAAGGTAAGGGGTCTTAATTATTTTATTTTAGCTTAGAATAAGATTATTTTATATATAGATAGCATTTATTGTATGTTAGCTAGGGGTATGTGTTTTATATAGATAGCATAGCATGCATTGTATATTAGATTGTGGTATTTATTTAGATAGATTGGTCGATGTATATTAGATAGATAGGATGTATATTAGATAGATAGGGCCTCATTCTATTATCGGCCGTAGGAGATGCGGGCCGCAAGGACCGGAGGCAAGCTATTGGGCTATTCTATTCCCCTCCGGCCGGGGATTCCGGGAAGGCTTGTGGCCGGCGCCTTGCTATCCCTTGCGGCCACTCGTGCCGGAGGAAAGCCTTTGATCTAAAACAGCCGCAATAGTTTCGGCCGCAAGAAAATCCCGGTTGCTATTCAATTGCTCGGGGAACCCTCTCTGCAAGGCTAAAACCGAGCCGCAGCTTACTTGCAGGAAAAAGGTCCCGCTAGCACCAATTAAGCACATTATAAAGCCGAAATAAAGCCATCCTGCACTCTGAGGAGACTATAAAGTGATTGTAGGTGTTAGCAAAAATAGCACAACATTCAACCTACACTCAAATCCGTAAATAAATTATTTTTTAATTTATGTCAAAAATCCATGGAAAAAGTCCCAAGGGCTTGGAGCACCTCAGACCCGCCCACGCTGCGGACGGAAAATAAACAGTTAATGTAAACTCGGATTCGGGGTGATGTGCAAGCTTGAGAGGGGGTTGCTATTAATTCTCATGTCCACCAATATGATCCCTAGCATTTACAGAGCTGTACAGTGCCGTCTTGAATTTATTTTTGCGTTTAAAGTTTTCTGAGCTTACGGCCGGTTGCAAGATATACGGCCGTCCGTAAGGGGAGATCCTTGCGGGGCCGTATAATTGAATTGCAAGATAACGGAACCCCAGCAAGGAATCGCAGCCTTGTGGCTGTTTTACGGCCGATAATAGAACGAGGCCCATAGTATTTATTGTATATTACATAGATTGTGTGATGTATATTATATAGATAGGATGTATATTAGATTATGGTATTTATTTAAATAGATTGGGGGATGTATATTAGATAGATAGGATGTACTGTATATTAGATAGGGGAATTGTATTGTATTTCATTTTATTTGTATTGTATGCATTTGTATTGTATGTATTTGTATTGTATGTATTTCCTTTTCAGGTGTGTAATTTATTTTTTCTATAGTGGTGGGGGGGTGTAATGTGTTTTTTTTATTTTCTGTAATGTTCATTTTTTGTGACTTAGGTTTTTTTATTTTCTGTAATGTAGATTTTTTATTTTTTGTGATTTAGGTTTTTTATTTTATGTAATGTAGATTTTTTATTTTTTGTGACTTTAGGCTTTTTTATTTTCTGTAATTAGAGTGGTGGGGGTTATTAGGGGGTAGGTAGGTAGTGTAGTTGTTAATAGGTTAGAGTGGAGGGTGTTTACTTGATATTTAATGTTTTATTGGGGGGGTATAGTGCAGTGTAGTGTTTATACTTAGTGTCATGATGGTCCTTGAGGACCGTCATGGCACTTATGTGGTTAATGTTGGGTTGTAACAGTCCCATAATGGTCTTAATATACCCTTATGGAACCAATGGGGTTAAATACAGGCTTATGAGGATCTGTATGGACCCCCATGAGTGACAGGGTTAATTAGCGGTTTATGGGGGTCTGTATTGACCCCCATGAGTGAGGGGTTTAATGAAGGGCTTATGGGGGTCTATATTGACCCCCCTTAGTGAGGGGGTTAATGAAGTGCTTATGGGGGTCTGTATTGACCCCCATGAGTGACACAGTTAATGAAGGGCTTATGGGGGTCTGTATTGACCCCCATGTGTGACAGGGTTAATGAAGGGCTTATGGGGTCTATATTGACCGCCACGATTGACAGGGTTAATTATGGGATTATGGGGGTCTAAATTGACCCCCATGCGTGATGGAGTTAATGAAGTGCTTATGGGGGTCTGTATTGACCCCCATGAGTGACAGGGTTAATGAAGGGCTTATGGGGGTCTATATTGACCCCTATGAGTGAGGGGGTTAATGAAGTGCTTATGGAGGCCTTTATTTACCCCCATGAGTGACAGGGTTAATGAAGGGCTTATGGGGGGCTGTATTGACCCCCATGAATGACAGGGTTAATTAGGGGTTAATGGGGGTCTGTATTGACCCCCATGAGTGACAGGGCTAATGAAGGGCTTATGGGGTATATATTGACCCCCATGAGTGAGGGGGTTAATGAAGTGCTTATGGGGTATTGCATTGACCCCCATGAGCGACAGGGTTAATGAAGAGCTTATGGGGGTCTGTATTGACCCCCATGAGTGACAGGGTTAATGAACGGCTTATGGGGGTCTATATTGACCCCATGAATGACAGGGTTAATTAGGGGTTTATGGGGGTCTGTATTGACCCCCATGATTGACAGGGTTAATTATGGGTTTATGGGAGTCTAAATTGACCCCCATGAGTGAGGGGGTTAATGAAGTGCTTATGGGGGCCTGTATTGACCCCCATGAGTGACAGGGTTAATGAAGGGCTTATGGGGGTGTATTTTGACCCCCATGAGTGACGGGGTTAATGAAGTGCTTATGGGGGCCTGTATTGACCCCCATGAGTGACATGGTTAATGAACGGCTTATGGGGGTCTACATTGACCCCATGAGTGAGAGGGTTAATGAAGTGCTTATGGGGGCCTGTATTGACCCCCCATGAGTGACAGGGTTAATGAAGGGCTTATGGGGTATTTATTGACCCCCATGAGGGACAGGGTTAATGAAGGGCTTATGGGGGTCTATATTGACCCCCATGAGTAACAGGGTTAATTATGGGCTTATGGGGGTCTATATTGACCCCATGAGTGACACAGTTAATGAAGGGCTTATGGGGGTCTGTATTGACCCCCATGGGTGACAGGGTTAATGAAGGGTTTATGGGGGTCTATATTGACCCCCATGAGTGAGGGGGGTTAATGAAGTGCTTATGGGGGCCTGTATTGACCCCCATGAGTGATAGGGTTAATGAATGGCTTATGGGGGTCTGTATTGACCCCCATGAGTGACAGGGTTAATGAACGGCTTATGGGGTTCTATATTGACCCCCATGAATGACAGGGTTAATAAGGGGGTTTATGGGGGTCTGTATTGACCCCCATGAGTGACAGGCCTAATGAAGGGCTTATGGGGTCTATATTGACCCCCATGAGTGAGGGAGTTAATGAAGTGCTTATGGGGGCCTGTATTGACCCCCATGAGTGACAGGGATAATGAAGGGCTTATGGGGGTCTTTATTGACCCCCATGAATGACAGGGTTAATTAGGGATTTATGGGCTCTGTATTGACCCCTATGAGTGACATGGTTAATGAAGGGCTTATGGGGGTCTATATTGACCCCCATGAAAGAGGGGGTTAATGAAGTGCTTATGGGGGCCTGTATTGACCCCCCATGAGTGACAGGGTTAATGAAGGGCTTATGGGGGTCCGTATTGACCCCCATGAGTGACAGGGTTAATGAAGGGCTTATGGGGGTCTATATTGACCCCCATGAGTGACAGGGTTAATTAAGGGCTTATGGGGGTCTATATTGACCCCCATGAGTGACACAGTTAATGAAGGGCTTATGGGGGTCTGTATTGACCCCCATTGGTGACAGGGTTAATGAAGGGTTTATGGGGGTCTTTATTGACCCCCATGAATGACAGGGTTAATTAGGGATTTATGGGCTCTGTATTGACCCCTATGAGTGACATGGTTAATGAAGGGCTTATGGGGGTCTATATTGACCCCCATGAAAGAGGGGGTTAATGAAGTGCTTATGGGGGCCTGTATTGACCCCTTATGAGTGACAGGTTTAATGAAGGGCTTATGGGGGTCCGTATTGACCCCCATGAGTGACAGGGTTAATGAAGGGCTTATGGGGGTCTATATTGACCCCCATGAGTGACAGGGTTAATTAAGGGCTTATGGGGGTCTATATTGACCCCCATGAGTGACACAGTTAATGAAGGGCTTATGGGGGTCTGTATTGACCCCCATTGGTGACAGGGTTAATGAAGGGTTTATGGGGGTCTATATTGACCCCCATGAGTGAGGGGGTTAATGAAGTGCTTATGGGGGCCGGTATTGACCCCCATGAGTGACAGAGTTAATGAAGGGCTTATGGGGGTCTGTATTGACCCCCATGAGTGACAGGGTTAAGGAACGGCTTATGGGGGTCTATATTGACCCCCATGAATGACAGGGTTAATAAGGGGGTTTATGGGGGTCTGTATTGACCCCCATGAGTGACAGGCCTAATGAAGGGCTTATGGGGTCTATATTGACCCCCATGAGTGAGGGGGTTAATGAAGTGCTTATGGGGGTCTGTATTGACCCCCCATGAGTGACAGGGATAATGAAGGGTTTATGGGGGTCTATATTGACCCCCATGAATGACAGCGTTATAATTAGGGATTTATGGGGTTCTTTATTTACCCCTATGAGTGACAGGGTTAATGAAGGGCTTATGGGGGTCTTTATTGACCCCCATGAGTGAGGGGGTTAATGAAGTTCTAATGGGGGTCTGTATTAAACCCCCATGAGTGACAGGGTTAATGAAGGGCTTATGTGGGTCTATATTGACCCCCATGAATGACAGGGTTAATTAGGGACTTATGGGGGTCTGTATTGAACCCCATGAGTGACAGGGTTAAATAAAGGGCTTATGGGGGTCTATATTGACCCCCATGAGTGAGGGGGTTAATGAAGTGCTTATGGGGGCCTGTATTGACCCCCATGAGTGACAGGGTTAATGAAGGGCTTATGGGGGTCTATATTGACCCCCATGAGTGACAGGGTTAATTAGGGGTTTATGGGGGTCTGTATTGACGTCCATGAGTGAGGGGGTTAATTAATGGTTGATGGGGCTCTGTATAGAGCCTCATGCGTGATAGTGTATATATATATATTTTTTTAACGGGTCCCTTAAGGACCTTTACGGCCCTTTAAGGACCGCTAACGTGGGAAGTTTCATTGCAGCGGGGGTCCCCGATCACGTGTTACCGGGCCCCCCACTGCGATGGTTAATGTGAGGTTAATGTAGGTCGTGGGGTTAATGTGGGTTTCCGAGCTTATCTCAGATCCCTTCTTGGCTAAGTTGGACGTGGCTGGGCAGTCCTGGGGCTTTGAGCCTCGTTTTCGTTTTTTTCGGCAGCCATTTTTTTTGTGTGTGTCTGAACTAGGGAATTTGGACTTAAATGGAGGTGTAACTTTACTTTCAGAGGTCCTGGATGCCCCCCATTGCTATGGATAAGCTTTTTATTTATTTGTTGTGGGTATTTATTGTGTTTTGACTGTTTTTAGGTGCTCGCGGTTTGGCCATTATGGTCGTATTTTTGTGGTAATGTTTTTTTCTAAGTTGTGCGTGTGGGTGTTTGTGACGTTAAGTTCGGTTCCAAGGTCGTAATGTTTTTTATCTAAGTTTGTAACCACGTGTGAGGCGCCTTTGAACACAGCCGACGTTGGAGCCTCCACCTTCCGCAAATGCGGCCCCTCGCTTTGCGAGGGTCCGCATTTGAGGAGCAAACTGCATCCCTCGCTTTGCGAGGGATGCAGTTCTTGAGAGTTCGCAAAGCGTGACGACAATTCATAGTTTGACAACTATTATATGTGATAATACTAGATATGATTTAACATATTTATTAAATGTGAGCATACTGTCACATGCACAACAGCAATGGCATTGGGCTTCACAATACAGATGTACCCAAGATTCCCGTTGATGGAGCTTTATCTTCCTCTCAATAGCCTCCTTGTGGTGTTTCTGGAGTTCCTCAACAACTAATAAACATGAATACAATACCCTTTGTCATGGTTTGGCACTATATACCCATGCCCCTGTGCCTACAATACCATGTTGCTTACATGCTTCCTGTGACAATCCATTGCATGGCCTGTGCCATATAGTGATATACCTGTTGCTTTCGCTTCTAGTATGCATTAGCAACTGTCATTTAGCAATTTAACCACAAGCAGTACTAACCACTATTCTCTTTAAGGCTTCCCATAATGACATTTTTCACACCCCAGTGATATGATGAGGATCAATGCTGTTGGTAACCATTGTTTGGGGTGTAGCTAGCCCTTTAAGAGGCGATGCATTTAGGCACCTGTTGTAGGCCATGTGGATTTCCTGATTTTATATTAAACCTCTTGAGTACTGAAGTTACCCCTGAAGTTGATATATATTATGTGGAGATTTATTATTGCCAGATACTGACTCAAACATATTGCTAAAATATTATATTTTTATATGCACTTACATACTTATTCATGACTTTTTAGTTCTGTATTGTCTCTTTAACTGTTTTTGACAGGTCTCAGCAAGGCTTTTAAAAGCATGTATGGGTATTCTTCAGTGCAAGTAACTTTTTCTTCACAAATCTCCTTAACTTAGGGTTAAGCTTCAGTTAAGTTGTGAAAGAACTGTAACTTGAGAATTGAATCACCTTTGATTGAAAATGACTGGTAAAGCATACCATCACATATATAGTTGTGAGCGTACGAGTCGTTGCTCACGCTTGCGGGCTCGCGTAGCGAGCCCGCAAGAACTGCGTCCCTCGCGAAGCGAGGGACGCAGTTCGCCGCAAATGCGGGCCCTCGCGAAGCGAGGGCCCGCATTTGCGGTTGTCGAGGCTCAACGTCGGCTGTGTTAACATACACACACACGACTTTTTTAACAGAATAAACCCAACCGCCCAGCCAACAAAAACCCAAGTCGTTGCTCACGCTTGCGGGCTCGCGTAGCGAGCCCGCAAGAAACTGCGTCCCTCGCGAAGCGAGGGACGCAGTTCGCCGCAAATGCGGGTCCTCGCGAAGCGAGGGCCCGCATTTGCGGTTGTGGAGGCTCAACGTCGGCTGTGTTAACACACACATACACACACACGACTTTTTTAACAGAATAAACCCAACCGCCCAGCCAACAAAAACCCAACAACGTCCCCGCAAATGCGGATCCTCGCGAAGCGAGGGTCCGCATTTGCGGTGGTGGGAGCATCCCAACATCGGCTGTGTTAACACACACATACACACACAAAAAAAAAATCAAAGTCGCCTCACACCCGCTTACACCCAGACACACAGACGCAAGACTTAACAAAAAAACAGTAAAAAAGGCCCCTCACACGCTCTTAACACAGAAACAAATACACTGCGTCGTACACGTAAAAGCTAACTGCGTATATCGCAACAAAATACGGCCGCATCGGAAAAAAATACGGCCGCGAAAGACCCATTCCAACCGCCGCGCATCAAAACATCACAAACACAAGAAATAAACACAACGAACACATAAAAAGCTTACTTACAGCACGGGGGGGCATCCGGCACCTCCAAAAGTTCATTTACACGTCCATTTAAGTGAAAACAAACAGTTTAAACGACCGAAAATCGGCTAAGCGAGAGAAAAAATGGCCGCCGAACAAAACGAAAACGAGGCTCCAGACGTAACAAAACTACACTTACTCGCAACAAAATACGGCCGCATCGGAAAAAAATACGGCCGCGAAAGACCCATTCCAACCGCCGCGCATCAAAACATCACAAACACAAGAAATAAACACAACAAACACATAAAAAGCTTACTTACAGCACGGGGGGGCTTCCGGCACCTCCAAAAGTTCATTTACACGTCCATTTAAGTGAAAACAAACAGTTTAAACGACCGAAAATCGGCTAAGCGAGAGAAAAAATGGCCGCCGAACAAAACGAAAACGAGGCTCCAGACGTAACTACACTACACTTACTCGCAATAATGAAACACATACTATGCGGAACGGATCACACTCATATTAAACACCATTTTAAACACTACTACGCACAAAATGGCGGATGGAACGCAAATTGTAAGCTGGAACGCAAATAGCGCATGCGTATTACGTTCTAACGGTCTAACTTTCCAGAATGTTCTACAAGTTTATAAATACTGTCTATTTGACAGAGAAAAATACATTTCTCCTCAGGTGATGAACAGAGTGACTTCAGACATAACTGCTGCTCAAACTTGAGAAGATAATTCTTTCCTAATTTACTACTTTACATTGTGCAAATTACAACTGAGAGGTAAGCTATAATATATTACTTATTTTCAAGACAGGACATCAAAAAAAAAAATTAAAGAAGACAAAGAGGTTTATGTATACTGACAAGTGACACGCACATATATGCGTATAATGTATACTGACAAGTGACACGCACATTTATGCGTATAATGTATACTGACAAGTGACACGCACATATATGCGTATAATGTATACTGACATGTGACACGCACATTTATGCGTATAATGTATACTGACAAGTGACACGCACATTTAGGCGTATAATGTATACTGACAAGTGACACGCACATTTATGTGTATAATGTATAGTGACAAGTGACACGCACATTTATGCGTCTAATGTATACTGACAAGTGACACGCACATTTAGGCGTATAATGTATACTGACAAGTGACACGCACATTTATGCGTATAATGTATAGTGACATGTCACATGCACATTTATGTGTATTGCCCCTGCAACAAACTAATTAAACAACTACATTTAAATTACATTACAAAAAAATAAGTTGGGACTATTAAAATACTATTAAAATATGAGTCATGTATACTGATATGTGACACGCACATATATGTGTATCATCTATAGTCACATGTCACACACACATTTATGTATGTTGGCCAAAAATAAAAATAAGGTTAATTTAACAATTAAAATATGATTCATGTATACTGATATGTCACACGCACACAAAAAAATTACTTTCAACTATGGAAATGTGCTTCATGTATGTGACATATGTGTGTAGCACCCACCAAAAAATAATGTTAATTCAAATTAATTACAGAAGTATAATTCAATGAAATTAATTTACTGCAATTCAATAGATCACCTAAAACTCAATCTTTCTACTTTTTTAAATATTCAAACAGACTCTGCATCAACAGCGTCTTTCAACAATTTGCACCGTACACTGTGAAGCACAATCCCTTTTAAAGAACACCAACAAAGAACAAGAGGTAAGATAAAAAAATACTTTAAATGCTGAAAAGGCCATGGTTTGTTAAATACAAATAAAAAATTCTATAATTCACTATTTCACTTTATTTTTCAAACAGACACTACAAGAAGACCGGCGGATTAAGATTGGCAGGAGGGGACCCTCTGTCATTCCACACTTCAATCAAGGTAAAGTATTTAAGTATAAAAAAGAACCGAACCATAAGCCTTATTCAATTGTGAGTTGGCTAATTGAATAGGGCTTTATATAAGCACATAATAGGTCTTCACTAACTAAAAACTTCTGTCAAAAAATATTTTATGTGCTTATATAGAGCCCTATTCAATTGGTCAAAACGCAATTGATTCAGGACCTAAATATGTTTAATGGCCGAGGGCCTCATTCAAATGTGATTGTTTAACAATGTATAACCATTAGAAAAAACACTACATAAGTATAACAAAAGTGGTGCCCATCAAACAGGATTTACATTTACATTCTTATTTTAATGTTTAACAATCTATAAGCCTTAGAAAGAAGCCTAAATAAGCATACCAACATTGGTGCCCACCAAACAGGATTGTATGAAAACTCACACAAACACATAGCAAACTACATTTAGATGTTTATTTAATGTTTAACAACCTATAAGCCTTAGAAAGAAGCCTTAATAAGCATACCAACATTGGTGCCCACCAAACAGGATTGTATGAAAACTCACACAAACACATAGCAAACTACATTTAGATTCTTATTTTATGTTTAACAACCTATTAGCATTACAAAACTACATTAATAAGCATACCAACAGTGGTGCGCATCAAACAGGATTGTATGAAAACTCAGACAAACAGATAGCAAACTACATTTACATTCTTATTTAATGTTTAACAACCTATAAGCCTTAGAAAGAAGCCTAAATAAGCATACCAACATTGGTGCCCACCAAACAGGATTGTATGAAAACTCACACAAACACATAGCAAACTACATTTTGATTCTTATTTTATGTTTAACAACCTATTAGCATTACAAAACAACATTAATAAGCATACCATCAGCGGTGCGCATCAAACAGGATTGTATGAAAACTCACACAAACACATAGCAAACTACTTTTACATTCTTATTTTATGTTTAACAACCTATAAGCCTTAGAAAGAAGCCTAAATAAGCATACCAACAGTGGTGCGCACCAAACAGGATTGTATGAAAACTCACACAAACACATAGCAAACTACATTTAGATTCTTATTTAATGTTTAACAACCTATAAGCCTTAGAAAGAAGCCTAAATAAGCATACCAACATTGGTGCCCACCAAACAGGATTGTATGAAAACTCACACAAACACATAGCAAACTACATTTAGATTCTTATTTAATGTTTAACAACCTATAAGCCTTAGAAAGAAGCCTAAATAAGCATACCAACATTGGTGCCCACCAAACAGGATTGTATGAAAACTCACACAAACACATAGCAAACTACATTTAGATGTTTATTTAATGTTTAACAACCTATAAGCCTTAGAAAGAAGCCTAAATAAGCATACCAACATTGGTGCCCACCAAACAGGATTGTATGAAAACTCACACAAACACATAGCAAACTACATTTAGATTCTTATTTTATGTTTAACAACCTATTAGCATTACAAAACTACATTAATAAGCATACCAACAGTGGTGCGCATCAAACAGGATTGTATGAAAACTCAGACAAACAGATAGCAAACTACATTTACATTCTTATTTAATGTTTAACAACCTATAAGCCTTAGAAAGAAGCCTAAATAAGCATACCAACATTGGTGCCCACCAAACAGGATTGTATGAAAACTCACACAAACACATAGCAAACTACATTTTGATTCTTATTTTATGTTTAACAACCTATTAGCATTACAAAACAACATTAATAAGCATACCATCAGCGGTGCGCATCAAACAGGATTGTATGAAAACTCACACAAACACATAGCAAACTACTTTTACATTCTTATTTTATGTTTAACAACCTATAAGCCTTAGAAAGAAGCCTAAATAAGCATACCAACAGTGGTGCGCAACAAACAGGATTGTATGAAAACTCACACAAACACATAGCAAACTACATTTAGATTCTTATTTAATGTTTAACAACCTATAAGCCTTACAAAGAAGCCTAAATAAGCATACCAACAGTGGTGCGCACCAAACAGGATTGTATGAAAACTCACACAAACACATAGCAAACTACTTTTACATTCTTATTTTATGTTTAACAACCTATAAGCCTTAGAAAGAAGCCTAAATAAGCATACCAACAGTGGTGCGCACCAAACAGGATTGTATGAAAACTCACACAAACACATACCAAAGTACATTTAGATACTTATTTTATGTTTAACAATCTATAAGCCTTAGAAAAAGGCCTAAATAAGCATACCAAAAGTGGTGGACACCAAACGGGATTCTAGAAAAACAAAGAAATAATGTCATTTTTTACTTCATACAAATACATTAAAATAATATTACATTTTCATTTTTATTTCATATCAGATACTGCGTCAAGAACATCGGACCAGGAGTTTCAACTGAGGACCACACCAGCGGACGAGGACTTTCAACAGAGGACCAGACCATTGGACGAGGACTTTCAACAGAGGACTACACCATCGGACGAGGACTTTCAACAGAGGACCAGACGATTGGACGAGGACTTTCAACACAGGACCAGACCATCAGACGAAGGCTTTCAACACAGGACGAACAAAGATTCTGCTTCAAATCAAACTTCAACCAAGGTACAGTATAACAAGTAAAAAAAGAGAAAAATTAATTAATATTCTTCTTTAATGTTTAACCACCTATAAGCCTTAGAAAATAGCCTACAGAAGCATACCAAAATTGTGGCGCACCAAAAAGGATTGTAGAAAAACACAGAAATAATGCCATTTTTTCATTCATACAAAGACATTCAAATAACATAACATTTTCATTTTTATTTTATAACAGATACTGCGTCAAGAACATCGGAACAGGAGTTGGAACTGAGGACCACACCAGAGGACGAGGACTTTCAACAGAGGACTACACCATCGGACGAGGACTTTCAACACAGGACCAGACCATCGGACGAAGGCTTTCAACACAGGACCAACAAAGAATTTTGCTTGAAATCAAACTTCAACCAAGGTACAGTATAAAAAGTAATATCTATCATCTATCTCTTATTTGTCTTTTAGGGCCAATAATCTTTAACAATAAATACAAACTTCAATGTAAACTTAAAAAATAAATTGGCATAGTCCAAAAAAGTCTAAAAACACAGAATCTATGCAATTTGTCATTGTAACATTCCAGTCCTAAACCCTAATTTAATTGCCATTTGACAAATTGAATAGTGCTGTAAATAAGGACATAACATCTTTTTTAAAATACCTTTTTAGTTACTGAAACACTTGCTTTTGGATACATGTTTAATAAATAAAAATGTCTTTAAATAATTATCTCATGCCCTTATTTAGACTTTTATTCAATTGAACGCATTGAAATTGATTAACTATAAAATGTTAACACACTATTGATAACTATATGTCATGAAAAACAACTTAACATCTCAAAATAAACTAATGGTACATTATTTTATTTTTACAGATTAACATGGCTGATAATGAGAGTAAACAAGAAAAGAAAAGACGCCAAGCTAGAGAACGACGACAGAGAGCAGACAGCCAGCAGACACCGGAGAAGAAGGAAATTCGACGAGAAAAAGAACGCAAAAGAATTGCAAGCAAAAGACTGTCACTTGCAGAAATTAAAGATATGTCAAAAAAAACTACAAAGAAAATAAAGCATTTACAACCTGTTGCTCAAACATCAGATGACATTTTGCCAGAAAAAAGACAAGAGATACCAAAAAAAGCAACAAAGAAAACAAAGCATTTAGAACCGTTTCATGAAACATTAGATGACATTTTACCTCAAACAATACAACATATACCAAGAAAAGCAACGAAAAAAACAAAACATTTAGAACCTGTTGTTGAAACATTATATGACATTTCACCTGATGAATATGAAAGGCAAAATCCTATATGCTTTGCAAATTGTCCTCTACTCAAGTCTTTAGCAGTAGAGGTTCATAGTTGTGGGGACATGACTACTCAATGTCAGTTTTGTGAGGCTTATTATTTTAAACAGGAGAGATGGACAATTTATTAGTTGTTGTCAAAAAGGCAAGTTCAAACTTCCAGAAAGGAAAGAATTTCCAATTTATTTACAAAATATTATGACTGAACCTACTTTTCCAAACTACAAAAATTTTAAGACAAACATAAGATCCTACAATAGTGCCATATCCTTTGCATCCATGGGGGCAACATTAGCTGCTAATGTACCAGGACATGGTCCTTACTGTTTTAAAGTCCAAGGACAAATTTATCATCGCACTTCCCATTTACATCCAGAGGAAGGAAATAAAAGAAAATTCGCTCAACTATATGTCCTAGATACAATGGAAGCTGTTGACCAACGTATGCAGATGGAAGAAAATAAAAAATGCTTACCCACTGTTTTCATAGAGCTAAATAACATTATGGACAACAATCCCTACAGTAAAGCTTATAAAAAATTGGCAGAAGTAGAAAATGAACAACTACTTCATTCACAAACACATCAATTACCAATGCCGAAGGTTAATATGGTGCTTAAAAGAGACAGACATACTGATAAACGTCGTTATAACTTGCCAACAACAAATGAGGTTGCAATGGTGTTTCACAATGATGAAGGAGAACCACCATTTCAAAGAGACATACGAATATATCCTAGAAATGAGGACCAACCGTTTATTAATATGAGTATCTTAAGTCCAAATTTAGATCCAATGACATATCCCATCTTTTTCCCACACGGAGAAGCAGGTTGGCAACCGAAATTAACTCTTCCCAGTTACCCAAATGCTAAAGCCAGAATCCGAAATAATGTTTCTATGCTTGAATTTAAAGTAGCTCAAATTGCCATTCGCAATGTATTTAATCCAATTTTATGTGGTGGGAAACTAACACAACAATGGATTATTGATTCATATTTGCAAGTTGAGGCAAATAATTTAAACTTTATCAAATATCAACAAGATAAACTCCGTGTAGAACAATATTCTGGACTCATGGACTATGTTGCTGACGTGGCTACAAGCAGAGACATGACAGCTGGCAAAGCCATCATTTTACCATCTTCCTTTCAAGGATCTCCTCGGAATATGAGAGAAAGATACAATGATGCTATGGCTATTGTGACAAAATTTGGCAAACCCGATTTATTTGTGACATTTACATGTAATCCACAATGGCCAGAAATTACACTAAATCTACTTCTTGGACAAACTGCTTCAGATCGACCAGATTTAGTAGCCAGAGTTTTTAAGATTAAATTAAATGAATTAATACGTGACTTCACTATAAATCAGTTATTTGGCAAATGTCTTGCTTATGTATATACCATTGAATTTCAAAAAAGAGGCCTTCCACATGCACATCTTCTAATAATACTTCAAGAAAAAGATAAATTAGATACTTCAGACAAAGTGGATGCAGTCATTGTTGCTGAACTACCAGATCCAGAACTATATGGTAGACTATATGAGATTGTTACTCATCGCATGATTCATGGACCCTGTGGTGACCTTAATCCACAATCACCATGTATGGAAAATAATAAATGTTCCAAAGAATTTCCCAAAGATTATAGAGACAAAACCTATGCCAATTGTGATGGATATCCACTTTATAAAAGAAGAGAAGGAGATAGTGCCATTATTCGTGGGAAAAAAGTGGACAATAGATATGTAGTACCCTACAATCCACATTTACACATGAAGTACAACGCCCACATCAACGTAGAAGCCTGCACTTCCATCAAATCCATTAAATATGTCTACAAATATATTTACAAAGGTTACGATGCAGCTACTGTAGTCGTCAAAAGTGCAGACAACCCTGAAAGTAGTGAGTTAGTACATGATGAACTTGCATCTCATGTAGATGCTCGCTATGTCAGTGCGCCAGAAGCTATGTGGCGGCTTTTAAAATTTGAAATGCATGATAGATCACATGCAGTATATAGGTTAGCAGTACATTTGCCACAACGACATTTAGTCTATTTCCATGCTGGAAATGAAATGAATGCATTGGCCCAAAGTGAAGATCGTCACACTACACTAACTGCATGGTTTGCATTAAATTCCACTGATGCTGAAGCAACACAATACTTATATATTGAAATTCCATATCACTATGTTTTTGTGAATGGATTATGGAGACCAAGAAAAACCAGAGGCAATAAAATTATTCCAAGAATTTACACAGTCAGTCCAAGAGATGTTGAACGTTTTTGCTTACGGATATTACTTTTAAATGTTCCTGGAGCACAAAGTTTTGAACACTTAAGAACTGTTAATGACATTGTATATGAATCCTTCCATTTAGCTGCAAGACATAGAAACTTACTCGCTGATGATACAGAGTGGGAAAGATGCTTAGAAGAAGCAGCACAATGTCAAATGCCACGACAGATGAGAGAACAATTTGCTTTTATTTGTATCTTCTCAAATGCTCCAAATGCATTAGCTTTGTGGGAGACTTTTAAAAGTAATATGGCTGAAGACTTTATGCGACGATACAATGAACCCATTGCACACTTAAAAGCGTTAATGGAAATCCAAGAAGTCTTTTTAACTCATGGATTAAGTTGTGCAAGTTTTAATTTGCCTGATCCAGGTCTTATAGATGACATTAACTTTGAAGACTATGACATTCAACTACAAGCAGAAAGAACAGAAGAAAGACTTGCAACTTTAAATACACTACAATTGCAAGCATTTCATGCCATTAAAAATGCTATAGATGATGACATGGTGACAGAGCGTTATTTCTATCTTGATGGACCTGGCGGATCAGGAAAAACATATTTGTACAATTTATTAATGAGTTCAGTACGAGCACAAGGAAAAATAGCAATGGCGTTTGCCACTACTGGAATTGCTGCACTTTTATTAGAAGGTGGAAGAACTGTTCATAGTGGATTTAAACTGCCAGTGCCTATTTTAGAAAATTCTGTGTCAGATATTCGCATGACATCCTTACAAGCAAAGAAATTGAAGAAATGTAAATTAATTATAATAGATGAGGCCACAATGATGTCATGCTATGCCCTCCAATGTATTGACCGTTTGCTTCGTGAAGTCATGGATAATATTTTTCCATTTGGTGGAAAGGTAATGTTGTTGGGTGGCGATTTTAGACAAACATTACCTGTTGTTGTACATGGAAATCGAACTGTTATTATCGAAACATGTATAAAGTCAAGTACAGTATGGAAACATTTTACCCATCTTCAACTGCAACAAAATATGAGATCAGAAGGCCAAACTGATTTCAATGATTGGCTTATTAAAATTGGAGAAGGCAGAACAGAAAAAATACTAAATTTACCTGACGACACTGTAGAGATCCCACCTCATATGATTTGTCAACAAGATATTATATCGGCTATATTTGAAGGGAGCATAAATAACGAAGAATATTCCGAGCTTGCCAACCAAGTCATACTGACGTGTAAAAATAAAGATGCATTAATCCTCAATAATAAAATCTTAAAAAAAATTTATGCACCACAAAGAAATTATCACAGTGCTGATTCTGTACTTGCTGATGACAATGAAAGTCAGGCTAACTTTTCCACTGAATTCATAAACTCTTTAACTCCTTCTGGAATGCCACCACATATTTTGCAGCTAAAGAAAGGTGCAATTATCATGTTACTGCGAAATATGAATCCCAAAAAAGGCCTATGCAATGGCACAAGATTAATTGTTCAACAATTAAAGGACCATTTTATAGATGCTGAAATTTTAACTGGGACCCATAGAGGAGAGAGAGTTTTCATACCAAGAATAGATTTAGCACCAAGTGAAAGTAGTCTCCCTTTTATACTTCAAAGAAGACAATTTCCCATTATTATGGCATTTGCAATGACCATTAATAAATCACAAGGTCAAACTTTCAAATCTGTGGGTATTTTCTTGGAAGAACCAGTTTTTGCACATGGTCAATTGTACGTTGCGTTGTCAAGGTGCAAAAATCCACAGGCAATTAAAGTTTACATTGAAAACAATGAAAGTCAAGGTGATTTATTAGAAGATGGACGTATTTTTACTAAAAACATTGTCTACTATGAAGTACTATAACTTTGAAGGATACTAATTAAAGGTGCCAAGATTTTTTAAAAGCATTGCAAAATACATAACAATTGGTTGTTTAATTCAGTCATAATTAATGGAAGTCATGTTTATGAATGATTCGCCTCACAAAATACTTGCCTTCCATTGTTAGTAAAAATTATGTTAAAATGTTAAGTCACTATGTTAATGTTTCTAATGTTACAAGTTTAAAAAATATATTTTGAAGTTATTTTATTCAACATATTACAAAGTGGATGTTAAGAGGTCAAGCACCTTTTAAGTCACAATGTAAATATTGTCTGTTATCTTAAGATTACTACCTACATTAATGTTTATCGCCAATTTATGTGCTCAGTAATAAATTAGTTTAATTACGTACGTTTTAAGAAGAGTTTGACTGTATGCCTTCCTCTACATTCAATGTATATTCAAGTTAACAATTATTGTGATAGAAATTGAATTTTAATACTGATTAATTTAAATGTCAATTGTTTTTACATTCAAATGTTAATACTTTTAATAAAAAATGACTTTACAAAATGTATTCACTATGTTCCTGTTTATAATGTTCAAAATTATACCAATGTTTTGTCAACTTCTAAACTTACATAAAAAATAAAGTTCAAGTTTAAAAATATATACTTTGATGGTTATTGCTTACATATATTTTAAACTTCATGTTAAAATTTGCAACGTTTAAAAAAGGCTTTTTACTTTTGGCTTTCCTATTCATTCAATGTATATTCAAGTTAACAATTCTTCAGATACTAATTACATTTTAAAAAACCATTACATCAACATTTTACAAAAATACACGTTCATATTAAAATACTTACAAGTGTCAAAAATATATGTTAATAACTAAACAACTTGACAAACATATACATAACATTGCCGTCATTTTTTGACGGGCAAGTCGCTAGTTACTTAATAAGACTGATTGTTCTAGAGTATTTTGCGGTGCTATCGTACTGCCATGTAAAAATTAATGATTTGCATTGGTTCATTGCTGAGTTACAATGCTGCGTGCAATGTAACCTAATTCCTGGTTTAAGATACAGTATATATATCTTAATCTTTAAATATGGATGAAAAAAGATTAGGTATTAAAATTGGTATCTACTCTCTTTTAGAATTACTCATTCTCGGGGGAGAGTTTCTATTCTACAGTCATCTTGATGGTAATCAGAAAAGTTTTTAGTGATTAGTGACTAATTTATGTTTCAAGTTTTTACTATGATCTATTTTTTTTTTCAATTTCTCTGTCAATTAATATGGACAATTTTACATTAAGTCATTTATAATAATCTTTACTATATCAATATGTGCTTAATTCAAGTGTATGGATTAATCTATAAAGTCTACATCTTACTCTTCTAATTTAATTATTTCTAAGTGTATTATTATTGAAAAAAACATTTCTCCACCTTAAAGGGTACTCTTTTAAAGCATCATCAGGTTTTTACTTACTTAGGGCCTCATTCTATTAGCGGCCGCAGCCGTTGCGGGGCCGCAAGGACCGGCCGCAAGCTATTCGGCTATTCTATTCCCTTACGGCCGAGGGCTCCGGCAGGCTTGCGGCCGGCGCCTTGCGGCCGCTCGCGCCGGAGGAAAGCCTTTGATCTAAAACGGCCGCAAGAGTTTAGGCCGCAAGAAAGCCCCGGTTGCTATTCAATTGCTACGGGAAACCTCTCTGCAAGGCTAAAAGCGAGCCGCAGCTTACTTGCAGCAAACAGGTCCCGCTAGCACCAATTAAGCACATAATAAAGCCCAAATAAAGCCATCCTGCACTCTGATGAGACAATAAAGTGATTGTAGGTGTTAGCAAAAATAGCACAACATTCCCCTATACTCAAATCCGCAATTTTTGTATTTTCAAATTCTTGTCAAATATCCGTGGACAAAGTCCCGAGGGCTTGGAGCACCTCAGACCCGCAAAGGCTGCGGGATTAGCCTCCGTCAAATCCGGAAATGGGTAAAATAGACCTACGGGTCGTAAAGGGCTAACTTACAAGTCGTAGCATAGAAAAGCCATCCTGTACTTTTATTAAAAGTTAAAGTGATGTTTGGTTTCAGAATTAATAGCTCAACATTCCCCTACTCTCAAATGTGCAAATAAAGATATTTAACTTCATCTATCATGCAAGCCTGCACGGGTTTGAATAACGAGCTACGGGCTTGGAGGGCAATCATCCGCCAAACCCGTACGTGCTTCACTAAGAAGCTACGGCCAAGTCTCAAGCCCGTAATCCTAAAATCAAACCTGAAATCAATTAACCAATAGGAAGATGACAATCAAGGGAGTGAAATTCGGTAATCTGTGACTGTGTTGTATGCTGTGCAAGTGGACACACAGGTCTTGGAGTTGGAGGTTTTGTGAGAGCAAGAGAGATAGAGGAGGAGAGATGGAGGGAGAAGGCAGTGAAGGGAGAGGTCAAGGAGAGCAGGGCCCCCAGCCACAGGCTGGCCAGCAAGCTGCTGTGGCACGCAAAAGGGCAGCAAACTTTACCATCCAGGAGATCGAAACACTGGTTAGAGGAGTGCAAGCCCGACACTTCATCCTAACCGGTGGGAGTGAAGTGAGGCCCAGGCAGAGGACAGATGCCTGGAAGGAGATCGCGGCTGAGGTCTCCTCGCTGGGGTATGCGAATCGTACCTGGCAGTCTGTCCAGCACCGGTTCCAAGACTGCCGCATCGATGTAAAAAAGAAGATGGCCGATGAGGCCAAAGCAGCACGTGGAACCGGTGGTGGGCCGCCACAAACCTTCACATACCCCGGTTGGGAGGCCACAGTCCGCGACATGATCCAGCCAGCGTCAGTCGTGGGCCTCCCTGGCCTGGTGGACTCCGGTCGGCCTGAAACCCTGCAATGTGAGTACCATGTACACCTTAACACCCTCATATGTACGCACATGTACCCCACACAGATAGATAACTGACGTTGAATTGCACTGTAAGATATCTGGTTGTGACTACAGATATATGAGGCTGCGAAAATCATGTAAATCCAGTGTAAAGAAATATACTTGTCAGAATTGTTATCAATGAAATATATGTCCAATACCTCCTCCCACAACTGATTATGATACCGTTTTGCAAATCTATTGATGTTACTGTTATGTTTGCTGTTGGTTCCCAGTGCATATAAAGCATACATGACAACTCTATTGCAATTGATTTTTTATTGTCATGAGTTCCCCTGTCACACTCTACTCCATGTTAAACTGGCCCATCCATAGCTGTTTGGCTTAACCCTCCTACTGCTTAGAATTCATGTACATTTTGATTATAGGTATAGCGGATGTATCCTGTTTTATGTGGGCATTTCAGTATGTGCTGGAAGAGTGCCGCCGCCGACTCTAGGGATGCGGCTGCGCTTGCGTCCCCATGTAGCCGTCAAAAATAGTTGGTACACCCAAAGCCCGTAACCCTCTAACCCTAACCCCCTAAACACCACTTTCTAACTCTAACCCATCCCCCCTAACTGTAGCCAGAACCTGAAACCCATAACCACTTACCTGGCCTGCTGGGCTGGCGTAGCTAGAGTCGTCGGTGGGGCACTTCCAGAGATGCGCACATATGCGCACATACAACAGGATAGGTCCGGTCTAGCTGGTACATCCCCATGAGAGTACATGTATGGATGTGCACACTGCAGCATATGCGGATACAGACTCTGATGGACTGCAAGTTTGTGTTGTGTAACAGCATAATCTGGACCATGTTACATTAACATGTTAACTCACATTGCTGAGGATTGGTCACAGATTGGTCTGTCTCACACACTGGCCAACAGATTCAGATGAGCACGTGTCCTAATTAACTGCAGTTGGCACACCGCACCAGCATTACATATAGCCATGGGCCCTTTCCTGTTATCTGACCGTGACTGCTGGTAGCAGCAGTGAGCAGCCTCTACATGTCACAGCATTTTCCTGGAGATTATATAATCATGCAGATTTAGTGGGTTATGGTGTTGTTAAGGTAAGGGGTTCGGATAAGTGTGAGGGCTAGTGCTTTCGGGCTTCTGTGTAAGTTGAAAATGATGTATATAACAGTGGCAGCGCCATCTATCAGCCCCTTGGTCCAACTGCTGCTGCCAGTAGTCGGTGTCACATAACAGGAAAGATCCCAGCCAGGATCCACAATACTAATGATGCAAATCAATTTTGATTGGCGTCAAACATTCACAGCCAATTACAAGTCACTCTGATCTCAGAGATATGGAAACAACAATACTCAAATCAAAATCTTGTCTCATTTCAGTACCATCCAGGCGTCCCCTGCCTCCGCAGGTTCCTGCACCTTCTGAAGATGCAGGACCACCTGCGTCAACTTCACCTGTAGCAGGGCCCTCCTATCAAAGTCCGCCTGGGCCATCCACAAGGTGCCAGCAATTGCCTCCAGCCAGGATAATGGCACTGCCTGGCTCCCAGACAATGTGGGCTGGCCAAATGTGGGGCCACCCAATGTGGTCCCATTCCGGTTGGGCCCCCAATATGGCTTCCCAAACAATGCTGCCCTGGAGCATGGGCCCCCGGCAGGGCATGTGGCCCCCGCAGGACCAGCAGGCCACTGTGGCCACTCCGGCCCAACAGGCCCCGCAGGCCCAGACAGCCGCTGTGGCCACTCAGGACCAACAGGCCCCGCAGGCCCAGACAGCCGCTGTGGCCACTCAAGACCAACAGGCCCCGCAGGCACAGACAGCCGCTGTGGCCACTCCGGCCCAACAGGCCCCGCAGGCACAGACAGCCGCTGTGGCCACTCAAGACCAACAGGCCCCGCAGGCACAGACAGCCGCTGTGGCCATTCCGGCCCAACAGGCCCCGCAGGCACAGACAGCCGCTGTGGCCACTCAAGACCAACAGGCCCCGCAGGCACAGACAGCCGATGTGGCCACTCCGGCCCAACAGGCCCCGCAGGCACAGACAGCCACTGTGGCCACTCAGGACCAACAAGCCCCGCAGGCACAGACAACCACTGTGGCCACTCCGGACCAACAGGCCCCGCAGGACCAGCAAGCCAAGCCAGACACTCCGGCCCCGCAGGCCCAGCAGGCGTCTCCCAGGCAGGACACACCAGTCAGCAGTGCCTCCACCCAGAGGACACAGTGGTCTGGGTTGCTGCTAGTTAGTCCTACGCTGTCAGCGGCACAGTGCCCGGATTTCCTGGCTCATCTCCAGCATGAGCGTGAGCAAAATCAACAGTTCATGCTGGAGATGAGACGCCATGATGCCAGGAAGCTCGAGGAGAGGAGACGCAATAACGCCCGGAACTTCCAGGAGAGGAGACGCAACAATGCCCGGAACTTACAGGAGAGGAGACGCAACAACGCCCGGAACTTACAGGAGAGGAGACGCCATAATGACAGAGTCTTTGCTCAAATGACACTTCAAAATCAGCGGATGTTCCAGGAGGCGAGGCGTCATAATCAGTTAATGGAGGAGTATGCCCGAAGGCCTGAAATGGCCCGAGAAGGCCAGCACCAAGACCGGGCTACCCCTTCCAACTCCCCACCTTCCACATCCCAGACCCTGTCCCCAGCATCCAGGCCGGAAGACCCTCCAAACATTAGAAGAGGTCGGGGCCGGCCTAGGGGAACATCTTCCAAAGGCCAGGAGAGCCAAGAAACACACAAGCGGAAGCGTAAATAGGTGAGAACATGTTCATGTTGCATATAGAAGCAATTGATGTCCAAGATGTATTGACGTTGAGGTGTTGCAGTCAATGCGTATATTGTTCTAATTGATGTCTTGTTCTTATCTCTTTAGGTTCCATTTTATTGATGTTCATGGATTTGACGTTGAGGTGTTGCAGTCAATGCGTATATTGTTCTAATTGATGTCTTGTTCTTATCTCTTTAGGTTCCATTTTATTGATGTTCATGGATTTCTGCCTCCCATTTTTTTTTTTTTTGTAAATATTTGGGAAAGCAACATAAGATTAAACATTATGTATTGCTCACATTATCATTGTTTGTTTTCGTTTGTACTGTACCATGATTGGTAAACACCACATGAATGCTACACACCAACGTTATTGGATTAGTACATACATCTTCCTTCAATATACCAGCCCTGTGTTAATGTAGGGTTGGGGTAACAGCCACTAGTGCAGCTGAGGGTGGAGGTAATATTCATGAGTTTGATTACAGTAACGGTGATGCATGATATTCATGTTCATGACACATGGATAGATTAATTCAGGGGAAATATCAAAAGTGAGTCCACCCCTAAGTGAAATTGGCGATTATTTTGTGTGGCCACCATTATTTTCCTGCACTGACTTAACCCTCATGGGGATGGAGTTCCCCAGAGTTTCACAAGTTGCCACTGGAGTCCTCTTACACTCCTCCATGATGATATCATGGAGCTGGTGGATGTTAGAGACCTTGCACTCCCTGTAATGGAGTTGGAACACGCAGTCCAATATCTCCGCTGGTATACGGTACAATATCCAAGAAGCACTACAGTCTCACCATTCCCAACCTGAAATATTTGCCCACACTCAATTGGGAGTCAAATGAATACGGACTTTATTTTGTTGCCCAGAAATATATATATACACATCTCTTCCCACAGGCAATACACACATCCCCCATAGTTGGCCACACAATACACATTGAGGGACAACAGGTGGGTCACACCTCCCGGAGACTACCTGGCTACTTTGATACAATCAGACATTGCTTAGATCATCCTTCTTTGTTATGTCTGATAATGAAAACACTTTATACAATAGACTTCCTTATCCTATGATGAGTCTCTGTACTAGGATTATCTATTATGCCAAGGTCTGCAATAGTCTGGGCTAAGATTTTGCCGAGCAGAAACCAACATACATACAGTATAACAGTATGATCATATTTTAACCATAACCATAAAACAGGGTAAAACAGTGATGGGTTCCGTTACACTCCACATCTTCCATTTGAGGAGTTCCCCACAGATGCTCAATAGGGTTTAGGTCTGGTGACCTACTTGGCCAGTTCATCAACTTTTGACCTTCAGCTTCTTTAGCCAGGCAGTGGTCGGCTTGGAGGTGTGTTTGTGGTCGTTAGCATGTTGGAATACTGCCCTGCGGCCTGTTCCCCTATCTGAGGGATCATGCTCTTTCTCAGTTTGTCACAGTACATGTTGGCATTCATGGGTTCCCTCAAAGAACTGTAGCTCCTCAGTGCTGGCAGCATGCATGCAGGCCCAGACCAAACATATATGCATGTGTATAGATGTTTTTGCTAATATGTTGTGTGGATTCCCACTATATGCATTTACCTAATGATGTCAGATGCTGCCTCCCCTCTCTCTGCATCACTGTTTTGGTTCAAAATGATGGGTTCATCTCATATCAATGTTTTTATGTTCGTTGTGACTTATCCATTTATCTCTGGCACTGGGGAGCTACAGTCCATTGAGGGAACCATGAATGAAAACATGTACTGTGACATACTGAAGCAGAACATGATCCCCTCCCTTGGGAGACTGGGCTGCAGGGCAACATAACATAACGACCCTAAACACACCGCTAAGACGACACTGCCTTGCTAAAGAAGGTAAAGGTGATGGACTGGCCAAGCTTGTCGACAGACCAAAACCATATTGAGCATCTGTGGGGCATCCTCAAACTGACGGTGGGGGAGTGCAAGGTCTCTAGCATCAACCAGCTCTGATGTATCATTAAGGAGTGGAAGAGGACTCCAGTGGCAACCTGGGAAGCTCGGGTGAACTCCCTGGCCATGAGGGTTAATGCAGTTCTGGCAAATAATGGTGGCCACACATAATTGACATTTCATGTCAATTTTGACATTTCAAATTAAGGGTGTACTCACTTTTGGTGACAATGGTTTACACATTAATGGCTGGGTATTGAGTTATTGATGGGTCCGAAAAATTACTTTACATTGTAGCAGAGTGTCATTTCTTCAGTGTTGTCACATGAAAGGATGTACTAAAATGTTAACAACAATGTGACGGGTGTACTCACTTATGTTAGATACTGTGGCCCTCAATTAATTGCAATTTGGCCAATTGAATAGGGCTTGAAATAAGCACATAACATATATTCTCTGAAAAATGGTTGAGTTAGTAAACATCTCTACCAAATCAAGGTTTTCACTAACTAAAATCTGTTTGACACAATATATGTTCTGTGCTTATTTTGAGCCCCATTCAATTGGCAAAATCGCAATTGAATGAGGCCCTGTATGTTCACTATTAGGATGTGAGCCACTTACAGAAACCTGTCTCATTTGTCTGTTTCTGCGTCATATAGATTGTTAATACCAACCTTCCCTTATGTTTGAAATCAGTAATGCAAACACACTGTGAGAATTCTATTGACACCCCTAACTGATGGTGCAGAGCACAGATGTGGAGTCTGAAGGTCCTTTTATTGATGTTCCGGAAATGCTATGGTATCAACATTGACGAGGCAGACACAAACAACATCGCAGATAAATCATATTTAATATTTAACGAAATTAACAAGGCAAGCTTGCCACAAAGCCACAGGTTGACTAATCAACACAGGTATGCAAAGGATCATGGTGAAGGGGGGTAGGATACAAAATCCAAGTAACACAGGGAAATAGGGATATGAGAGCAGAATGCAGGCATGGAAAATTACATTGATATGGATGATCAGGGGATGTACAGTATATCAACCAACATTAGGCAATATAATAGATCTCATTATTGTTCCGACATATATATAACAGTCAATAAGGAAACACCATAATAATCCAGAATAAGGTGATATACATATGGGGAGAGCAAAATGTATGCTTGGGTGTTAAACGGACACTCTGATGCCACATCAGAAGTATAAGTGCTCAATCAGTGAATGCTATGAGCCCATAACGTCAGTTCTCACGCAACAATAAGCAGCACATAGATAACCTTGGTCAAAAAGATGGTGACCTGACCAGGACCATATCAGTCAGATGTTACTTATTGCAGAGAACTCACAACAAACCAGGCAATATCAGTGATAGTTTGTTCTCTGATTGAGCATCTATACCCACTGTTATTGAATATGCATAACTGAAGATTAACGTAACCTCCTTAACTGTTAAGTCCCAAGCCTGGATTTACTCTTCCCCATATGCACAGGGAGGGTCACATCAGCACTGAAGAAAAGATCTTGAAGGGTTGGTGCTGCAGGCTTCACAACAGTCCAAGTAGAGGAGAGGATAGAATGTCTAAACCAATAGGTACCTGTGAATCGAGATAGACTATATGAGCATACACATGCTGTGGATATACCAGGAACATCAGCTGACAGATGTCACATCACATCTGCATTGTATATTGAAATTGTCTCGTGACACATATCGGCTATTCAGTCAAGGTCATCAGATATCAAACTGGATCCAACAAAGCAATGAAACGGACACATGCACATACATGAGGACATTGACATGGCCACGGAATGTCAGGATGTTTATCGTCATGCCTTGTTCTGACCGGGATCTGGAATACAAACACACAAATAATATATTAGTGGAAACCTTACATATGCCATATGAGCAGCCACCAACAGATGTAGGTATGTCAGCACACGTTAGGCATTGGGATCTCGTACAAGCTAACCATCTGTACGATGATAATGATGGCCCAGACTAATTTGTCCTGATGTGGGAATATTAGGATTAGTCGAATTCTCATTTATTTGTATTGTGCAAACATATTCCGTAACGCTGTACAGGAGAGAAGAACCCGGACATATACAGTATGTAATATTGACAACGCAAGAAAATGGAGGGCCCTGTTTGGAGCGTAAAGTCTGTTGATAAATGATTTGTTCACAAAGGCCCACACAAGATTAGAAAATCACCACTTCCAAGTTAAAGGTAATGGACATGGGGAAGAGTAGATAAGGAATAGCAAGGTTAATAAGTAAGTGAGAGATACATAGGAAGGAGGTTGTGTCAAGTAGAAAGATATGCATTAGTCGGAGAGGAAAGGGATCAGATGTAAAGTGCGATGCACTATTTTGTAATAAGGTATCTGCCCCATGTGGACAGATAATGTAATCTGCAGATGGGACAGTCAGGAGACACATAGTTTAACCACAGCTTGAGTAGGATTAGGTTATGGGCGAATAAAAGGAGAGAGGTGGGCATGAGAGTTGAAATGAAAATGATGCAGACAAAAAGGGGAGAAGTAAAGAAGAGTCTGAGGAAAAGGCAGGGGATGTGAGGAAGAAGACAAGAGAAAACATAGTGGAAAGGGTTAATTGGGATAGTTAGCAGAAGACTTGTGTGACTCAATAAATTAAGGGTAAACAGGGGTGGAGAGAGAGAGAGAGAGAGAGAGACACCAGTGCATCCTGTAATAGAAAGGGAAGATCACAACTATCACACATTGATACATGTTCGGACATCTACATGTGGTTCTCTACCTTGGATAGATCAAGTGGAGTATTCAACGAAGAGATCTGTTCCCCCAGGACACGTCTGCATGGTCCGATAAACATTTCGGACCGCTTCAGCAATACATAGGGGATGTCTTGGGGAAAAAGAAAGTTAGGCCTACATTAATGGAGTTATTAGTCATTTCCTCTCATGCATACATGCACATGTTTCCCGCAAATACTCACTTACAATGTAGACGCCATTGATGTAGCTGATGTTCTGTTGCTGGCAAGGTTGTTTCCCATGTCTGTGTGGGTAAACAAAAAAGAAAAGAGATGTATTAGTAACCATAAGCCATGTACATTTGAGTTGGTTGTAATTAGTTTCAGACTTACATGGGAAGTACTCACGAATGACGTGGGCACGTAGTTGTGACCCCTGAACGTTATCCCCACCATCTGGAGGTACTGGACGCTCCGCCGGTTCAAGCGGAGCATCATCAATGTTCCCCAGACAGTTTGCCTGTACTGCTATATTGTGCAGAATACAGCAGGCCATGATGATGTGACAAACCTTCCCTGGTGTATATTGTAGCGCCCCGCCAGTGGAATGTAAACATCTGAAGCGCATCTTCAGGAGTCCAAAGGTGCGCTCTATTACATTCCGGGTTCTGGCATGGGCCGCATTGTACCTCTCCTCCCCCTCTGTGCGTGGATTGTTCACAGGGGTCAACAACCACGGCAAACACCTATATCCTGCATCACCTGAAGGAAACAAAAATGGGAGATGTAGATATGAATGGGAGTTTGTGCTGCTCGTTAAAGCATCTGTAAATATACACAATGATTAATGTGACGTTAGTTTAGGGATCTCTGGCTTGGAACTTCATACTCCTATGACCACGTCACATCGGGTTAGGCACAGCAACAAGCTACGATGCAATGGCTCAGTCGGCACACCTTCTTTATGGCGCAACAATGGAATAACATTACAGTGGAACATTATGTATATTTTAGGGGATCCTTTATGGGTACTCACCCAGTAGCCACCCAGGTGGAGCTTCTCCAGACTCAAAATAAAGAGGGGTGGATGACTGACGCAGGATATGGGCATCATGAGTACTTCCCGGGAAGCCGGAAACCACATTTTGTATGCGCATGTCTGCATCACAAACAGCCTGTACATTGATGGAATGATAGTGTTTGCGATTTCGAAACATGGCTTCTTGCTCTCTAGGAGGTATCAATGCTACATGTGTACAATCTATAGCACCGAGCACATTGGGGATACCTCCCATTCGAAAGAAATCTGCTTTCACCTTCAAGATCTCTTCCCCAGTGTGGGGAAAACTGATGTATCTGGCAGCTTTCGGAACGATAGCATGGAGGAATGTGCTCAGGCACCTTGAAAGGCTTGCTTGAGACATTCCTCCTACTATGCTAGCAGTGTTCTGAAAACTACCAGATGATAGGATGTGTATGGCGGCTAACATCCGTGTCATGCCTGGGATGGCTCTATTGGTCCGTGAGGAAGGCTCCATGTCCTCCCTCAGGACCGCATAGAGCTCCTCCAGGCAAGCACGGGTTAGCCTAAAACGCTCATACACTTCCACATCAGTTAACCCCTCTAATGTGACTCTCTCCCTGTACACCCTGGGTGCACGAAGCCTCCTGGCCGGCTCCTGGGCCTGCTCACCCCCCTGTGGGTCTGGCTGTGCAGGAGCCCCCACTTCATGTGCCACACCCTCTAGGGGTCTCTCATCTGGCACCCCCATCAGCTGATCACCCACATCCAGGTCCTCCTCCCTGTCTGCAGGTGCCCTCATATCCCCCTGTCCCTGTGCCACTGGAGCTCTCTCCCCTAACTGACCCCCCACCATGACCCTAGGCATGTCCTGTGATGAGCCACTTGCCTGGCTTGGTTCCGGACCACCATGGATTGCATCAGCACGCTCACCCACATTCACTCCCAGCCGCCCCTCTCTGTCACGCCTCAGCCACTCCACAGTCGCACGCCTGACATCCCGGTTTCCACTCTGCAACATTCGAAACAAATATCCATTCCTACGACGCTGCGCTCTCCTCACATACCTATACGCTGTACTCATGTTGCTGCTATCCATGATGGTTCAGACTTGCTAATTCATGGATGATGGTGTGGTTATATAGCTTGCTAATTACCCCAGCTGTGATAATCCGGGTTGATTTTATAAATGGAAAAGCTCACTGGTGTATCTAAGCTTCATCATGTTATGAAGTTCCCTGATTATGGATTGGTTGAGCCATTTTAATTAGTAACCCCTAATATTCTGGCCCACATTTGAATTTGGGCCCATGCTCCATGATCTATGTAATGTGGCGTGAAAATATATACAATATTTGTGTTCAAAAATCTAGATGTGATAAAAGAGATGTAAATCAAATAATGTTGATATGTTTAGGGGACACATTCTATTCTTTCTGAGTGCTAAAGGGTTAATTTGGCCGCCATTTTGAGGATGTACATGACACCAAAAAAAACTCTTTTATTAACATATTTGATCATTGTGGATTGTTTTTACAGTAATTCGAATGCCTTTTATTGCTTCCTTTACACTTTTAGGGCCCTTTCAGCCCTGTTTCATTACAATGCCGAAGGGGAACGTGTGGACTTCAACGGATGCGGCCGTAAATTAAATCTAGCCAGGCGTGAATCGCGGCCTTCCGAATGTAGGAAGGTCGTGACGTTTAGGCGCGCACGCAAGCTGGAGGGGGGACGGACTAGCCGCGCCCGGCACGAACCATCCAATAGCGGAATCACGCATCGCGCCACAGGTCGCACAGCCAATCACTTACGGGATAGAGCATTTGATTGACAGTGGGAGTGAATAAATAGGAATGACACGCACCCACGCCTCGACTGTGTTGTGATTTCGGACGAAGTAGCACGCGGTTCCAGGAGCTAGGTGGTTGAGAGTAGGTAAGTTGCTTTATTATCAAGTCGCGGTTTAAGTTCTTTTTACGGGAATCCGTTACTACATTTACGGATGCCGATGTAAAGAAGTACAATTGTGTTTTTGGCTTGTTTATAGGTGTTTGGAGGTAGTTTGGAGAGTTTGGGAGTTTATATCCGGCCCATAGGAGTTTGGAGGGAGGTAAGTTGCATTGTACATGCTTTTCATCCTATAAAGCTGTCTTTTATTTGTATGTTTTGCCAATTTCTATATTTACTGAATACACTGGTGAGAGGTACAATTGTGTTTTTTGCTTCTTTATCGGTGTTTGGAGTATTTTTGGTTGTGTGGGAGTTTGGATCCGGCCCATAGGAGTTTGGAGGGAGGTAAGTTGCATTGTACATGCTTTTCATCCTATAAAGCTGTCTTTTATTTGTATGTTTTGCCAATTTCTATATTTACTGAATACACTGGCGAGAAGTAAAATTGATTTCTTTGCTTGTTTATAGGTGTTTGGAGGATTTGGGATCTTTGATCCGGCCCTTAGGGGTTTGGAGGGAGGTAAGTTGCATTGTACATGCTTTTCATCCTATCAAGCTGTCTTTTATTTGTATGTTTTGCCAATTTCTATATTTACTGAATGCACTGGCGAGAAGTACAATTGTGTTTTTTTTGCTGTTGGCCTATAGGTTTGGCGAGTTTGTTTTTGTGGGGAGAGGAGTTTTGTGGAGGGAAGTAAGTTATTTATATTTTTCTGTTTAATATTAGATCTGTCTCTCTCTCTCAAAATCTCTCTCTATCTCTATATATATATATATATATATATATATATATATATATATATATATATAGAGAGAGAGATTGATTATGAGTTTGAGTTTGATGCTGAGTTTGATTTTGAGTTTGATTTTGAGTTTGAGATTGAGTTTGAGATTGAGTTTGAGATTGAGTTTGAGATTGAGTTTGATTTTGAGATTGAGTTTGAGTTTGAGATTGATTGAGTTGTAGATTGAGTTTCAGTGAGATTTCTACACATATTTGCAATACACATAGGTGTTCCAAACTGCTTCTTCAATGGGGCTTGACAAGAACTTTTTTTTAGCCTAGAACAGCAGGACCATGTAGTTCCTACTACCTCTGGTACAGAGGATGGCTTCAGGATAGGTACCATGCCCATGAATATGTGCAGAATATAATGCAGATAGGATATTAGTGGCCTCAGACATGGTCCACTCCCCACACATGATAGAAGCACACAGTAAATAGCCGCATGCCTTGTATATATGCAAACTGTAACTGACCCTTCCACATTGTTTATGAAAGTATTGATCTAGCGTGTTTCATCAGCGCCTCTCAGGTCCAGAGTGAAAGGTGCTGTACACCCCTCCCACTGCTGTCACAGGCTCTGTCCACTTAAGGTTCATTACTGCAGTTAGTTCCAACATTGATATCCAAGCAGAAATAGTGTTATAGGCGATCAGAATGGGGGACGAGCGTGGAGCAGGCAAACCCACTAAAACATTTCTTTATTTCTCTTTCTTTTCTTTTCAGGTGGTGATGGAGGGAGAGGAGCAGAGGGTGGAGGAGTGGCAGGGAGTCCCGGGGCGTGGAGGTGGGGAAGAGGAAGGGAGGAGTGAGGAGGAGGTACTAGTGGAGGAGGAGGTACTAGTGGAGGAGGGGGAGGTAGTGGAGGAGGAGGTAGTGGAGGAGGAGGTAGTGGAGGAGGTAGTGGAGGAGGGAGGAGAGGAGGAGGGAGGAGAGGAGGAGGAAGGAGGAGGAAGGAGGGAGGAGAGGAGGAGGGAGGAGAGGAGGAGGAGGGAGGAGAGGAGGAGAAGGAGGGAGGAGAGGAGGAGAAGGAGGGAGGAGAGGAGTGGAGGGAGAAGGGAGGAGAGTAGAGGAAGGAGGGAGGAGAGGAGAGGAGGAGGGAGAAGGGAGGAGAGTAGAGGAAGGAGGGAGGAGAGGAGGAGGAGGGAGAGAGGAGAGGAGAGGAAGGAGGGAGGAGAGGAGAGGAGGAGAAAGGAGGAGGGAGAGTGGAGAGGGTCCTCATACCCAGGCAGAAGAGCAAGAGGCTGGCGGCAGGTCCAGGGCCCACAATTATAGCCGGGAGGAGAACAGGGTCCTCCTGGAGGCCATCCGTGCCCGCCCCGTCATCACCTCAGGGGGTAGGGAAGTAAAGGCTGGGCCCCGTGCTACTGCTTGGCAGCAGGTGGTGGATCTGGTCAACGGTGTGGCGGGCCGTGGACGGAGTCTGCGGTCCATTAAGCACCGGTTTGACGACATCAGGGCCGCGGTGAGGAAGAAGATGGTGCAGGAGGCCGAGGGGCGGAGGGTCAAGTACCTTGCCCATGAAGGGATTGCAAGGGCCATGCTTGCACCCTCCGACGCAGCTGGAGCATCAGGCCCGGTGGAGCAGCAGGACCCAGCCTCCATGGCAGGTGAATATGACATACAGCAACATGCCACCACATGTGCATCACACACACTACACATGGCCATGACAATGACATGTCAGCTCCATGAAATAACAAGGGATAGATGGATGCATCGTTAAATTCATGAAGCTGACAAATCACTGTCATTCCTGGTCACCACAACAGTAATCAAGCAATAGAGCAGGTGTGTCCAAACTCGGTCCTGGTGGGCCACACACATGGCTGGATTTGATAAACCTGCTGCGCACAGGTGAGTCAATCGCTTCTTTAGTCATCCTGATTGACTCACCAGTGCACAGAAAGTATATCTTCCAATCCAGGAAAGAGTTTGGACACCCCTGTAATACAGAGTCCATGTATTGGTGTGCCCGTTCAGCCTATGCAGTTACAGACAGCAGCCGTAATACAGATAGCGTTGTGAGCCGAGAACCTTTAAGAACAGAAACCTAAGAATAGATAACAGCTAGTATAAGATAGCTAATCAGAGTTGCAAAGAGGAGAATAGTCCATATTCAAGGCTAGATGTCAGATAATTAGAAATGAACACATATCAATGAGCTAATCAACATACTAATGACATGTACCTTTCTTCTCTATCTCTCAGCATCCAGGAGGAGCTCTGGGTCCTGTGACCATAGCGAGGAGGCGGGGCCATCAGCCCCGTACCAGGATCCTCCAGCACAGGGGGAGGAGGAAAGGAGATCAGAGGGCTCGGAGTCAGAGGATGGGCTGGTCATTGACCTTGCGGGGTCACCTGCCCCAAGCCCTGGGCCTATGCCCATCCTCTAAAGGCTTGCTCTGGGGCCCACAAAGTGTGCTGGCCTGGTCACCACCGGGCACATTCTCCCCACCGGCTCCAGCTGTGGACCTCCCCGCATCACCTCACCACGCCCACCCAGCGGTGTCGTCGCCGCAGAGCCAGGCTGTGCAGGTGGAGACACTGGCCGTCCTGAAGGAGCTGCTGGCCAGCAGCCAGAGGATTGAGGCCAACCAGCTCCGGATGGATGCCAGCATCTCTGCCCTAAGGTCACAGATGACCCACAGCCTGGCCAGGCTGTCCAGGGAGGTGAGGAGGCACCACATGACATCGGAGCACCTTCAGGTCAGGCTGCTCAGACAGGCCATGGTCCCCAGCCCAGCATCAACGGGGATCTCCCAATCCCCCAGCCAAGAGCAGCCTGGCCCCTCCTCTCCTCCCATGTGTCCGCCACCGCCCAGACCACCGCTGCCTGGCACCGCCCGCCCCCCCCGCCCTCCCCCCCCACCATCACCACCAGAGGGGAGACGGAGGATGGGCACAGGTGATGTGGGTCCTGGGCCCAAGCGGAGGAGGACATAGGGCCTCATTCAATTGCAATGTGGCCAATTGCTAAGGGATCAATTTGAGCACAGAGCATATTTTCTACAGATGTTTGTAGTTAGTGAACTTCTCTCCAAAAGCAAGGTCTTCACTAACTACAAACGTCTGTAAATAAATATATGCTCTGTGCTTATATAGAGCCCTTTTCAATCGGCCATATCGCAATTGAATGACGCCCATAGGGTCTTCAGACATGTTTTCGCCTTCTCAACAGCACTCCTCAGTGACCATCAATTGGTCACAGGTTAAACACAACACAAAGGGCCTCATTCAAATGTGATTTGGGCAATTGAATAGGGCTCTATATAAGCACATAGCATATTGGTTTTACAGGAGTTTTTAGTTAGTGAAGACCTGGCTTTTGCATAGAAGTTCCCTAACTAAAAACTTGCTTGCAAAAAGATGCTGTGTGCTTATATAGAGCCCTATTCAATTTGTTACATAGCAATTTTATGAGGCTGTTAATTAGTAGTGTGACCAATACATTGTCACTAAGGAGTGCTGTTGAGAAGAGATGCTGCAGGCCCTATGATGTTTTCAGGCCTTATTTTTTCGGTTTTGTCTTTTTTTTTATTTTTTTATTTTAGGTCCATGAAGGCATCTCCTACATCTGCAAGCATTGTGGAGGAATTATGAGGAGGAGGGTTTTCCCAGTGCCTCTCAGGTAGACATGCCTTCAATGGCAGCCCCCTTAACATGTAGCTCCCACAATCTTAAAGCTATCATATAGCCACATATCTCCAACATGATTGTTGGTAGCTTAAATGTAGACTAATACCTCTATGGCGGTGGACTTGCAAAGTCTCACAATGGCATGTTAATAACAGCCAGCATTAATATATGCACTAGTGACGCATGTGATCCTGACCTCAATAGCAGTCTGAGAACAGATCTTTGGGTCTGATGTAAGAAACAGTGAATCTGGCTGCTGACCTTTGTGTCCTCTCCATAATAATGGCTATTTGCCCATATTTGTGATTATCCACAGACCTAGCTAATGGTTAGTAAAGCTTGCAGATGGGAATCAGGTGAGTTGGTATATTGGTACAGTATTTAGAACTGTACTGTACATACATCGTGATTCTAAATTGTTTTTGATCCTCCTCCGCATTTTTTGATTTGAACACTTCTTTCAGATTTTTGTTTGTTCAACACACTGTATGTGTGAAACTGGATTGGATTACACAGTCCAAAGGTTGAATCATCTGTTTAATTGAGCAGATCTAGTTACAAGTTGTATGTGCTATGCACATAAATGGTTTCTTCAGTTAAATTAAGAGATTTCTGGTTCCGGTTGCAGCATGTGACCCTGGTAGGTGCTATGCATCATGCTTATTCTAGACTATTAGATTGACCCCTGTAGGTTTCCCCTTTTTTCCAGCCTCTTGCTCTTCAAGGACCCGCCCACACCACACCCATGATATTAATGCAGTTTTGACCACTGCTGATTGTGGTCTTTGTATCAAATAAAGCTTTGTTATACTGTTATGTGAATGCACAATCTTGACCACTGCTGATTGTGGTCTGTGTATCAAATAAAGCTTTGTTATACTGTTATGTGAATGCACAATCTTGACCACTGCTGATTGTGGTCTGTGTATCAAATAAAGCTTTGTTATACTGTTATGTGAATGCACAATCTTGACCAATGCTGATTGTGGTCTGTGTAAAAAATAAAGCTTTGTTAGACCTTTCTGACTGCGTCCATGTGTTATGAATATGTTTGGTTCAGGGAAATCCACATGCATTACATTAGTGTCACATTCCTCTAAATGTAAACTGATGAGCCATAGTTAACATGCAATAGATCAATACATCTAAAACTGTTGAGGAGTCAGAATAGCTTGAGATATCATCTGATCCCAAATATCATATCTACTACTAATATAGGGTTAATACCCATGACAAGTCTGATTAGCGATACTGTGGAGTAGGAACATTCCCCTGAGGGCCTACAATGAATAGGACAGGTGACACTGGAGTGCTTTTCCAGTTCCTTCTCTTGATTGGGATTAGTCTGACCTCTCTGATAAGACGTACCCCCCTACACTGGCCCGATGTAGGCTAGCTCACAGCTTCATTGAAGTACACAAACCCCTTCACCCACATCACTTAGCATATGTGTGAATACAGTTAGTTGCCCAATAATGAACATGCATTGGCTAAATATCCTTTGGTTATCATATGTTGTAATGGTCATGCACATGCCAATCTGACAAACCATGCTGCAACATGCATAATATGATTAAAGCCACACTACCCAATTCAATATCAAGAGTAAAACATGAGTCAGGTCATATGAACCCTTTGCCACGCACATGAGCTCTATTGGGATCCCTTAAATCTCTATCTAATTGCATATACATCTAGCTCATCACATCTACATTAGAGAATACAAATAGTGGCCAAATCAGACCGCCACTTGGCATATATCAAGTAACAGGGGAATATTTCATTATATGTGGTTAAGTTCTTCAGTTGTGTCCGACTCTCCGTGACCCTATGGACTGCAGCACATTCAGCTAGGTCTCTGCCTTTGCTGTTCTCCAAAGTTTGAAGGCCAAAGAGATTGGAGTGGGTTGTCAGTTCCTTCTCAAGTGGATTGGAACTTGTCTGATCTCTCTGCTATGACCTGCCCACCTACAGTAGCTCCCAGCTTCATTCAGGAACACAAGCCCCTTCACACTACTTAGCAATGCTGAAGGGGACCAGGGTAACATGCACCACACATATCTACTCTGACCCATCAGGAAGGGCCGCAAGCTCTGGGATCGACAGCAAACTCACCGCCATCAGGCATAATCTCTGCTACGCCCATCCTGGTGGGAGCCATGTGCCAGGTGTCTAGTTATTCCCATTTGGTGAACCTTGAAACTGTTCTGCTATTTATCACTTTACATGGGTGAGGGTTGCTAAGTGGTGGTGGTGGTGAAGCAGCTTGTGTACCTGAATGAAGCTGTGAGCTACTGTAGGTGGGCAGGTCATAGCAGAGAGATCAGACAAATCCCAATCCACTAGAGGAGGAACTGACAACCCACTCCAATCTCTTTGGCCTTCAAACTTTTGAGAACAGCACAGGCAGAGACCTAGCTGAATGTGCTGCAGTCCATAGGGTCACGGAGAGTCGGACACAACTGAAGAACTTAACCACATATAATGAAATATTCCCCTGGTACTTGATATATGCCAAGTGGCGGTCTGATTTGGCCACTATTTGTATTCTCTAATGTAGATGTGATGAGCGAGATGTGTATTCTATCGTTGATCAACCATATAGCGTGCATCGAATGTGCGCTGTCATCTACGCACCGACACATGCGCGCATCATCAACAGCAGGCCCGAGAGGAGGCTAGCGGATCTAATGATTTGGATTAGGCTGTGGGGTGTAAGGGTTAGGATTAGGCTGCGGCTACAAGGGTTAGAAGGGTTTATGGCATTAGGTCATATCACTTGCGCCCTTTCATCAACGCCCAACAGTCCAAAATATTAGAACTGCGCAATGATGTGGGACCGCTCATGTCAGCTGCATGTTGTCAAAACACATTTGCTGTGCGCGCCAATATTGGGGTGACATATTCTATTATGGGGCTGTTTTAGAGGCTACAATGGAACCTATATGTGTGCTGACCAATCAAACATATGAGGAATATTAAACTAATTTTAAGTCTTGTTAATTTGTAGGCTGTAATGCTTGGGCCTCCATTTTAGGGTTACAGCAGTTCCATGCAGACTGCAAAAACCGTAACAAAATGGATACCTTTTACCTCCAAGCACGTACGGCCTTTAAAAACGAGCTGCGGGCTTGGAGGACAGCCCGCACGGGCTTGAATACGGAGCTACGGGCTTGGTCAGTGAAGTCCGTGGGACTTGTACGGATTTTAAAATCAAAGTACAATTTGGCGATGTGCAAGCTTGAGAATGTTTGGCAAGTAATCCTCATGCCCCCCCCGTTATGTTCCCCATCATTTACAGTGCTTTGCAGTGCTGGATTGAATATATATTGGCTATTACAATGCTTGGTTTGCGGCCCTCCATCTCCAAACCCGTACGGGTTTGAACAAGGACCAGCCCGCGGAACTACGGGACGTAAAGTAATCCGTAAATAATATATCTGATTTGGGCTGATGTGCAAGCTTGAGAGGGTGTTGCTATTAATCCTCGTGTCCCCCATTATGATGCCTAGCATTTACGGAGCTTTACAGTGCATTCTCGATTTTATATTTGCATTTTCAGTTTTCGGACTTTGCGGCCGGAAAACAAGATTTACGGGCGCTGGGAAAAAGCTTCCGGCCGTTTGCATGATATGCGGCCGGCCGGAAGGGGATATCCTTGCGGCGCCGTATAATTGAATTGCAAGGTAAAAGTAGCTCTACACGGGGCCGTAAGACGGCCGCAAGGAATCGCAGCTTTGCGGCTGTTTTACGGCCGATAATTGAATGAGGCCCTTAATATTCATAACCCTAAACTAATTACTAACCAAGTGCCACATTAAAATCTAGCCTCCAATGTGTAGATCTTGAAGCCTACATGCTTCAAAATCAAATTATATTGCTATTAAATTAGAAGGGCTTGGAAGGACCTGCGAGCAACGTGCAAGAGAAGAAAAAGCTTAATCCAGACAGTTGCACGTTGTATGTGCGATCATGCTACAATCAATTAGTCAAATGCGTAGTAATGGGTTTGACTTAGCCAATAGCAATGGAGATTGCCATCATGGCTAATTAAGGCCTGCAGGATCCCAACATCGTCACTTGCCGCTGTGGTCCAGAGCTGGACCTCAGCACCAGTTAAAAACACAAGCCCTGCTGTGGGGGGTACTCCAAGTACCCCCCCCCCCCCGGCACCTAAAGTGAACCCCCCTATGCTGGGGGTCTCCATCGGGACCTCCGCAGTGTCCCCATATCAACCTATGCAGCGGGGTCCCGATAGGGACCCCCACTGCATTTAAAAAGTTAAATTTCCCGCCGCAGGTCCTTAAAGGGCCCACGGTACACAAATAGCCAAGGCCGGCCAACTTCAATTTTGAGTTCCTTTTGAGGCAACAAGCCCAACATTGTTTCCCTATTCTGAACTCTATCTGAGTCTTAACGTTGGACAATTTATTATGCCATAGAGCTTGCTGCAGAACTATTTTGGGGCTTAAGGCTTCTTCTAACTGGACAAACTTGGGTCCTTCCACTCCTTCTGTCCATCTCAGAAAGTGGTACAATTTTATAGCCTCTGCATACTTCCAGAGGTTAATTGCCCCTAATCCACCTTCTATATACTTTTTATTTACATAGCCCCTCATTCAATTGCAATTTGGCCAATTGAATAGGGCTCTAAAAAAGCACATAGCATATTTTTTTTAAAGAAGTTTTTAGTTAGTGAAAACCTTGCTTTTGGATAGATGTTTACTAACTAAAAACTTCTTTAAAAATATATGTTATGTGCTTATTTAGACCCCTATTCAATTGGCCAAATTGCAATTGAATGAGGGCCATGGTCTTTACTGACTCTAACCCTATTTCCTTTATATATAAAATGATCTACCACTTTCTGAAATTTAGTAATGCTTCCTCTGGATATAAATAGAGGGATTGCTCTTAAAACATAAGTAAGTTTCGGTAGAATGAACATCTTAACACATACGATTCTACCTGACCAGGTTAGGTTTAGCCTCTCCCATGACTTGAGTAGTTTGCACACTGTAACAAAAGTTATTTCCAAGTTATTCTTTAACATGGTAGCAACACACGGAGTCAACTCTATTCCCAAATGTTCTAGTTTATTCTGCTCCCATCTAAATGGAAATTTCTCTCGTAACAAGGTTTTAGTTTCTAAGTTCACATTTAGCCAGATAACCTCTGATTTGGAAGAATTAATTTTATAATATGATAGGCAACCAAAGGTTTTTAACTCCTTCATGAGGTACACCAATGATTCTAGTGGCTCTGATAAAACTACAACTGCATCATCTGCGAATAGAGTGATCTTCGATTCTGTAGCTCCACATATGATTCCTCTTATCCTATCATTCTTCCTTATTATTTGAGCCAGCACTTCTATACACAAGTTGAAGATCATTGGGGATAGCGGGCATCCTTGTCTCGTCCCATTGCTAATCTCGAACGATTCCGACTGAAAGTCTATACCTTTTATGAAGGCTGAAGGGTTAGAATATAGCGCCATAATCGCTCTTGACCCGAATTTGCCCAATCCAATTTCTTCTAGGGTACACTTGATAAACTCCCAGTTGAGCCTGTCGAAGGCTTTTTCCGCATCTAACCCTACTGCCACCAACGGGATTTTATTATCTTTAGAGTGTGCCAATATATCAACAAGCTTTCGCAGGTTATCTGTCCCTTGTCGACCTTTAATAAAATCTGTTTGATCTGACTCAATTAACTTGTCTAAAAGAGGATTTAATCTTTGTGCTAGTATCTTTGAATATATTTTGATATCGATGTTAATTAAAGATATGGGCCTGTAGTTAACACAATTTGCCAGATCTTTTCCCTCCTTCGGTATCATAATTATTGCTGCTTCTAATGTCTCCTTGGGAGCCCATCCTGAGTCTTTAATTTTGTTAAATACTTTTACCAGATGAGCCCCCAATTCTGGCAAGAATTGTTTGTAATACAGTATCGGGAACCCATCTGGTCCTGGGGATGTTTGTACATCTAAACCGGACACACAGTTCTCGATTTCCTCCAATAATATCTTCCCATTTAGTAGTTCCTTTTGCTCGTCGGAAATTTTTTTTAGATTCAAATTTTTAAACAAATCTTGTATTTGCCCTTTATCAGGTTTAACCCACCCTGGTTTCTTTTCCAGATGATATAAGGTGCTATAGTACTCTGCCGCAATTCTACCTATTTCAATAGGATCCTTTTTCATAATTCCTTTGGAATCGAGAAATTTCACTATCCTTTTGTTGCTCCGCTTTTTCCCAATAAGGTCCACTGATGATTTATTTGCTTTATTGCCTTGATGATAATTTTTTATTTTTAGCTCCCTTAACTTCTTATCTATTTGACTTTGTAAGATCATATTTATCTGTGCTTGTATCTTCTAGATCTGTTCCGTCAACATGTTATCCTGGCATTTTTTGTTGGCATATGATAGCTTATAGAGTTCTAAATATAAATCATGAAGCGATTTCCCCCTGGCCCTCCTCTTCTTAATCATTCTTGTTTTCAAAATACCCCTCATGTACGCTTTATGCGCATTCCAAATACTTAAATCTGAGGTAATAGAGCCACTGTTAACTCTAAAGAACTCTTCAATTACTTCCTTAATTTCTTTTTTTTCTTCTGTTGTGTAAAATACTTCTGAGTTAATATTTTCTCTTTTTTTTCCATTGCTAGTCCCCCGACCTTGCAGTACTATTTTTACCAGGGCGTGGTCTGACCATGATAAAACCCCTACCTCCACATCTTCCACTTCTCTCCATGTCTCTATGTCAACCAGTATGAAATCAATCCTTGTGTATAGACTATGTCTCAGAGAATAATAAGTATAGTCCCGGACCTCAGGATTTTTTAGCCTCCAAGAGTCATATAGTTTGTATTTCAACAATATCTCATTAAATCTTCTAGACAATCTTTCCAGAGCTAAATCGCTCGTCCTTAAGATCCTATCAATTTTTATGTCCAGGACCATATTCAAATCCCCACATATAATAAGCTTACCCACTTTTAGTTTGGAAATAATTTTTAAGCACTTATTTAAAAAGCTTATTTGATTCACATTCAGAGAATATAAATTGGCAATTGTAAATGACTGAGCATTTACCTGTCCTAAACAAATGATAAATCTCCCTTCTCCATCATATTCTACATGGTCTGTTACAATCACATTCTTATCATGAAACAAAATAGCAACCCCTCTAGCCTTTTTCCTGAAGCTAGACGAGAAACCCAACTCAAACTGTTTGTATCCTATTATAGGTTCTTTCCCCTTTACCCAGTGGGTTTCTTGTAGACAAATAACATCCAATTCTTCTTTTATAAATTGACGGAAAGCACAGTGCCGTTTGCCGGGTGAATTTAAGCCTCTAGCATTTTGCGATATCACTTTTAACATCAAAGTGACTTACTTGATAACCTCTGAGTCCCCTCCTTCCTTATCATACAATTTGTATTGCCTTCACTTCCCCTCCCCTTCCAACAACATACAAACTCCACACATACCTTTTCCTCCCGATGGCAAGAAAAACTTAATGCCATCTTTTAAGATGTCTGGTCCTCCGGGGCGGAAAAAAAACTTCAAAAAGAAAAAAAAAACCCTGGCAGAACCTTGGGAGTGCGCCCGTTGCCCCCTCACCCTACTCCTAGAAGCACTCAACTACACATTAAATATTTCCTTCACGTCCAAAACTTTTAATTGACCCTACAATAGAATGTTAAAACATTTCCCAAAGTTGTCTCGGACAAGTAGCATATTTTATGCATTTTATTTTCCTTTTTTTCCCCTTTCTCTCTATTCACCTACGTACTTCACTTTCACTTTCCCATTTTACCGCCTCCATCGAAAGTGGGGCCTTTCCCATCCCCTCTCGTGTCTTCTTTTTCTAATTTAAAACCCCACTTTTCCAAGCACTGCACACCTTCTGCGACTGAATTGATCACCTCAGTTTGGTTACCTTTAGTTATAATTAATTTAACAGGGAACCCCCATTTATATAATACATTTTCTCTTCTGAGCACTTTAGTAATAGAACTTAATTCTCTTCTTTTAGCTAAATTTTCGCTTCAATGGTCTTGGTAAATTCCTACCTTTTCATAAGGGCTCTCAAACTGTCTTTTTTCTTTACTACATTTAATTATCCGTTCTTTGAAGGTGTAATTTTGTAACTACTATTACATCCTGCTCTCTCCGCCCTATCAGTCTCCTAGGTAATGGGAGCCTATGTATCTTCTCAAACTTACCTTCCAAAGCGTTATCATTCCCTGTGATAGATTTAAAGAACTCATTCACGTACTCGCCTAACTCATTGTCCAGGACCTTCCATGAAATCCCCCTCAGCCTTAAATTATTCCGTCTAGAGAAATCTTCGATTCTACATAATTTGTTCTTGAGACTTACGACTTCATCCTCAAGCATCCCAACTTTGATCTCTAATCTCTGATAATCCTCCACAAGCTTTTCTTGTTTACCTTCCAGCTGGCCAATTCTCTCTAGTAACGCATTCACTGCTTTTGTATTCTCTGTAACCTCTAATAGTATATCTTTCCTAATTCTGTTTTCAAAGTTATAGAACAACCTTTCCATTGCCTCTACAGTTAATGCTTCTGATTGACCTGTGTTCAATCTATCGGGGAGGTCTACTATCTCTGATATATTAACGGGTTCATTGTTTTCTGTGTCTGCTTGGGGTATATTTGATTGAGAGCTAGATAAATTTACATTTTTCCTTTTCATTGTTTCTCTAGTTGTTAATGGGCTTTTTAGAATAGCACCCTGCAATTTGGTATCTTTGCCCTTGTTTTTACTTCTTGCCACTGACACACCCCAATATTGGGTCCTTACATTAACCCTTGCAGCAGGGGTCCCGATCATGACCCCCGCTGCATTTCAAATTTCCTGCCGCGGGTTCTGAAAAGACCTTAAAGGTCCTTAAAGGAATACATTACATCCAATATAACCTCTCAATACATACAAAAAAAAAACTTAAAACATACAATTTAACCCCTAAATCTATACAATTAAACCACTATCTACATACAATTTAACTCCTAACTACATATAATTTAAACCCTATCTACATACAATTAAACCCCTAAATGCATACATCAATACCCCTAACTACATACAATAAAAAAAAACTAAATCTCACCTAAAACAACCCCACTTACTAAACTTAGAATAGGGTAAATAAGACCACTTACCTTGCCCAAAAGCCCCTCCAGTGACAAAGGTTTTCTTTTCTTCGTCCCTAGCATAAGGGTCCTAACTAGATGTCCACAGGTTCGACACCCCTAAGAAAAAAATAAACTCTTAAATTAATAAAGAAATAAATACAACATATAAAGCAATACAGTATAAACAGAACACTTACCTTTCCGCAATGCCCCCATCCTCTATGTAGTCTTCGCCTTCAGGGCCTCCCCAAAAAATCCTTATGGGCTAGAAAAATAAAAAACTCTAACAGAGCTCCTCCAGGGAGGAGCTCCCTACTGCAAATGAGGCTTCTCACGCATGATCTGGTAAAAAAAATTGAAATGGAGCTGTCTGATTGGCTAAAAACGCTGTCAATCACAATTCAGCCAATCAGAAGGTCAAAGGTGTGATTGTCACAAAGCATCTACATCTTCTGTATGGCTGATTTAGCTGTCAATCACTTATTGTTTAATATTGGGGTTTATTAGTGTCCCTTGAGGGTCTGTATAGACCCTTATGGGACTAATGGGGGGTAATTAGTGTTCCATACTGATCTGTATAGACCCTTATGGGACTGATGGAGGTAATTAGAGGCACATGGGGGTCTGTATAGACTCCCAAGAGTGATAGGGTTAATTTATAGTATAGACCCTTATGGGACTGAGGGGGTCTGTATAGACCCCCATGAGTGATTGGGTTAATTCATAGTACCACCGCGGCAGCCGTTAATTTCTTAATTTAGCGCAGATCTTTTAAGGACCTTTAAGGTCCTTTCAGGACCAGCGGCAGGAAATTTTTAATTTTAAATGAAGCGGGGGTCCCAATCGGGACCCCTGCTGCAAGGGTTAATATGGGGACACAATGGGGGTACTGTTGGGGACTCCTAGAATTGGGGGGGTTAATATTACAGTACCTCCATGGCTGGCCTTATCTATTTGTGTGCAGCGGGCCTTTTAAGGACCTGTGGCGGAGAATTTTAAATTTCTTTAATGCAGTGGTGGTCACTGATGGGGACCCCAGCATAGGGGTGTTAATTTTAGTTACCGGGGGGTACTTGAACCAGGGCTGGATCATTGGTCTTTTGTCCTGCACGCGCAGCACGCATAAGGGCTTTAATAGGGTTTGCGGGTGCTCTGGAACATATGTTGGGCTTCGACCTGTATTTGCGTGTTACGGGCTAGCTCGCGTGTGACTTCTTATCAATTTAATAGCATGATTGGATTGTAAGGGATGCGTGTTTGACAGATCAATAGGTGTTTGGGCTGCAAAGTTACACGTTGCCTGTCTCTTAGGCATTTCTCGGCCAGCCTGCATTTTCAAACGCAAGTCGGCTGCGTGTCGAATTTAGAGGGGAATTTAATAGCAACATAGTGCTACTTATGTCACTACATTCTAAGAGTTTGATCTTAGCTCCAATTTAATAGGACTACAAACTTCTTTACAAAGTACTATTTATTTTTGTCTAATAATTAATTGCCATTCTGGTCTATCTTTAATTTAGAGATCTTTTCAAATTGTATTTTCTATTAATTTTGTAAATTCTCCCCCTCAATAACTGAATTAATTATAAACCAATGCCTATCTTTCTTGACATATAGTTTTAAAGGGAATCCGTATTTATGATGCTTTTTTTCTTTTCTTAGTACCCTTGATCTGCCCAGGAATTATTACCTCTTATATAATGTTTCTGCTGAAATGTCCAAACAAATGTCAAATTTTCTAATGGAGTATCTTGTTTCCTCTTGTCTTAACCTGCTCTTATCACAATATATTTATAGAAGAGAAAATGTATTCTCGCTATAATGTCTTTTGGGCTGTCATTTTTATAATTACTAGACATTGGAATACTGTGTATTTTATCTATTCTCTTATCTACTTGTAATACTCGTAAAGGCAAAGAAAGGATCATCTTAAACACACATTTCTCCAGATCTGCAAATTTCTCCAGGTCACTGTCTATGGAATTCCTCTTATTTTTCAGTTATTTTTCCTTGAGCTGTCTTCCTACTTAGTCATTTTTTCATTAAGACCTTTTAAATCTCCCTCCAATGCCGCAGCATAGGATAGTAAAGACATGTGATCTTCAATTTATTTGTCAATTTTCAACATCATTTCTTCCCCTCTGCTATTAAGTCAGTTCATTGTATTTGAATTATCCACTATTTTTTCCTTTAATTCTTCTTGCTGTTGATTTATATCGGGGGAGGGGGGGCAGTTAAATCTAACCTAATTTCACTGTAATGTAAGTGGGGCAGATCTCATTTGTGGTTGAGTCTATTTGAGAACAATTATGGGTTCTTTATTTATTGGAAAATAAGTTGGCCATGGGCTTGTGGCCTAAGTTTTTCTTTTGGTTAAGTCTTCATTTTAGAAGAGTTGTTAACTTTATTTGTCACTTTACTTTTTAAAAGGATATATAGATATTTGGAATAGATTCCTTTTTAATCTCACAGCTTAAACAAACACTTTCTCACCTGTTTTGAAGAGGGAAGAGAGGTTTACTCTTCTCTATTACCTTGCACAGGTTTATATATTTTTTATTATTACATATATTTGTAGTTGTTATTATTATTATTATTATCATTTATTTGTAACACACAAACATATTCCGTAGAGATATACAAAGGGTTAAGTTCAAGGCAAAAAAAAGAGCAATATTGACACAATCATGCAATTTGTATATTACAAAAATATTACAATGTATAGAATAATATATTTTATTTAATTCATTTATCAATTTATAGACAAGTATATGGTTTATGCAGAACAGCATTTATTGAAACAATATTAAAATAATTAACAATTGGATTTATCTAAATTTGTGAAAACAGTTTATATGCAGATAGATCACAATATTAAATCAATGAGAGGTTTATTAAAATCTATTTAAAACCATTATATATTCTGTTAGTTCAATACAGATATAATAAGAAGTGTATACAATCTTATCACACTTGGATAGAAAATCAGATGTCTATTCTATAGAATATATTTAGTATTCATAATCAGTGATATGGCATATTACTCTAGGAAAGCAGTAAATAGCAAAATCAGGTATAAAACCTAAAGTGCCTTGCAAAAGTATTCACCCCCCCCTTGACTTTTTACCTATTTTGTTACATTACAGCTTTAACTTAAAAGCTTTGTTAATCTGAATTTTATGTGATGGGTCACAACACAATAGTCTAAGTTGGTGAAGTGAGATGAGAGAAATACATACATAAAACTATATTTTAGAAATAGAAAACAGGAAAGTGGCATGCGCGTATGTATTCAGAACCTTTTTTATGAAGCCCATAAAAAGCTCTGGTGCAACATATACATATACACATCCAGAGGCTTCAACACCTAAGCGAGAGGCACCATTAACCAAAAACTGCCATGAAGACCAAGGAACTCTCCAAACAAGTAAGGGACAAAGTTGGTGAGAAGTACAAGTCAGGGTTAGGTTATAAAACAATATCCACATTTTTGATGATCCCCAGGAGCACCATCAAATCTATCATAATTAAATGGAAAGAACATGGCACAACAGCAAACTTGCCAAGAGATGTCTGCCCACCAAAACTCACGGGCCGGGCAAGGAGGGCATTAATCAGAGAAGAAGCACTAAGGTAACCCTGAAGGAGCTGCAGAGTTCCTCAGCAGAGACTGGAGTGGCCAGAAGAAAGCCATTACTTTCAGCAAAAAACTAAATGGCACCCTTTGAGTTTGCGAAAAGGCATGTGGGAGACTCCCAAAATGTATGGAGGAAGGTGTTCTGGTCTGATGAGACTAAAATTTAACTTTTCGGCCATCAAAGAAAACGCAATGTCTGGCGCAAACCCAACACATCACATCACCCAAAGAACACCATCCCCACATGGTGGTGGCAGCATCATGCTGTGGGGATGTTTTTCAGCCGACGGGACTGGGAAACTAGTCAGTGTTGAGTGAAAGATGGATGGTGCTAAATACAGGGATCTTCTTGAGCAAAATCTTTACCACTCTGTGCGTGATTTGAGGCTAGGACAGAGGTTCACCTTCCAGCAGGACAATGACCCCAAACACACTGCTAAAGCAACACTTGAGCGGTTTAAGGGGAAACATGTAAATGTGTTGGAATGGACTAGTCAAAGCCCAGACCTCAATCCAATAAAAAATTTGTGGTCAGACTTAAAGATTGCTGTTCACAAGCGCAAACCATCCAATTTGAAGGAGCTGGAGCAGTTTTGCAAGGAGGAATGGGCAAAAATCCCAGTGGTAAGATGTGGCAAGCTCATAGCGACTTATCCAAAGTGACTTGGAGCTGTGATTGCCGCAAAAGGTGGCTCTACAAAGTATTGACTTTAGGGGGTGAATAGTTATGCACGTTGACTTTTTCTGTTATTTTGTCCTATTTGTTGTTGGCTTCACAATTTAAAAAAAACAACAAAGTTTAAAGTTATTGGCATGTTCTGTAAATTAAATGATGCAAATCCTCAAACAATCCATGTTAATTCCAGATTGTGAGGCAACAAAACAAGAAAAATGCCAAAGGGGGCGAATACTTTTGCAAGGCACTGTACATGTCAGCCCGAATATAGAAATATCCAGTAGTAATAGAAATCTACTTAGGTTATAATGTAGCTAAATAGAACTCTTATAAAGGTATTAGATTATACCATATAGTATTTTATAACATAATTGATTAAACATAATTTACTATTTCAATTCTATCATAAAATATAATATTAGAAACATGTAACTATACCCAATATGAAGTTAGCAAGGAGATCTTTGTCTGGATAGGACTGCTCCTTGATTTGATTAGAAGTAATCCCTTTTGATCTTCTTTTTAGGAAGAAGTTGTTCTAAAGATAGATTTAGAGGATAATCACAGAGAAAAGACAAAGGGGCAGGAGTTTGTGCCAGAGCGTGACAGACAGAAAAGTCCCTGAGCTTCTCTTTGTCCTCCCTTTGTCCTAATAGATAAAGCCTAGTTTTTTAACCCACTCCCAGTCACAGGACTGATTTCCACCAATTGCAATAGCCTCCCGCCATATTTATTTGTACATGCATAATTAAGATGTTTATATATGTGTTTGCTCGCAAGAGAGCAGTCTCATTCAATGTTTTAAAATGAAATAATACAATATATTTGTATGACCTTTGATCTAGATATTTTGGCCAAATATTTGGGGCTACTGAATTACCTATTGTGTATTAGCTCTCACCTGTTGATAGTGTGTGGTTCAAACAATGGGAAATAGGAGAAAGTAGAAACATCATGTATATGTTGTATCTTTATGATACTGTTCTGTGTTCTTCCTCAAGGCTTTCTCAGCCATCTGAAATTATTTGGCCTTACTCTGAAATGCTTGTGTATGAGACCAAAATTATTAACTCTTCATTTAATGAACAATCAGACAGGATGGATATATGTACTTACAGTGGAAAATAATCAACATCAAATAACAAATAAAGTATATGATATAGATATGATCTTTTTATCTACCAAAGGAACGACAACAAATAATAAAGGATGGAGGGCCCTGTCTTTGAGATTAGAATCCAGTGTCCACAGTGCTTTTCCCAAAGCAGCATGCAAGATTGAAAACTCACAAACTTACAATCTAAGGTAGTTGTTTACATTTACTTTGTGTTGCACTAGGATCTGTCAGCTTTCACCAAAAATAAAGGAGAGGATTTCAAATGTCTCAATCTCTGCTTGTTTTCACACAGAGTTAATATTGTTTTAACAGACACCACACACCACATTTCCTTCTTACCCCTTATAGGTAATCCCAATTGAGTCACTGGGGCCTTGTGTCAGCATTCTGACATATCAGTTTCCATAAAACATTCAGGGCAAATACCATTTCTATTCCTTCAAAATATCTAATTTGTTTTCCCAAAATAATTTACTTGACTCCCTCCTACTCTTGGCTAAATTGCTCACCACTACTTTAACACACAGATCAACATTTGTTTATAACTGTAACAGATGTTGCTGGTTGGAGAAGAGGAAACCGGTTTTCACTGGAGAACAGAATGCCAAGGACTGAAGCACCGAAAAGTATTGCGAGAATTGAGAAGCTCATCGGCAAGTGGGAGAAAGCATGAAATTGACTGACGATTGTAAAGTAAGTTGAGCTTTTAAATGAGGAAAGGGAAGGGGAAGAGAGCTTTTGTGAACTAAGACATAAGCCCGAGAGAAGCCCTGCTGATGCAGACTGTGACAAGAGATAGATTCAGAGAAGAGATAATTGTCCATGCTTCATCTGCAAATAATTTTTACTTTAGGTATATTATGAAGATTTTAGTACACACCATTACTATGCAAGCAGTAAACTCTGAAAAATCCATGTTTTCTCCACCATTGACATTTTTGTTTTTCTCTTTCTGAATCAAAGTCATTATTTTGAATAACCAAGTACATAAGAGTCTGTTTTCTAGAAAGATTCCATTTTAATGTGTATGATAACAATAAAGCTAGGGAATGTTGAGTTTGTGGATTATCAATGAATCTACCGTAATAGCCTTACAGATATTCTTATTCCACATCACCCATAATTGTATGTACTATATATGCATTATATTTTTTTTCAATATCAGGACATTTATTTTTTAAATAAATCATAAAATAAAATTCTGTAGACAATCTCATATATGTGATTGTATTACTGGCATAGGAGACATCCAGAATAATATAATAACCTAAGTAATGATGTCATTTTAATAGAATAAATACATCCTATCCAAGAAATATAACACTGGACAACGATTTACCAGCCTTTATTCACCTTTCAATCATTGATGGAAAATGTATTTTATAAAACGTTTACTATTTACATAACTTTTTAGACCTAAACAATTTATTTCAGTTTTTTTTTCCATTGAAATTGAAATTTGATATTTTAGGTGACATTTTTACTTGATTATACTTATTTAATTTTAAGACGAACAAAGTAAAAACATTTTTTTTTCACTAAACTTTAGCTTTTCATTTTTCTTAACTTTTCTGTCTCCAAATACAAATCTAATAACTGCATTTGGATGTTTTAACGTGCATCTTATTTAGTATCGTTTTTATTGTAACTCTAATGATTGTGTTTTTTTTGACAAATATGTATTTAAAGCAAAATTTCATCATGACAGTAGTTGTTTTTCACTTTATAGTTTCACTTTATATGTTCCACCGCAGGTTTTTCTTTTGCACTATATAGATAGAACTGGATTTATATTCCTGTTGCTCCTAGGCACAGCTTTCTTAAATGCCCTATTTGTGAACATTGGTAAGGATGCTCCAAACACGCTAGGGTTTCAGTACTTGTGTGAGTATGTTGCTATGTAAAAATAAACAAGCTCCAAAGAAAAAGTTGTAGTGCTTAACACCAAAAAAGGTAGATACCAAAAAAAGGGAGCAGGGACTTTTTTTTCAATGCTTGCTAAAATATAAAAAAAAATGCCACAAACTAGATGGCACACTCAAACAATATAGGGTATAGGTATAATATTCCAAAAAATAAGTATTAGGTAGATAATATTGTTGACTTGTGGAAAAATGTCCTTGTAATCTAAAACATACATGCTGCCACACAAGGCCAGTGTGCCAATACAATTAAAACCATAAAAACATACACACACTTTAAAAACTGGAATAAAGCATTCATACAGCCCCTGCAAAGGGTATAATATGTTGCCCTTATTGAACAGTCACCAGACAAATTGGTGAATATTTAGCAAAAAGCTAATTTAAAAATTTAAATGGCAAACTGTAGATCGGTACAATCAAAATAGTTGCATTAAAAGCTCCTTTTGAAGAGTATACTCTCATATATACTTTTTGAGTGTGTCATCTAGTTAACGAGAATTGAAATAAAGTTCCCTACTCCCTTGTTTTATTTGGTAACTGTGTATGTTGCTATACTTAAAACAATAGATGTACTAACAAACAAGTGGAATAATAAAAGCATGAAAATATGGGTGGTGGACAAGCCTGTTTCAATTTGGGGAACTTGCCAGTTAGCCAGAGTACTGAGACAAAAAAGTTCTGTGCTAAGGCAGACCAGAAAGGTGGTGATGGATGACGTATGCATGATGTCAATGTGCACGAGTGGAGCCATCTTGTATATCACACCCTTCCCTAATAGTACAGACTTTAATAATCCGATTTCAATAGTCCAAAAGTATTGTGTAAAACAAATAGATGCCAACGCTTGACAATAAATTACAAAGACACTTTCACAGGGTAGACACATTTGACCATGTCACTGGTTGTCCATACACTACTAAGAGCAGCACCAAGGGTGCCCTAGACTCATAAAGGTGATCAGCGTTGGGATCATAAACTTCCTGCCATGAGAAGGATTTATATAAATAGATAAGGGAGGGGGCTGTATAAGCATTACTGTAGCACTGCTGTGGAGACTACTGAGCTGACGGCTCAGGGTTGCTTGGGGACGGTAGGGTATAGAGATTTTAGTAAAATAGCCTGTTATGTGTTCCTTAGTTTGGGGAATGTTTGAATTAGATTCGATTGAAATGGATATGTTCCCACAGTTACCAGAGAGCCTTATTGTGCAGCTACATATCTGATTATTATAGGGCCCATACACAGTAGCACACATAGACACATGCATAAGAATTACAGAGCTTTTGGATGATAACATTCCAATAATATGTATATACTAGCGAATTGCCCATCAAAAAATTACGGCAATAAAATTGTAAGCCATGCAATGCTGTTTGCCACACAATGTGAGGCTTTTGCTTCTCTGAGCACCTTTGGCACTCATCGTGAGCCTACTGTACAGGCCTACTGTACGGGACGCTCATTGCAGGTTCATTAACTTGCAAGTTTTGTTCTTGGGAATGCCCTGTGTCTCTTTCCAGCATTTCCCCCTGTCCCTTCCCTGCATGTTTCTCCTCTGTGTGTCTGCTGAATGTTTGTGGGGCGCGTGCGCTGACTGACGTTTGTTTTATTTTCAAAGTCTGCGTGCCTGACATTTTGCCGGTGTAAGTGTTAGTGTCTTTGCTGTAGTGTATTTTCTAATTCCCGCGTGCCTGGCGTTGTTCGTGTAAGTATTACTGTCTTTGCCATTGTGTATTTTCGAAGTCCGGCATGCCTGGCTTTGCTCAGCCTCGTTTTCATCCATTTTCAGACTTTTTTACGTTTTTCGTCCTCCATTTTATTTTTTGCTTAACCGATTTTCAAATGACAAAGCACAACAAATAAGGTTTCTTGGCTCTCTGTGTGTGAGTGTGTTTTAATGTTTTTTTTATTTATTTTTCTTGCTTTACGTGATTTCTGAAGTTCGGCCGTTAACTTTTTATTTTTCCGAGGTCGGATTTTTTGCCCCCGAGATTCCGAGGTCGGATTTTTTTATCTAAGTCCCGAATTCCTCCACTGCTTGAAGCCTAAGTCCCGTGTGTCTGAACTGCTCGCCTCCCTTTGCGAGGCTCGTAGGAGCGCATTTGGCGCTCATTTCAGCTTAAGTCCCGCCTGCTACTGCACTCATTTCAGCCTAAGTCCTGTGTGCTTCAATGCCTCAACTGCTCGCTTCGTAGTTTTGACATTGTGTTACCAACATTTTTGGGCAAGCCCGCACTGCTGAGAACTTTATATATATATATATATATATATATATATATATATATATCCTTCTCAGGATACCCACAGCGCATCTTTGAAAGAACTCCATTTATGGGGACTACTATATTCAATTATTTGAGCCAATTATAAATTGGTGGGGAATATTTGGGAAATTTGTTCCCTACATCAGCCTGATACTCACATGAGCAATCATCTAACCGTCTCTAGCACATTATATCTTTTTACTACTTCTTTAGTATTTTTGTTTTTCTTTCTTTCCCTTTTTTTTTTTTCGGGTTACCGAAATGTTATTTTAGAATAAAGCACTATTGTTTTTATTTTATCTGGTCTAAATTGCCACTTTTTGGAAGCCTGCCATGATTTGAATGGTTTGGCCATTTGGTTTTGCTACCTGCATATTCCATAGGCCATTCTATGAGTGGACTCCAAAACCTATTGGACTATGTCCTTTAATGTAACCAAGTAAGGTCCTTTGTGTCCTATTGATCTTCTCCACCACCATATGTTAATTACATTGATACATTTGTATTTGATCCGTGTTATAGTTGCCCTTTTTTCTTTCTCTCTTTTTTTCTCTTGTATTATAGCAACTTACGGATCTTCTTTATCCATGATTTAGAGTATATGTGCTTCCCTACCATCCCCTTTTTTCCTTTTATATATATATATATATATATATATATATATATATATATATATATTTGCATCTGTCCTGTGATTTCTCCTGAGCAGTAAGTGTGTTGTGTACTTCTGCAGTGAGTAATGGGCAGGTGAGTAATAAGAACCTAATAAAAACAGGGGAAGGTGCGAAGAATTCTAGCATAAGCGCAGTTCTAGTATAAGTGTAGGAGTTTAAATATAAGGAGAGAGTGCAAAGGGGAAGAACATTGTAGTGCTTTATACATAATTTTTTTACCCACTGTAATTATCAGTCCAGTGGCAGCCTCACTCAGTGTACATCCTGTCATATGTATGCACTACTGGGACAGATGATCTAGGGTCCATACCTTTGTGACAGGTGGCATGTTGCCTATCTTGAAACTCAAATTGGAGAACTGGAGAGGAGAATTGCAGCACTTAGTGTTATTGCTCCACTGGAAAGGGGGTTGGTGCTCACGGAGCACAGTTTAGCTGGGCCTAGCATAGAGGGAGGAGCTGGGGCTAGTGAGGATGTCCAGGGAGGTAGCTGGGTTACAGTTACAAGGGAAAGGAGAGGGAACAGGAGCAGGAGGGAGGCCAGTTCTGAGTTGGCAAGCACCAACAGATTTGCCAGATTGAGTGAAACTGTTGGGGATGTCCTTTCAGGAATGGCAATGCCAGATAGAGCTGTTCCCTCTAACAGCTGGGAGAACAGTTCTACTGGAGGAGTGGGAGGGGAGAATAGGCAGAGCAACAGGCAGGTTCTGGTGGTTGGGGACTCTATTATTAGAAAGGTAGACAGGGTGATTTGACACCCAGATCCCAGCAATCAAACAGGAACCGGCAGTCTTTGTACATATTGGTACCAATGACAAAGTTAGTGGAAGAGGGAGTGTCCTAAAGAATGATTGTATAGAACTAGGTAATAAGCTGAAGGCAAGGACCTCCAAGGTAGTATTTTCTGAGATACTACCAGTGCCACGTACTAGCCCAGGGAGGCAGAAGGAGCTTTGGGAGGTTAATGCTTGGATAAACAAATGTGGTGCATTAAGGAGGGGTTTGGGTTTTTAAAACACTGGGCTGACTTCTCACTTGGGTACAATCTCTATAGTAGGGATGGATTGCTCCTTAATGATGAGGGAGCTTTTGTGCTAGAGGATAGAATGGTAGAACGGTTGGGGGAGTTTTTAAACTAGTAGGTGGGAGGGAGGGACAAGATAGAAGTAATGGGGTAGTAAGTGTAGAGGGGGTAAGGAACTTATTAACTAGTCATGGGGGAGGAGATGGGGGGAGGGGGAGTACAGTCAATAGGGAGATATTGCTAAGTAACTCAAGAACAGTGGCATGCACTTCAGAACTACAGACTCATAACATAAGGTGTATGCTTGCTAATGTCAGAAGCCAGGAAAAATGGGAGAGTTATTAGTAGTTAATTAGAAATGGGATTTAATAGGCATTACTGAAATGTGGTGGGATGAATCTCATGACTGGACTGTTAGTCTGGATGGTTATAACCTATTTAGGAAAGATAAAGGCAATGGTAAAAGAGGAGGAGGGATTTGTCTGTATATTAAGCCTGAATTTAAGCCTATAGTCAGGGAAGATATTTATGCTGGAACTAGCAGTAATGTTGAATGTTTGTGGATAGAGTTAAATATCAAAGGAGCAAATTCTAAAAGAATATTAGTAGGAGTATGCTATAAACCCCCAAATATAATTGAAGGTGAGGAAATGCAATTATTGTTACAGATTGCAAATGCAACTAAGCATGGTCAAGTTCTAATAATGGGAGATTTTAATTACCCTGAAATAAACTGGATAAATGAGACCAACAGTTCAGCTAAGGGGAGCAGGTTCTTGAATACAATCAGGGATCATTATCTGGCCCAGGTTATACAAGAACCTACTAAAAATGAGGCTATCTTGGATTTAGTTATCACAAATAATATTGATATAGTATCAAATGTGGAAATAGGGCAACCTTTGGGAAACAGTGATCACAACACAATCTCATTTGAGATTGAATAAAAAAAACATAACTGTAAGGGGCTAACGAAAACTCTTAATTTTAAAAGGGCAGATTTTAACGGTCTAAGGACACTGATACAACGTATAGACTGGGACAGAGAACTGACAGGTAAAATTACTGAACATAAATGGACAACGTTCAAATCCTTATTAAATAAACATACTTATCACCATATACCATGTGGAAATAATAGTAGAAAGAGTAAATCACAACCCATGTGGCTTGGGAATGAATTAAAGATGAAGATGAGGAGTAAAAAACAAGCGTTTAAAATATACAAACAAGAGGGGACAGAGACTGCTTTATGCAAGTACAAGGAAATCAACAAGGCTTGCAAAAGGCCTATTAGACTGGCTAAATTCAAAAATGAAAAGTTAGTTGCCAAGGAGAGTAAGACTAACCCTAAAATATTTTTTTAAGTATATTAATGGGAAGAATGCCAGGAAGGAAGCTATAGGAACATTACAACTGGACACAGGCTGTCTGACAATTAGTGACCAGGAAAAGGCAGATGAACTAAATAGGTTATTTTCTTCGGTACACACAAGGGAGGTACCAGTGGTTGGGTCACTGCAACATAATGGGGCTACACTACCTTCACCAAATAACTGGTTATCGCAGGAAGAAATCTAAAAGAGGTTGGAAAAAAGAAATGTTAATAAAGCCCCAGGTCCTGATGGAATAGATCCAAGGGTACTGAGTGAACTGGGTTCTGTAATAGCCAAACCATTATATCTAATTTTTCAGGATTCACTCAACACAGGGTCTCTACCAGATGACTGGAGAAAGGCAGAGGTGATACCTATATTTAAGAAGGGATCAATAGCAAATCCGGGGAATTATAGGTCCAGTGAGTCTCACTTCAGTAGTGGGAGAGCTTTTAGAAGGGTTAATAAGGGATAATTATACAGGAATATGTCTATTCAAACAGGATTATAAGTAGGAGCCAACATGGATTTATGAAGGATAGGTCATGTCAAACAAACCTAATTTGTTTCTATGAGGAAGTTAGTAGGAACTTGGATCAAGGCAACTCAGTGGATGTACAGGAATTGCCATAAATATTTTCTTATGGGTTGAGATCAGGCTAAAAGACAGGAAGCAAAGGGTTGTTGTAAATGGAACATACTCCGATTGGACTAATGTGGTAAGTGGGGTTCCTCAGGGCTCAGTATTAGGTCCCCTCCTTTTTTAACATATTTATTAATGACTTGGAAGTGGGATTGGAGTGTGGTGTCTCCATTTTTGCTGATGACACAAAGTTGTGCAAGGTAATTAAGTCAGAAATTGATGTACTTTCCCCCAAAGGGATTTGCATAAATTAGAGGAATGGGCATCTAAGCGGCAGATGAGATTTAATACGAATAAATGTAAAGTTATGCATCTAGGAAGGAAAAGTAGCCATGCAATTTATAATCTTAATGGAGCAAATCTAGGGGTATTAGATATTGAAAAGGATTTGGGAGTATTTGTGGACAACCGCCTAGGTAACAGTGCTCAATGCCAAGCAGCATCTGCAAAGGCAAGTAAAATATTCGCCTGTATTAAGAAGGGTATAGAAGCAAGGGAAGCAAATATAATTCTCCAATTATACAAATCACTAGTAAGCCCAAATTTGGAATATGGAGTACAATTTTGGGCACCACTTCATAAAAAGGACATTTTAGAGCTGCAAAAAGTACAGAGAAGGGCAACAAAGCTAATAAAGGCAATGGAGGGGCTAAGTTATGAAGAAAGACTAACGAAAATAAACTTATTTGCTCTAGAAAAAAAGGTGTCTAAGAGGGGATATGATTACCTTATATAATTATATCCAGGGTCAATACAAGGCTTTGTCAAGGGAACTTTTTGTGCCAAGAGGTTTTCAACTGACAAGGGGACATCCTTTGGGATTAGAAGTAAAAAGATTTCACCTTAAAGAAAGAAAAGGGTTCTTCACAGTAGGGGTGGTTAATCTGTAGAATTCTCTACCAAAGGAGGTGGTGACAGCGCATTCGATAGATAACTTTAAAAAGGGATTGGATATATTTTTAAATAAAAGGGCATTAAGGGCTATCCTGGATAAATAAAGAGGGAGTGTTGATCCAGGGATGAATCCGATCGCCAATCAGGAAGGAATTTTATATTTTTTTCCCTGTTGAGACAATTGGCAAAGTTTCACTGGGTTTTTTTTTTTGTCTGTTTGCCTTCCTCTGGATCAATTAGCAATACATCATTGTATTGCAGATCAGAGGAGATCTAAAAAGGTTGAACTTAATGGCTTGATGGACTAAAGCCTTTTTTCAACCTAAATTACTATGGGCCTCATTCTATTACCGGCCGTAAATCGGCCGTAAGGCTGCGATTCCTTGCGGGGGTTCTGTTAACTCGCGATTCTATTATACGGCCCCGCAAGGATCTCCTCTTACGGCCGGCCGCATATCTTGGAACCGGCCGTAATCTCAGAAATCTAAAAACGCAAAAATAAATTCAAGCCTGCACTGTACAGCTCTGTAAATGCTAGGGATCATATTGGGGGACATGAGGATTAAAAGAAACCCACTCTCAAGCTTGCACATCAGCCCAAACCCAAGTTCAAATTAACTGTTTATTTTCCGGCTGCGGCGTGGGCGGGTCTGAAGTGCTCCAAGCACTCTGGACTTTTTACATGGATATTTTACGGAAATTAAAAATAAAATATTTTACGGATTTGAGTATAGGATAATTATGTGCTATTTTTTCTAACACCTAAAATCCCTTTATAGTCTTCTCAAAGTGCAGGATGGCTTTATTTGAGCTATTTTATGTGCTTAATTGGTGCTAGCGGGACCTCTTTCCTGCAAGTAAGCTGCGGTTAGTTTTTAGCCTTGCAGAGAGGGTTCCCGGAGCAATTGAATTGCAAATAGGAATTTCTTACGGCCGAAACTCTTGCGGCCATTTTAGATCAAAGGCTTTCCTCTGGCGCGAGCGGCCGCAAGAGATAACAAGGCACCGGCTGCAAGCCTGCCGGAGTCCCCGGCCGTAAGGGAATAGAATAGCCGAATAGCTTGCGGCCGGTCCTTGCGGCCCCGCAACGGCTGCGGCCGCTAATAGAATGAGGCCCTATGTTTCTATGTATATATATATATAGATATATATATATATATATATTCTTGTACCCACAATTTCTATGCATGCAGTGTTAGCCTCCCTAAGGAGAAATGTGGTTCATAGTAGTTTAATAAGTGAACCACACATTACTAGCAATCAATTTTATGGGTAATACACCAATGATTATACACACATATAGCCCTATTAAATGCACTCCATGTGTAAAACCGTAGCCCATAACGTAGTTCTCAAAGCTTGCGGCTATTAAATTGGCCCTATAAAGCATAAAGGCGAGAAAAGGCTATGGGCCGTGGAAATTTGAACTCCATGCCCGCAAATCCTTTGATCTATCAAGCCTGTAACTGTTAAGTTCCAATCACGCTAAATTGCAAATGAAATTCATTGGCATTCAAGTCTGTAACCCGCAAATGGAGCCTAAAAGCCAACTGGTACTAGAGAGGACCCGCTAGGGGGTTAAAGTCCAAGCCGTAGCACTGTAAATGCAAATATACACACACTACTGTACATATAATAAAAGGGAAAGTGATGTTAGGTATTAAAATTAATAGCACAACATTCTCAAGCTTGAAAATCTGCAACATAAAATACTTTATTTTCAGTTTAATTTCCGTGTTATATTGATCCCGCCAATCAATGTGTTAATACATATAACAAAACTTGCATGGACTAGAATATCATATTTACGGATTTATCAATATTGCATTATTTCTGGAATGTGGGTCCGATCAAAACTCATCATTGCAGCCCGTAAGGCTTTGAAATATTACCTCCATGTTTCAGTGACGTAATTATAACGATCTCTGTTGCCATTGGCTACCTCTAAACCCCTAACAATGAGTTTGACTAATTGATCATGTTAACGGCCGCACATCCAACGTGCGAGAAATGGTTTACAGGTTTGCGTCTCAAGCCCGTAACTCCCTGCAGCCTTTGCGGGCTTGCCGATGCCGCTAAAGGCTTCAAATTTAATAGGGCTGATAGTATAACATTGTATCTCATTTAGCCAATGTTACTAATTTGACTTTGGTCTGTGTAAACTAACAGCCTTATTAAATTGCGATTCGGTAAATTTAAAAGGGCTCTATTTAAGCACAGAGCATATTTTATTTACAGAACTTTTTAGTTGGTGAACATCTATCCAAAAGCAAGGTCTTCACTAACTAAAAACTTCTGTAAATAAAATATGCTGTGTGCTTACATAGAGCCCTTTTAAATTTACTGAATCGCAATTTAATAAGGCTGTAAATAGACAAGTGATACATTTTATTATTTATTATTAAATTATTCTACATAATCAACACACTAGGGATATATAGGAAATAATTAATTAAAATGACATTATAGGAAACTTAACACTGTTTAATTATTATCAATATTATGTTTCTGTGGAATAAATGATCACTAGCAAATTTTTATCACAGGACAATAAACTAAAGTTATTCCTATTCATTGTGAAAATAATTATATCTCAGTAATTAAAATACATTGTTGTAACAACAAGTCAATAGTTATTTTTTTAATTGCTGTATTTTACATTTTCAAATAAAGAATTATTTTATTGACATGTAGCCCTGTAAATAATACATTGTCATTAATATTAGTTTGATTAGAATGTTCTTCAAAATGGATTATCTTCTTTTAGAAGATAAAAGCTTTGTCATCACCAAATCAATACAAAATACAATACTTACAAATTAAAGGCTTTATGTATTTATTTTAAAAGTTGTTAGAGAATTATATATTATACTTTAAATATGATAATGTAGGGGTCCTTTAAGACTTGTTATCTTGTTTTCCACAAAGTCTTACCGTATACTTATTTACCTGTTGATATATTGACTTGAGCCTTCAATGATATGTTAAACGATTGTACAATTTGTACACAGTTCTGTGCATATTAACAAATTAAGCATTTACAACACCAATCATAGAAATACTAACAAGGAAAATAATACCAAATCTAATTGTCTATTATGATGGAATATGGGTTCTATGATGGAGGAAACAGGCAGATTCATCATACTGTATGCTCATGTGTACAGTTAATAATCCAGGTATACCACATAATTATACAAAATTGTAGTCATATGTAACTACAAAATACATGACCAAAGAGTGGATGTCAGGGCAGTGTAACCTTGCACATAGAGACAAACAAAATTATTTACATTATTTTATTTATTAAAATTATTTGTTAGTAATAAGCATCCACACAATGTAATAGTAAACTATGTTGTTACTTACCCAGACATCAGAAACTTTTTTTAGTAAGCTGATGCTTTACAGAATAAATATGGATTTGAGAGGTTTCAGTCATTGAAAGAATGGGTGAGGAATTGAATGAAGGAATGCAGCTTCATCTCTAGAGCATACATACACTGTACGCATATTTTTAAAGATAAATATTGCATGATAGTTTGGGATATTTTATAATCCTCCATAACATCGAGAAAACCATTAAAACTGTAATCTAAAATAATGGAATACAAAAACACTTAAAAACAGGAAGTTTATTTGAAATAATATATATATATATATATATATATATATATATATATATATTGTGACAGGACGCCCCCTTCTGACGGGGTTTGCGTCCTGCTCTTTTACGTTTTGTAGGGAGGAAAACACAGTAGGCTTGTCAGAGGCTTAATTGACTGCTGTTTCTTTGTCAGCGCCATTAAAAAGAAAACAGTGCTTATACTCAGCAATAAAACAAAATACTACGTAAACAGACTTACTATGACCTGGAACGCCCTGTCTATCCCTGAGGTCGCTACTCGGCCTGCAGGTAAAATAAACACTCCCCCACGGTCTCTTCTGGAAGGAGTAGCTTTCGCACAATAGCGCCACCTAGTGGCCAGGATACAGTCAGTCTCTTAAAAAGGTTGTATTGCCTCCTTGTGGCCTGGATACAAAGAACCTCTTCTTTCAGTTATATTGCCACCTTGTGGCCAGGATACACATCATCTCCTTTTCAGTTATATTGCCACCCTGTGGCCAGGATACACATCATCTCCTCTTTAGTTATATTGCCACTTTGTGGCCAGGATACACATACTCTCTAGTACATCTGGAAGTCTCTTCCACAGTACTCTTTACACCTTCGTGGATGAAGCATAGGGTCCGCTTGTCTCTCCTGTATGCTTCACCCCAGAGACCCTTGAATATATAACAACACCAACTTGTAGTCACTTTACTCTTCAAAACTCAGCCTCTTCCTTGGGGCATAATAAGTCTTGGTACATTCCTTCTGAGGCCTCTGTCAGCTACACACACGCTAGGCCTTTAAGGCAACTCTGCCTGGGGATTCTCACTAATCCCTTCACACTTCTCTCTTCACACTCAGCCTCTTCCCTCTGGGCACCTTCACTGAGAGGCCTCTGTCAGCTACACACACGCTAGGCCTTTAAAGCAACTCTGCCTGGGGATTCTCACTAATCCCTTCACTTACTTGGTGTCCTGAGGCTGTATTCCCTCTTCCAGCTCACACGTCCCATGACTGCAAACAGCTCACACGACTTGCTGTTGTCCCAGTACACCCAGTCACAGTAAATGAGGTGATCTCTTACAGGCTTGTTCACAAAACTTCACTGTAACTCCACACAGGATCACCTTCAAGCTCCACTCTGTGGCTTGCTCTGACGGCAGCACACAACCTGCCCAGAGCCTAGCCAGCCACACCCCCTTTCCATGTCTGCTTTCAGGCTTTTAAAGGGTAGTTGCACAAATTAGCAGTTCTTCAGAAGTTTTAACTCTGTCACTCCTGTCAAGAACACCATACTCCACTTGCTTGTCAAATCATCTAAGGGCCAAACGGTCATAATATATATGTGTGTATGTATATATATATCACATATTATAACTGTCTAACTACGAGACGTCGTCACGCTGCGTTGCGCAGTGTGTACGACTTTGCGATGAGCGCCGCAGGCGCTCATCGCCCGGCGAGCCTCGCGCAGCGAGGCGAGCCGTTAAACCGCTCTGTTGCGTAGTGCGTACGACTTTGCGATGAGCACCGCAGGCGCTCATTGCCCGGCGAGCCTCGCGCAGCGAGGCGAGCCGTTAAATCGTAGCACTTTGGCAATGAGCGCCGCAGGTGCTCATTGCAGGCGAGCCATTATATCGTAGCACCGTTACATCGTAGCATTTTGGCAATGAGCGCCGCAGGCGCTCATTGCAGGCGAGCCTCGCCTAGCGAGGCGAGCCGTTACATCGTAGCAATTAGAAAAAAAAATACGAGGTGAAAAAATTACGAGATAAGCGGCGGAAGAAAAACACTAAAAAAAACACTAAATACAAACAAAAAAAATAAATAAAGGTCACTTACAGCATGGGGAACCAGGCAGGACGTCTGGAAGTGAGTTGGAACTACAATTTAGATCGATTTAGCCGAGTTACAAAGATCGAAAATCGGCTAAGCGAGAAAAAAATGGCCGACAAAAAAAATGAAAACGAGGCTATACTACTACGAACTGCGTAAAACACCGCCACAGACGTATGTGTTAGAAAAACAACGAGATAAAGGATGCGGATTAACCGCACAATGAGTAAAAAGACAGTAACGAGTATATTTTACGAAACGAGATTACCGATTTACACATTAACACAGATTTCCCGCCTTTGTCTCGCGCCACATAGAATTTCCCGCCGAAAACAACGCATTTGCCTCGCGCAACTGCGGATTTCCTGCCTAAAACAATGCATTGGTCTCGCGCACAAAGCCTATATATAGGGCACATTTCACACAGGACTGACACTTTCTCCTCAGGTGATGACAGTCTGACTGGATGTTTTCGGATGCAGGGAAATCGCAATAGATTGGGAGCTCTTCAGTATACTGCTTCAGCATTATTATATTAAAAAAGGTAAATATATTATTTCTAATTAACTATTAATAAATTGGTAATTACATATTAAATAATATATAAGAAAGTTAATTAATAGAAAAATAATATTGTGCCTATTTTTTATAATAAGTAATTAATAAATTGGTACTTAATTAATAAATAATAGATAAGAAATTTAATTAATAGAAAAATAATATTGTGCCTATTATTTATAATTATTAATTAATAAATTGGTACTTAATTAATAAATAATAGATAAGAAATTTAATTAATAGAAAAATAATATTGTGCTTACCTGTGTGAAAGAATTGGTAATAACACTCATAATGTACATTAATTAATTAATTAATTATTAATATCAAAATTAAGAAGGACAATAAAAAAATGTTTATTAATTAATTATTAATGTACATTAATTTAACAATTATTTGGTTATATGTCATGATTACCTGTGTGAAACAATTGTTAATAACATTCATAATGTACATTAATTAATTAGGAACACATTGATTCATTAAATATTAATGTACATTAATTTAAGAACTATTTGGTGTTATGTCGTGATTACCTGTGGGTAAGAATTGTAATTAACATTCATAATATCATTACTAATCATTAATTTTAAAAAAGGTTAAGAATGTGCAATATTTTGTATAAAATAAACCAAAAATAAAAAAAAAAGCTGATATACTCATGCTTACATGTTGATGTTAGATTGAGTCACACATTAGTTTTATATAAATGAACAGTAATTGATTCTTAGTTCATTAGTAATGTACATTATTTTAAGAATTAAGTTGTAACATACTCATTTTAAAATAAAACTCAAAAAAAATAAAAAGGCTACATGATTATGTGTTGATGTTATATTTAGTCAGACATTAATTTAAGATTAAGACAGATTCATTGATTCTTATTGAAAGAATAACAGTAATATTGAGTGTATGTTTAGAATCTCTTATATAGATTCTTAACTATTAGGGTTCATGGTTCCTCAACTTTTATTTTTAACTTATTTTTAAATCACTCTAGAGCAAACCGGGTAGGCAGCTCACATTAAAAATATCACATGAACGTTTTTATTTAATAATTATATAATTATACTCATCAGGTGTCAAGCACCAACTCCCCAAAAATTTCTATGTTTAGAATCTATGCTTACATATGTGTGTTCATGTTCATTTATTGATATATTTATTTCATGTTTTTAATCTATGCAAAAATAGGTATGTTAAGCCTCATTGATTAATACAGATGAAGTAATATATTATACATTAATTACTATTTTGTATAATTGCAGGGAAATCTACGTGAATGACCAGAGATAGTGACATTTGCACACATTGAACAGCATAAGGATCATTTGGACAGGTACATAAATTTAATTATATTACTATGTCAAAATATTAAAAATTAGGAGGTTTTTAATGTAGCCAAATATATGTATGTTGACGTTCATTTAATGATATTGATGAAGCAAAAGTTTAAAAATATTATCTATTTGATTTTACAGTTTATTCGGATCTGCAAGGGAATAAACAGACAGCGTGACGTTTGCAGCCTTCGAACAACATCAACATCATCCTCACAGGTATAAAATTTAATTTTGTAGTGATGCATAGAAGAAGGCTATATATCACATATTATAATTGTCTAACTACGAGACGTCGTCACGCTGCGTTGTGCAGTGCGTACGACTTTGTTGAAAATAGAGAGTACTTATTGAGTCATTAATGTATGATATTTAGTCAAAACTTGAAAAAAAATGAAAAGACAATACTAATTAATAATAATATTTAAAGAAAATAAGAAGCTTACAACACTTGCAAAAAAAAAATTGGTATGCTGTGAATTCAATCAAGAAGGAATGTAATTGAAGGATTAATAATATAAAGATAGATATGTTCAGCTATTTACAATTTCATATATGTCAATAAAATACTTTAAAAAATGGTTTCATTTCTTTCAGTCTAAAGTGCAACAATTGAAAATGTTTTATTAGTTTATTTATCTACTTTCATCGAACAGTACAAAAAGGAAAAAAAATGTAGACAAAACAAAGAATAAACAATAATTGCATCTCTATTTACAATTACAGATTAACATGGCGGATAATGGAGAAGACAAAGTTGAACGCAAAAGAAGATTGGCAAGGGAAAGGAAGCAAAGGTGGAGAGATGCTCAGACACCGGAGACTTCACAACGCTTGCGAGAAGAAGATCGACAGAGACTTTTAAATAAAAGAAAGATGAGTAAGAAAGCCGCAAGTGAGTGTGTTGGGGCTTCCAAGAAACGTAAAAGTAAACAAAAACATCTCTCTGAACCATTGTGCAATGATTCTATTTTGCAGAATGACTTGAATGTAGACACAGAAGAAAAAAATGTACATATAGAATGTGGGTCTGATATTTATGTGGAAGAAATGCATGATAATGTGTTTACTACTGCAGTAGAAGTAGATACTCATTATTGTGGATTACTTAATGTGGTTTGTCAGTTTTGTGGGGCCTATCATTTTATAAAGGAAAGACCTTATTACGGAAATTTCATTAGTTGCTGTCAGAAAGGAAAGGTCAAACTTCCAGTAAGACACCCATTTCCATATTATTTAGAATGCATTATGAGTGATCCAACATTTCCAAATTATAATAATTTTAAACAAAACATAAGGTCTTATAACAGTGCAATTTCATTTGCTTCAATGGGTGCAACATTAGCACAAAATGTACCAGGACATGGTCCTTATTGTTTCAGATTTCAAGGTCAAATATACCACAGAACTTCGCATTTACACCCACAAGAAGGACAGCAAAGGAAATTTGCACAGTTATATGTGTTAGATACGATGGAAGCTGTGGAACAAAGAATGACACTTCCAGAAAATAGACAGTGTTTGCGCATAGTCTTTGAACAGCTGGATAAAATTATGAAAAAAAAACCATATAGTCAAGCATACAAACAATTAGCACAGCTTGAAAAAGAACAACAGGAACATGCTCAAAGACATCAATTGCCTACACCAAGAGTCAATATGGTGTTAAAAAGAGATCGCAGCACTGATCAGAGAAGATATAATTTACCTACTGTAAATGAGGTTGCCATGGTGTTTAAAAATGAAGATGGTGAACCACCTTTTCAGCGGGATATTAGAATATATCCACGCAATGAAGAACAACCATTTATTAATATCAATATATTAAGCTGTAATTTAGATCCAATGACATATCCCATTTTCTTTCCAAATGGGGAACCAGGATGGGAACCAAAATTAAAATTGGAAAGTTATCCCAATACTAAACTTCGTATTCAATCTAATATTTCCATGCTGGAATATAAAGTGGCACAAACTGCTATCCGTGATTGTTTTAATCCAATTTTACATGGAGGAAAACTCACTCAACAATGGATTATTGATTCATATTTACAAGTTGAAGCCAATAATCTAAATTTTATTAAATATCAACAAAATAAATTACGAGTAGAACAGTATTGTGGATTAATGGATTATGTGGCAGATTTAGCTGCCAACAGAGACATTCCAGCTGGAAGAGCAATTATTTTGCCATCCTCTTTCCAAGGATCTCCTCGCAATATGCAAGAAAGGTATAATGATGCCATGGCTATTGTTACTAAATTTGGAAAACCAGATTTATTTATTACATTCACCTGTAATCCACAATGGCCAGAGATCAAGGAGAATTTGAATTTGGCACAAACTACTTCTGACCGACCAGATTTAGTGGCAAGAGTATTTAAAATCAAACTCAATTCATTAATTCATGGCATCACTAAAGCACATTTATTTGGACAATGTGTGGCTTTTGTTTACACCATTGAATTTCAAAAAAGAGGATTGCCACATGCTCACATACTTTTAATACTGCAGGAAAAAGACAAGTTAAAAACTGCAGAGATAGTGGATTCAGTAATTTCGGCACAATTGCCAGACCAAGAAATATATACAAAACTTTGGGAGATTGTTACACATAGAATGATTCATGGCCCATGTGGAGAGATGAATCCGAATTCACCATGTATAGAAAATAAAAAATGTACTAAAGAATTTCCAAAACAATTTCAAATGCAAACTTATGCAAATTGTGATGGATATCCTTTGTATAAAAGAACACAAGGACAAACAGCTATTATCCGGGGCCAAAAGGTTGATAATAGATTTGTCGTTCCATACAATCCACATTTGCTCATGAAGTACAATGCACACATCAATGTGGAAGCTTGCACTTCAATTAAATCAATTAAGTATGTGTATAAATATATATACAAAGGATATGATGCAGCTACTGTTGTTGTACAAGGTGCTGGAAATGAAAACGAAAATCCAATTTTACATGATGAACTTTCAAATTATTTAGATGCTCGGTATGTGAGTGCTCCGGAAGCAATGTGGCGCCTTTTGAAATTTGAGATGCATGATCGGTCACATGCTATCTATCGTTTAGCTGTACATTTGCCTCAAAGTCGGATGGTTTGCTTTACTGAAGGAAATGAAAGAACTGCATTACCGTATTTTTCGCCGTATAAGACGCACTTTTTCTTCCCCAAAACTGGGGGAGGAAAGTTAGTGCGTCTTATACGGCGAATATACCTTTTCAAACTGCCTCTGTCCTCTTGATCTCACCCCAGCGCTTCCTACCAGCATCGCGTCGGCCGGTGCGTCCTAGTGACGTCACACACGCAACGCTGCAGTACACGAGGAGTGCTGGTAGGAAGCGCTGGGGTGAGATCAAGATGGCAGAGATCAGAAGAAAGGTGAGGATCAGGGGGGTCAGGGAGGATCAGGACGGTCAGGGAGGATCAGGAGGGTCAGGGAGGATCAGGAGGGTCAGGGAGGATCAGGAGGGTCAGGGAGGGTCGAGGGCTCCCAAATGCTCCCAAATGCTGCAGTATATGGATATGTATGTGTATGTGTGTATGTGTGTGTGTGTGTGTATGTATGTATGTGTGTGTATGTGTGCATGTATGTGTGTGTATATATGTATGTATGTGTATGTATATTTATGTGTGTATGTATATGTATGTATGTGTATCTATATATATATATATATATATATATATATATATATATATATATATATATATATATATATGTGTAATGTAGGTGTGTATCTGTATGTAAAGTGTATTTGTGTTTGATTCAGATTTTTTTTTTCTTGTTTTCCTCCTCTAAAAACTAGGTGCGTCTTATCTGCCGGTGCGTCTTATAGGGCGAAAAATACGGTATATCAAAGTGAAGACAGAGATACTACGCTTACTGCGTGGTTTAAATTAAACTGTCAGGATACGCATGCCAGACAATTTTTATACATAGAGATACCATATCACTATGTATTTGTAAATGGTCTATGGCGACTACGAAAAAGAGATACCCATAAAATCATACCACAAATTTATATCGTCAGTCCAAGGGACATTGAACATTTCAGCTTAAGATTACTTCTGTTACATGTTCCCGGTGCACAGAGTTTTGAGCATTTACGTACAGTGAATGACATAGTTTATGAGACATTCCTATTAGCTGCAAGACATCAAAATTTCATAGCTGATGATACAGAATGGGAGAGGTGTCTGGAAGAAGCAGCACTATGTCAAATGCCTAAGCAAACGAGACAACAATTTGCATTCATTTGTATATTTTGCAATGTACCTGATGCTTTCACTTTGTGGGAAACATTTAAATTAAACATGTCAGAAGATTTCTTGAAACGTTACAGAGAACCAATAGCTCTATTAAAAACATTGTTGGAAATCCAAGAAATATTGTTGGCTCATGGATTAAATTGTGCAAGTTTTAATTTACCAGATCCAGGACTTATAGATGATATCAATTTTGATGATTATGACACTGAGCTTCAAAAACAAAAAACCCAAGAAAAACTGGCAACTTTAAATAATTTACAGTTAGAAGCATTTCATGCCATCACAAATGCTACAGATGATGAAATGGTCAAAGACCGGTATTTCTATCTAGACGGACCAGGTGGATCAGGAAAAACTTATCTGTGCAATTGTTTGATGAGTTATATTCGATCACAGGGTCAGATAGCTTTGCCATTTGCAACAACTGGAATTGCTGCACTTTTGTTAGATGGTGGTAGAACTGTGCATAGTGGATTTAAGCTGCCAATTCCCATTTTGGAAACATCAGTCTCAGATATTCGACTCAATTCCATACAAGCAAAAAAATTCAAACTAACTAAACTAATTATCATAGACGAGGCAACAATGATGTCATGTCATGCACTGCAATGTATTGAAAGATTCTTAAAAGAAGTGATGGATAATAAGTTGCCATTTGGTGGAAAGGTGATGCTGTTAGGAGGCGATTTTAGGCAAACATTACCTGTTGTGCCACACGGAAATAGAACAGAGATCATTGAAACATGTATCAAGACCAGTAAATTGTGGCAAATATTTACACATCTCAAATTAGAATTAAATATGAGATCTGAAGGCCAAAATGAATTCAATGACTGGCTCATTAAAATCGGAGATGGAAAACATCCAGAAATACAGCATTTACCAAATGATACCATTGAAATTCCATCAGAAATGGTTTGCAATGAATCACTCATATCAGCCATATTCCTAAACACTCTTAATAATGAGGATTACACAGACATTGCAAACAAAGTAATATTAACATCAAAAAATATCGATGCCTTGAATGTAAATAACGAAATTTTAAAATACATCAATGCACCACAAAATAATTATTACAGTGCAGATTCAATTCTGTCAGATGATAAAGACAGTGAATCGAATTTTAGTATCGAATTTATTAATTCGTTAACACCATCTGGAATGCCCCCACATATTTTACAATTGAAAAAAGGTGCAATTGTTATGTTATTGCGAAATATGAATCCAAAAAAAGGACTTTGTAATGGGACCCGATTAATTGTGCATGAGTTAAAAGATCATTTTATACATGCAGAAATTATAACTGGGACCCATAAAGGTGAACAAGTTTTTATACCAAGAATTGATTTAGCTCCAAGTGAGAGTGGTTTGCCCTTTGTCCTTCAACGGAGACAATTTCCAGTTATCATGGCATTTGCTATGACCATTAATAAATCCCAAGGACAAACTTTTAAGTCAGTTGGGATTTTTTTAAAGGAACCAGTTTTTGCACATGGACAACTCTATGTGGCTTTTTCAAGGTGCACTAATCCAAAAGAAATTAAAGTGCATGTTGAAGAAAACGAAACTCAAGGTCATTTATTGGACGATGGATGTGTTTACACCAAAAACATTGTCTACTATGAGGTGTTGGAAAGATAGTGGACAATGGTTTCATTTTACTGCCAACATTTTATGGGACTCAATATGATTGCACAAAAACAATATTTCAAGTAAAACATCTAAAGAATGGACAAAAAAAGATAGAGAACAGTGGTTTGACTTCCAGTACTAAATTAAAGTACTCTGGGACTCTTTAAACAGGGGACCACTATTTCAATTATGAAAATATATCTGATATTTGTAGAATGGACTAAATGAAAAAAAAAACAACAGTAAAATATCCTGAAACAGATTGGAATGGGTTCAAAGTTTTATATTTACATGATTGGCCCCACAAAAACAATTCACTGATTTTTCCATAATTTACAAAAGTTAAATGTTATTGTTTGAAGTTACAATTTAAAATGTTAAATATGTGTTTTTGGAATGTTTACAAAAGTTGGGTAAATATATATGTTGTATAGTCAAATATGTATTGTTACTATAAAGTTGAAGTATTTAGTAAGAATTTGAAATGTATTATTTAAAGACAAAGTATTGATTCAGGGAGAAATCCGATCGCCAGTTAATGGGGTCAGGAAGGAATTAATTTTTTTCCCTCTTTGATACAATTGGACAAGTTTCAATAGGGTTTTTTTATTGTTTGCCTTCCTCTGGATTCAATGCTAATTTAGTTTAACAACAGTTTAACAAATATGTTACAAATGAGAAAAAGTATGTTATTGTTAAAACAATTTAATTACTCTAAGTTAATATAATCTGCAGTTAATCAGTGATAAATATGTATTGAAAAGTGTTAGTATTGGTAACAAAATGTTGCACAAATGTTTCATATACAAGTTGCATGTTACAAAGTTTAATGTTTGGGAAATATAAGTTGAAAGTTAAAAAAATAAAAAGTTAAAAATAATTATGTGTTTTTATTTTTAGAAAAAAAAAAGGGACAAATGTAGCTGACTCATTTGGAGATGCAAACAAATTTCACAACATTTAAATTTTATTGACCGTCATTTTTTGACGGGCAAGTCGCTAGTATATATATATATTCCACAACAATCATTTAGTGTATGTTGAGCACTAGAGTGAGAAAAGCTCTCCACTGTACAGCAGTAGTGCAATCCCACAAAATCTACTGCACAAACCAGAATCTGCCTCATACTGATGATAGCCAAAAGCTTGAAACATTTCTGTATATGAGTAATTCTTGTTTTATGCAAAATCTAACTTGGTGCTTTGCTTAAAAGCTGTTTAATATGCTTTAAGGGAGCAATGTATAAAGTTGCTATTTTTGGATTAAAAGAGTAAGGTACATTGTATTCTCATTTGCATGTCCCCACCTTTTAGACATGCAAATGGGCTTATTAATGTATTATTCGTTTTATATATATATATATATATATATATATATATATATATATATATATATACTATATATACTCAAGCATAAGCCAAGTTTTTCAGCACTTTTTTTAAGGCTGAAAAGGGACCCCTCAGCTTATACTCGAGTCACTACCCCCATGTCTCTCTTTCCCCCGTTTCTCTCTTTTCCCCCTGTGTCTCTCTTTAACCCCCCGTGTCTCTCTTTAACCCCCTGTGTCTCTCTTCCCCCCCGTGGCTCTTTCCCTCCCGCCTCCATCCTCATCCTCAACCCGCCATCCTTAACCCCCCCATACTCATTCTAAACCCCCTTCCTCATCCTAAACCCCCCTCCTCATCCTAAACCCCCCTCCTCACTTTACCCCTCTAATTACACCCCCCTCTTCCTTTCCCCTCACTTACCTTCCATCTGTAGCTGCTCCTCCGCTCCTCAGCGCTCCTTCCGGCTGCATCGGGACCCGGCATATGCTAACATGCCCGTCACGTCATTAGCATTGGCCGGGTCCCGACATAGCCGGAAGGAGTGCGGAGGAGCAGAGGAGTAGCTGCAGATGGAAGGTAAGTGAGGGGAAAGGGAGGGGGGAGATAATTAGAGGGGTAAAGTGAGGAGGGGGTTTAGGATGAGGAGGGGGGGTTGAGGATGAGGATGGAGTGGTTGAGGATGAAGAGGGGGGTTGAGGATGGGGGGTTGAGGATGAGGATGGGGGGTTGAGGTTGAGGAGGGGGGTTGAGGTTGAAGAGGGGGGTTGAGGATGAGGAGGGGGGTTGAGGAGGGAGGTTGAGGAGGGGGGTTGAGGAGGGGGGTTGAGGAGGGAGGCTGAGGATAAGGATGGGGGTTGAGTTTGAGGAGGGGGTTTAAGGTTGAGGAGGGGGGTTGAGGAGGGAGATTGAGGAGGAGGGTTGAGGAGGGAGGTTGAGGAGGGATGGGGAGGGTTCAGGAGAGAGGTTGAGGATGAGGAGGGGGGTTGAGGAGGGGGGTTGATGATGAGGAGGGGGGTTGAGGAAGGAGGTTGAGGATGAGGAGGGGGTTGAGGAGGGAGGTTGAGGATGAGGAGGGGGGTTGAGGATGAGGAGGGGGGTTGAGAAGTGGGGTTGAGGAGGGAGGTTGAGGAGGGAGGTTGTGGAGGGAGGATGAGGAGGGGGTTGAAGAGGGTGATAAGGAAGGGTGAGCGAAAGAGACACAGGGAAGGGAGGGGAGGGAAAGAGACACAGGGAAGGGAGGGGAGGGAAAGAGTACCAGGGAAGGGAGAGGGAGAAGAGACACAGGGAAGGGAGAGGGGGAAGAGACAGGGGAGGGAGAGGGGGCATGAGACACAGGGGAGGGAGAGGAGGGGAAGAGACACAGGGGAGGGAGAGGGGGGAGAGACACAGGGGAGAGAGAGGGGGGCACAAGAACGGGGCACAGAGGGCACACAGGAGGAGAACGCAGAGGGCACAAGAGGGACACAGGTGGCATTACATTTCCCGGGTAAATACTTGAGTCACTAAGTTTTCCCAGTATTTTGTGGTAAAATAGGTGCCTTGGCTTATACTTGGGTCGGCTTATGCTCGAGTATGTACAGTATATATATATATATATATATATATATATATATATATATATATATATATACACACACACAATAAAGATCTTCCAAGGTGCCAAGAACTGGAATGATCAATCAAAAAATTAAAATATGGTGCAACAACAAGAAAAAAAAAATATTAATTATATTTATACATTTACACGGTAGATCACTACAAAGCACAAGCTGGCTAGTTGCCAGCATATCACATATCACATAACAAACCAGAAGAGTGAAAGTTAAAAAAACTCATACATACTAGTAAAAACAACTACTTTAGCCTATTGTAATGCTCATTGGGACAGAACCAAAATCTATCTGTGCAATGTGGGTATAACACAAACACCCATGATATAATTTCCCAATTGGGTACTAAGAAACTGCTGAATATATCCTTCTGTATAAAGTTTATTATTTTTACAACAAACAATTTCACAGACAAAAGTAAACAAAACAACAAAAGAAAAACAACAGCACATAAAACATACAAAATAATACTTCAGCCTCACAGACTCGCATACATACCTTACATACATTTCCTGAATCAGAACCATGGGGAATGGACATAGAGGAAATACATATAAAATGTAAATACTGTAAGATAGGATTAACTAAGCTTGCCTACTAATGTACTCATCCAAGAGTTTCCATCTCGTCTGCGAGGATTCATTGCCACCAATAATTATTGCCCCAACTTTATCCAGTTCTCTATTCTTTGAGACATTATTAGCTACTTCTAGCCAACTTGGAACAATAGTAAGTTTCCATTTTTTAACTTGCACCAATTTTGCTACAAGTAAGATATGAGAGATCAAAAATCTACAGTGAGCAAACATAATATCTATATCTAAATGAAGAATCATATTCTACAGATGTAATGGGGCTTCTTTACCAGCTATCTTAGATATATGAAACTTGCATTGTGACCAAAATGGCTAAATCAGCTCGCAGTCACACCACATATGAGACAGGGTTCCAAATGCATTACAACACTTCCAACATAGGTTCTGAGCGGATGGACCAAATCTACTTAACTCTATCGGGACCAAATACTGTCTTTGGACAATTTTGAAGAATATTTCTTCATGTGTAGCGCCCAAGGATGATTTAATTACCAAGCTAAAAGCATTGTTCCATTTTTCATTGACCACAACTTTTTTAGGTCTCTTTCCCAAAGTTTTATTCTAGTGGTTTTTTCATGATCTTCATCATAGTTTTTTATCAACTTTAAGCACTTAGAAAACAAATGAGTTTTGTCTTACAAATGAAACAGCTTTTCAAATTGCGTCATTTTACTCATCAAATTCAGTTGGAACCCCAAATGTAGTAATGATTTTTTATTGCTATGTATTGTAGCCAAGTAAAACCCTTCAAATTATATTTACTTATCAAATTAAGGAAACTGAGTATGGATCCATTTACAAACATATCTCCTATTAAATTAATACCTGCACTCTTTTGATTTGATATATAAATATATTTAAAGCAATAGTCTATTAATTCTATCGGGGTACCCAAAGATGGACTTTTGGAAAAATTAATTTTTTCCTTGCTTTTTAACCAGAATTTAGTCAGGTATTTTAGTTCTTGAGATACTTTATCTATATTTAATATTTGTGATTGTGATAGCCAAGGAATTAGTTTAACAGGGAGGATCCAAGATGTCTTGTCTGTATCTATTTTCTCCCATATTGTATTATGTATTTTATTGCTCATATCTACCAGATGTAGCACAATGGTTGCATAATGAATCTCTCTTATAGATGGAGATGCCAGACCACCCTTGTTTTTTGATCTTTTGGTAATTTCAAGTTTAATGCTTGGATGTTTGTCTCTATATAAAAATGTAGCTATTATTTTTTGTAGTTGTTTTAAGAATAAAATGTGAGGCAGTCAGTGGGATACATCTTAGTATGTAAGAAATTGGTGGTATAATTGACATTTTAATTACTGCTATTGAAGCTGACCAGGACATGTTAAGAGTTTTCCAGTCTTGTAGCATAGTCTTAATATGGCTGGAAATCAGATCTAAATTAATTTTTAACATATTTCTCATTTGAAATAAAAATCTTACTCCCAAGTGTGTGATATATCCTGTATTCCAGATATAGTTATATTTCTGTTTTAATATAGATATTTGATCTAAACCAAAGCCCTTAACTATAATATCTGTTTTTGTATAATTTATTTTAAGATAAGATAGTTTAGCAAATTCCTCAAATATTTTTTGCAAGCTATCTAGAGAATTTTCTGGATCTGTAAATGAAAGGATAATGTCATCCGCGAATAGTTGAATTTTGTACTCACAATTTCCAATGTTTATGTCCTTTATTTGATTGGATGTTATTATCAGTTGGGCTAACCGTATAAATAGAACAAACAATAAAGGGGACAACGGGCACCCCTGGAGTGTACCGTTAGAAATTAACATTTTTATTGTAATGCATATCCTTATCCTGAAACTTGAGCCTTGGGATTGGCATACAAGGCTCCTATGGATTTGGTTGCAAAATGTAAAAAGCAAAATTTCAAAAGAACTACTTCTAAAAATGGCCAACTGACACTGTCAAAAGCCTTTTCGGCATCTAATGACAGGGCCAGCATGGGAATATTCTTTTTAATAGAGTATGACATAATATCCAAAAGGCGTCTGGTGTTGTCTGAAGTCTGGCGCCCTTTCACAAAGCCTGTTTGATCCAAATGTATTATGTCTGAAATAATTGAGTTAAGCCTATTTGAGAGAATCTTCGAATAAAGCTTGATGTCAATATTTATTAGCAAAATAGGCCTGTAGTTCTTCATATCTTGTAGACTTTTATTTTGTTTTAAGATGTTAATTATTCTGGCTTCAGACAACTCGGCCAAGATTTTCCCTTTCTTTATAATTTCGTTAAACATGTCTTGCAATTGATCTACTATTACTGGTGCAAATGTTTTATAGAACAAGGAATCAAAGCCATCCAGACCTGGGGCTTTGTTAGATTTCAAGCCTTTTTTATAGTTTCAAGGATCTCTTCTTTGGATTCTCTTCTGTTATTTTGGGAAGATTATTTTTTTGTAAAAATTCTTCATTTGACCTACTAGGTTTTATAAAACCATCTTGTGTTTCTAAATTATCAAGTGAGTTTTAAAAATGTGACCTATATCTTTAGGATGGGAATGAAGAACCCCATCTTGGCTTTTTAGGTAATCTATTCGTTGGGAAATTCTATTTTTTTTCTATTTGTTCACTAGGAATTTCCCAGTTTTGTTACCCAGAAAGAAATGCTTCTGTTGGGCACGCCAAATTATTTTATCCACAATATTTTTATGTATTTTTTTAATATGATTATTTGTTTCAGAAATTCTAGTGGATAACTCTTTATTAAGGGTAATTTTTTTTCAGCTTATGTAATTTATCAAGTTCTATATAGTGTTCTCTGAACGTCATTTTTTTTCATATGAGCTGATATTGAGATCAATGCCCCCTATATAAATGCTTTGTAAGAGCACCATATAATTGACGGGGAGGGCACCAAATCTATAATCTCTTTTATATCGGTTCTTTTTATACTTCATTTGAATAAAGTGAAAGAGAAAGTGACATAATTAGTACCATATATTTCTGTTTTATATGTATATCATTTATTCCTATACTTCGTAATAAATTATATTTCCCTTTTCCCTTTTCCTTTCTTCCTTCCTCCATCGATTATTTATTTTTCTTTTAATTCTTATTTTGTAAACTTAGGTAATTCTCCTGTTGTGTATTAGCAGTGATTTTTTTTCTTTTTTTTATACTATATATTGCATAGAGCCCATGCTAGTTTCTCTATTTCTTATATAAAATGTTGTATCTAAAAATGAAGTGAACTAGTGTCTTCAAGTGATCCTACTTTGGGTACAACTACTTACTACCTATCACTCTTAAATCTTCTCTTTGTTTACAGAATATATGAATAATTAATCATTCTTTTAATGGAAATAGTACTTAATACCTTTACGGTATCTAAACAAAAGTGCTCTGTGCATTTATATTTATTTATATATATATTTTTTATTATTATTTATTCTTTATCTTTTTTATTTTTTATTTTTTTTGTGAATAATGTGTTCTTTGTGTCAAATCTACTTTTTCAAGGTCAAAATTGCTGCGCAGAGTTAAACTACTCCTTTTAATCTATCTTTCTCTTGAAAAGATCCTGAGTTTCCTTATTTCTCACTAATTATTTGTTTATATCATCCTACATTTCTTATAATGTGAGTATAGATAGAATAAGACAGTTTTATAATCTATCTCAGCATAAGAAAAATTACTAAACAATATATACAAATCTCTAACCAATTACAGATCTATCTTCAGCATAAAGAAGATAGAAAGAGTCGCCCCCGTTTATCAGGGAAGAGAAAAAAAAAAGAAAGACATTGTATCTCAGTGTCCAGTTGGTTTCCAGTCGGGGACTCTGAGTAGTAGATTAGGAAGACCCCTATGCTATATATTTTTATCAAAAGGAATTTTCCATTCTATGAGCAACTTTCCTCCTTCTGCAACAGAGTTTATCCTAGTCCATGTGGCATTTCTTAAGACCAATATACTGTCTGGCGACCTCCATTTGTTTAATAAGCTAGCTTTTCTAAGAGCCTGCGTTATGGCTATATATTCTTTCCGTCTTGCTAATGTAGCTGCTGACAGATCAGGAAAAATCATCACCGATTCATAAGGTGGTTCCATTTTTTTATTATTATAGCTTGCTTTCAATATTGCCTCCTTGATTGGTAAAAAAAAATATTTTAGCTATTACATCTCTTGTTCTTGATTTATTGATAAATGGTGAGTTCTGAGATAGTATTTTCTTCTATTTTGATTTTGATTCTGAAGCAGATTTTTTCTTATGCATCCTAATAAATTGCTTCATTGAGAAGAGAAAAACATCTACAGATCTAAATGGCTTCCTTGGGAGCCTACTGAGTCTCACTTAGTTCACTTTATAAGTAAATATAAACTTCAAGCAATATGGATATGTCAACAAAGCAGTGTAGCCTCTTTAAGGGCCTGCTAGATATTAAATAACTTTCTTTGTAAGCAGTGTTTGGGTATCAAATTCACTGGTCCCCTTGTGGATTGCTAAGTGGTGGTGGTGAAGGGACTTGTGTACCTGAATGAAGCTGTGAGCTATACCATATAGGGCCACTGTAGGTGGGCAGGTCATAGCAGAGAGGTCAGGCAAATCACAGTCCTCTAGAGAAGGAGCTGGTAACCCACTCCAATATCAGCTGTCATATTGTTATCAGGCCCTCAGGGTAATGTTGATACTCCACAGTATCACAAATTGGACTTTGCATGTGTATTAAACCTTTATTATTATTAGATATGACATATATTATTATATGATATCTAATGCTATTATTACTATTATTATTATTTTTATAATTATTATATGTATTGATCTATTGTATGGTAACTAGGTCTCATTAGTTTACATATATAGGAATGTGACAGAAATGTGATGTATGTGGATGTCCCATAACCCCAACCATTGAAAACACACCGACATAGTTAGAGCAGTTTAACAAAGCTTTATCTCATACACAGAGCACAATCAGAAATTGTCAAGACTGCGCATTAATATCATGGGTTCGGTGTGGGTGGATCCAGGGAGAGCAAGAGGCTTGTGGGAAAAAGGGATACCTAAAGGGGGCAATGTCATAGTCTAGAATAAGCATGATGCATACCACTTACCACGGTCACATGTGGTCACTACTCCACTGCAACCGGAATCTGATGAAAAAAAAAGGATCAGCAGAAATCACTCCATTTAATTGAAGAAACCATTAATGTGCATAGCACTTACAACTTGTTTCAACCTCTGGACTGTGTAAGCCAATACAGTGTGGTGACAAAACAAAAATCTGAAAAAAAGTGGTCAACAAAAAAAAGCAGAGGAGGATAAAAAAAACGAACCAACATGCATGTAGAGTACAGTGCTAAATACTGTAACTGTAACAATATACCAACTCACCTGATTCTCATCTGCAAGCACTACTAACTATTAGCTAGTTTTCAGGAGAACTCACTGGCCATGACCATTAATAATGTAATCTCACAACAAATACTTGTACTATCAACTTCTCCATATGATATTGTTCATCAAACATTGATATCACATCCATCAGCTATACAGCTGTTAGCACATGTTAAAGGATACGCATGATATCATCAATACAGGACAAATAGCCATTAATATGGAGAGGACACAAAGGTCAGCAGCCAGATTGATACTTACATCAGACCCAAGAAACTGTTTTCAGACTGATATTGAGGTTAGGACCACATGCTTCACTAGTGCATATATTACTGCTGGCTGTCATTTACATGCCATTGTGAGAATTTGCAAGTTTACCGCCATAGCGGTATTAGTCTACATTTAAGCTAACAACAATCATGTCTTAGATATCTGGCTATATGATAGCTTTCAGATTGTGGGAGTTACATGTTAAGGGGAGCTATCATTGAAGGAATTTCTACCTGAGAGGCACTGTGAAAAACTTAAACCTCATACATTTCCTTCACAATGCTTGAAGATGCAGAAGATGCCTTCATGGACCTGAATTGTATTTGCATTCCTCAGTGACCATCAGTTTATGAAATGTCAAACAGAACCCTATGTGTCCACAGAGAATAGGATTATGGACCATGTGATGGGAGGTAGCCATCTGCATACAAAATATTACAATCACATAGGCCAAGATCCAAGACTCTGTAGCCAGCCTAAATTAGGTTAACATTATGACCAATAGATTGTCACTGAGGAGTGTTGTTGAGAAGGCACAAACATCTGCACAGCCCCTAGGCACTCCTCCGCCTAGATACAGGGCCCAAATCCCCCATGGCCGATCGCCGTCTGGTGGTGGTGGGGGGGGCAGGGGGAGGCATCCCCCGGGGCGCAGCGGCACGAGGTGGCGGTGGTGGAGGCATGGGAGGAGAGGAGGGGCCGGGCTGCGGGTGGCTAGGAGATGCCCCCGGGGTGTTGGAGGCTAGATTAGGACCAATAGATTGTCAATGAGGAGTTGAGAAGGCCCAAACATCTGCACAGCCCCTAAGTCCTCCTCAGCCTAGACATAGGGCCCAAATCCCTCATGGCCAGGCGCCATCTCCCTGCTAGTGGTGGTGGTGGGATGCATCCCCCCAGGAGGCATCAGCACAAGCAAAGGCATGATTTGGAGGAGAGGAGGGGCCCGGCTGTGGGTGGCTGGGGGATTCCTCCGGGGTGCAGAACGCAGGCTGGGGACCAGAGCGTATCACACGGCCCCCGCTGTGACTCCTTGGAATGTCCGCCTCAATCATGAGCAGCCCGGCCAGGTAGGATTCTGTCCTTAGGTGGTGCCTCCTCTCCTCCCTATTGTGCCTGGTCAAGCTGCACATTACCTCTGAAAGATTGGTGGAGATGCAGGCCTGGATCCCCGGAGACACTCCCTCTGCTGCCGCATGAGGGCCAGAATCTCTGCCTGCACAGATTGTCCTGATGTTGGGGATGGAGGCCCCTGGAGCGTAAGGAGGTGGTGGTGTCCAAGTAGGGAGGGTCTATGGCCCAGCTGGAGCCTGACGCATATAAAGTAGCGTGGCGGTATCGGTGGGCCTGGTTGTGGCGGCCAGCCAATGCACTGCTGTGGGGGGAGGTGGTGGCTGTTGCTGGCGAACTGCTCAGTCTCTTGAGGAGGGGGATAGTAGGGTCAAATCCTGGCAGGGTGGCCAGTGGTGCTGATGGTGACCCCACTAGCCATTTTACAGCCTTCTCCTCTGAACCAGGGCCCTCGGCTCCTTGCTGGGCGGGGGCTTGCTCCTCCACTTCCTGCTCAGATGGAGTCTACACCCGCGTGTCTGGCTCACCACTGGACTCAGACCTCCTTGATGCTGAGAGAAAAGAAAGGTATATGTTATTAGTATGATTAATATTACATTGTTTTGTGTGCATTCCTAACTATCTGACAGCAAAGCTTGAACCTGGATGATTCTCCTAATTGCAACTCAGATTAGCTATAATTTGCTAGATATGATCTATTCTTTATTTCTTGGTCTTGATCGTCCTTGGCTCCTAACCCTATCTTGATTCTGGTTGCTGTCTTTAACTGCATAGGCTGCAGTGGGCACAACAATACATGGACTCTCTATTGCTTGATTACTGTTGTTGTGCCCAGGAATGACAGTGATTTGTCAGCTCCATGGATTTAATGACGTATCCATCTATCCCTTGTTAGCAGGTGTCCTGGTTGGTCATCATGTACATTTATAGTGTGTATGATGTACATGTGGTGGCATGTTGGTGTATGTGATATTCACCTGACATGGAGGCTGGGTCCTGCAGGCCAGAAGCTCCAGCAGTGGGCACCTGGCTCAGAAGGTCCATGGTGACCCTCTCCCACTCATTGTAGGTCACAGTCACATTCTTCTCATCCTTAGCCATCATCCTCCTCACATCCCTTGGCGCTGTGCCCACTGCTGTAACCTCCTTCCATGTCTGAGCCCTAGGCCATGGCCTAACTTCCCTTCCCCCTGCAAAGATCAAGGTGAGGCCACGGTTGGCACCAAGGAGGGCCGCATCCTATGGTGCATGTAATTCTGGGCCCTCATCTCCCTGACCTGTCCCTATGGCCTGTCCCTCCCTCGAACTACCACCCCCTTGGGATCAGGCCACTCCCCCTTTGTCCCTCTTCTACATGTGCCTTGTGCTAGGGCCACCCTAAAACCACCCACCTCCTCCTCTTCTCTCTCCTCCTCCATTTCCACTACCTCCTGCTCCTTTTTCTCCTCCTGCTCCTCCGCCACCTCCTACTGCTCCTTCTCCTCTGCCACCTCCTCTCCTCCACTACTCCCTAGGGCCACCTCTCTCTCTCCGCTCTCTCCTCTTTGCCTCTCCTCTTCTTCTCCTCCCCACCTCTCCACTCCTCCCCCTTCCTCTCTCCTTCCTCCATCATAATTCCAATAGTAATATAAGGATAAATCAATCAAAGTTTGGCTGTATATGTATGATGGGAAAAACAAATGTGTGTGTTATATATATTTAATAACTGTTGGGGGATTGGGTGTGGGGGATGGGATGGGGGAGTTGTATGGAGTGACCTAGCTCTATGTGTCTCTATGAGTGTTCTTTAAATTATGTGCATTGCAATTATGTGCAATCTGTAAATATGTGTAATCAAGGATTAAGTTTAAAATCTTAATAGTATAATAGAAATAAACAAAACCACAAATTACTGCTCTCAAAACACTCCTACTCTCTCTCTCACTGAAAAACCTCCAACTGAGGGACCTGCGTGCTACTTCATCAGAAAGTACAACACAGTCAATTCATATGCGGGTGGAACGCAACTTTATAATCTCCCTCTGTCAATCATCTGTGGCTAGACCGCTTTCTATTGGCTGAGAGGCCTGTGTCGCACTAAGTGATACCGGGATTGGATTGTAACGGCCGATCACATCTCGGCCAGCCAACTGTTTGCGGCCACGAGAGTGCTTTACAGGCTTGAGGCTTCGGCCCGTAACTTGCTCAATTGAATAGCATCATACTCGGAGACGAACAGGAGCCCGAAACACACCCGCAGACATACAGCCTATAACAATCGAGTTGCGGGCTTGCAATTGAATCCTGGCAATAATGCACATCCATAATATAATATAAATCAGGAAATGCACATGGCATATAACAGGTGCTTTAATGCATTGCCTATTAAAGGGCTAGTCACACCCTGAACAATTGTCATCAAGAGACTGGATCCTGAGCACATTAGCGTACTGAGAGAGATCATGTTTGTCACATCTATGGGGTGGTATGTCATGTACACAATACTGCTGTGTGTTATACACCATGATGATAGAGATGTCATCAGTAATGGCCTAAGGTTTACAGAGAGGAGTGGTTGGCATTGATTGCTGCTAAATGTGGTTCCGTAATCCATACTGGAGGTGAACCTTAACAGGAATATTACTATATAGCACAGGCCATGCACAGGGTTGTAGAAGGAAGCATGTAAGTTTATAAGCATGTAAGATGGTGTTATAGGTATATCGACATGAGATATAGGGTCAAGTGATGATTAGGGGGAGCACATTGATGTGGAAGTAGCTATTGAGGAAAGCCAGCAATAGCATAAGCAGGCTGTGGAGGGGCAGAAGGAGCCACAAGAAACTCACCTCCATCAGTGGGAATCTTGGATATACCTGTCCTGTGAAGTTCTATGCCATTGTTGTGCATATGTATAAACATAATAAATATGTTAAATTATATATAGTGTTATTGTATTGTATTAGTTATCAAAATTACATGTGATTTGTTTAAAACTCCTTCAGCTGAATGGTAATCAAGAACAGTAATAGTATTACCTCCACAAATAAATATTACTGTTGTCCTTGCATAATATAGAAATATGTGCTGACAAAATATAAAATACTGAATGAACAAACTTTGAGCTTATTAATTTAGTCCACATCTTAAAAACCACACTGGCGTCATTGTTATGGCCTGTACTGTTCACATATTGTAAATGTTCTTGAGAGTAAATAAGGCTAAATATTTAATCATGATATGCAATAAAAATATTATTTTAAAATTGTATTTCTATTTAATATTAATCCCGTGATTCAAATGGTTAAGACATATAATGAAACACACATGTACTAGAACAGATGATCTAATACATTTTATAAAGTGCTTGTTTGCTTGATTGAGAGCCCTATTGGCACTAATTAATTTGTAGCCTCCAATTGCAGATCACTTCTAACTTCCATGTTTTACTGACATCATGATGAAGGACTCATTTACTATTATATTGTTAGGTCATCTGATCACTCCCCCTTAAATCCTACTTGGAATGGTTTACGGGTTTAGGCTTAAGAAGTTAAATTGCACACTTGAGTTAATAGAATAGAGCTAAACATTTTGAGGAAAAAAACACCCAAAGTCAAATTATGAGTTAGAGGCATTTGCAAGCTTCTAATAGAATATATGTCTTCATCTGCAGTAACTCCTGGATTATGTAATCAATTACAATCAGATAGTGTGACTTTAAAAAAAAAAAAAATTTGACACAGCTCAGAATTTTCAGTTTATGATCAGATTCCTAAAAATAATGAGGAGAAAAATCTAACAAGATCTGTATGTACAGTACAATGCTTTATACTGTTACTATAACAACAACCAACTTACTGTACCGGATGTTCATCTACAAGACTTGTTATCTTGTTTATCACAAAGTTTTATTGTATTCTTATTTACCTGTTGATATATTGACTTGAGCCTTCCATGATATGTTAAACTGTTGTACAATTTGTACATAGCTCAGTGCATAGTAACAAATGAAGCATTTACAACAACAATCATAGAAATACTAACAATGCAAATTAATACCAAATCTAAAATTGTAGTCAAAGATAACTACAAGATGCATGACCAGACAGTGGATGTCAGTCCAGTGTAACCTTGCCCATATAGACAAACAAAATTATTTACATGTCCATGCAATGCAAACCATGCTGTACCTGCAATAGGAAATCAGTAGTCATGACCAATTGCAGATATTTAGCAATGGTGTGGGATTTTAACAACAACTGCTTAGCTGTGACCAAAATCAGTAGGTGTATAGTACTATCACTATATCTATAGTATATTCTTTAGCCACACTGATATACCATGTTAAAGGTATACAGGTGTTACCATATAATAACTGGGTTTGTTATGATATCATGATGTCTAAACACATAGACATGATTATTGTTGATCAAGAAAGGTTATCCGCTTTAATGCATTTTAATAAAATCACAAAAACCTATCTGGTCTCATATTGTTAAGACGGATGATAAGCTTAGTTCAGGCATGTATAACTTCTGGGCTTGTTAAACATAGTATTGTAGGACTATTCAATTCCACAGCTTTATGTGCATTGATGCATATTAAATGTAACATCAATCATGGGGCTATATGTGTTTATTTATGGTGTGGTAGATCATGCAACAGAACAGTTATAGGAAAGTCACTGCATATAGTTTACTTACATTATTTGGTAGCACTGCTTGCAGATGAACAAATGTGTAATTTACCTAAGCAAAAAACATAAAACAGGTTTAGCAGAAAAAAATGAACATCCTCAATAGACACTACATTCCTCAGTAACCATCAATTGGTAAACCGTTAACCATAACCATATATGTCCATTGCAAAATAAACAAGTTCATCTTCAAGGGAAAATAAATCCTTAAAGTCACTATGGCTATCTTTAAAAAAACAAACTTTATTTTCCTTATGGAGAAGATTTCAGTTTTTCAACCTGGAGCCTAAAAGTTCTGCTTGCGTTTTAGATAGGTTCAAGTCTCGGACGAGGTCATTGAGATCTCCTTGGGTAAGAAAATGTGGTTGCAACGACGAACAGGAAGCCTCAAAAGTTTGATCAAGCCTTATATCATCATCACCATGCTCTACAGGATCTATTTATTGTTCATCATCACTAAGTATTACTTCTTCTTGAGGCGTTGGCACAGTCAATTCTTCAGTATGCAGCACTGGCCTGATGGCAGATGGTAAATTTGTATATGTCACAGTGTGCTTTGATTTAGAACTGATTCCTGAAATGTTTGTAAAATAAAAGTAACAATCTGTGTAGTGATCTTTTTGTTCTCGCCAAATCATTGGAACAGCAAAATTCATGTGCCAAGAACACGTTGAGAAACTTGTGAGAAGTTAGGTACTACAACAAAAAGGAGGGGCCCAACTATTTTCTTGGTCACCGGCTTTGCATCCAAAGTAAAGCTCATAACATTACTTTTCCTGGTCACTAATTGTCAGATGGCCTGTTTCACATTGTAATGTTCCTATAGCTTCCTTCCTGGCCTCCTTCCCATTAATATATTTAAAAAATAATTTAGGGTTAATCTTACTCTCCTTTGCAACTAACTTTTCGTTTTTGATTTTAGCCAGTCTAATATCCCTTTTGCAAGCCTTGCTGATTTCCTTGTACTCACATAAAGCAGTCTCTGTCCCCTCTTGTTTATGTAATTTAAATGACTGTTTTTACTCTTTTTTTCCACATGTTATATGGTGATAAGTATGTATATTTAATAAGGATTTGAACATTGTCCATTTAAGTTCAATATTTTTACCTATCAGTTCTTTGTCCCAGTCTATACTTTTTATTGCTGCCCTTTTAAAATTGAGAGTTTTTGTTGGCCCCTTTAGTTATGTTTTTTTAATTCAATCTCAAATGACACTGTGTTGTGATCACTGTTTCCCAAAGGTTGCCCTATTTCAACATTTGATACTGTATCAATATTATTTGTGACTAGCGACTTGCCCGTCAAAAAATGACGGCAATGTGATGTATATGTTTGTGAAGTTGTTTAGTTATTTAAATATATTTTTGACCCTTGTAAGTATTGTGATATGAACATGTATTTTTTTAAAACGTTGATGTAATGGTTTTTTAAAATGAAATTTGTATCTGAAGAATTGTTCAGTTTAATATACATATAATCCAGAGAAAAGTAAAAAGTAAAAAGAGTTTCTTAAACATGGCGAATTGTAACATGAAGTTTAAAATATATGTAAGCAATAACGTTGAAAGTATATATTTTTAAAATTGAACTTTATTTTTTATGTAACTTTGTAATTTTTGCAAAACATTTGTCTAATTTTGAACATTATAAACAGGAACATAGTTAAAACATTTTGTAACATAATTTTCAATTAAAAGTATTAACATTTGAATGTAAAAACAGTTTTACTTTAAATTAATCAGTATTAACATGCAATTTATATCAGAATAATTATTAAGTTTAATATACATTGAATGTAGAGGAAGGCATACAGTAAAAACTCTCCTTAAACCGTACGTAATTAAAGTAATTCATTACAGAGCACATAAACTGTCGATAAACATTAATGTAGGTAGTAATCTTAAGATAACATAGAATATTTACATTGTGACTTAAAAGGTGCTTGAGCTCTTAACATGAACTTTGTAATATGTTGAATGAAATAACTTGAAAATATTGTTTTTAAACTTGTAACATTAGAAACATTAACATAGTGACTTAACATTTTAACATAATTTTTCATAGAAATGCAAGGCAAATATTTTGTGAGGCAAATTATCCATAAACATGACTTCCATTAATTATGACTGAATTAAACAACCAATTGTTTTGTATTTTTGAATGTTTTTTCAAAATGTTTGCATGGCTTTAGTTTGTATCCTGCAAAGTCATAGTACTTCATAGTAGACAATGTTTTTAGTAAAAATACGTCCATCTTCTAATAAATCACCTTGACTTTCATTGTTTTCAATGTAAACTTTAATAGCCTGTGGATTTTTGCAGCGTGACAACGCAACGTACAATTGACCATGTGCAAAAACTGGTTCTTCCAAGTAAATACCCACAGATTTGAAAGTTTGACCTTGTGATTTATTAATGGTCATGGCAAATGTCATAATAATGGGAAATTGTCTTCTTTGAAGTATAAAAGGGAGACTACTTTCACTTGGTGCTAAATCTATTCTTGGTATGAAAACTCTCTCTCCTTTATGGGTCCCAGTTAAAATTTCAGCATCTATAAAATGGTCCTTTAATTGTTGAACAATTAATCTTGTGCCATTGCATAGGCCTTTTTTGGGGTTCATATTTCGCAGTAACATGATAATTGCACCTTTCTTTAGCTGCAAAATATGTGGTGGCATTCCAGAAGGAGTTAAATAGTTAATGAATTCAGTTGAAAAGTTTGCCTGACTTTCATTGTCATCAGCAAGTACAGAATCAGCACTGTGATAATTTCTTTGTGGTGCATTAATTTTTTTCAAGATTTCATTATTGAGTATTAATGAATCTCGGAATATTCTTCGTTATTTATGCTCCCTTCAAATATAGCCGATATAATATCTTGTTGACAAATCATATGAGGTGGGATCTCTACAGTGTCGTCAGGTAAATGTAGTATTTTTTCTGTTCTGCCTTCTCCAATTTTAATAAGCCAATTATTGAAATCAGTTTGGCCTTCTGATCTCATATTTTGTTGCAGTTGAAGATGGGTAAAATGTTTCCATACTGTACTTGACTTTATACATGTTTCAATAATGTCTGTTCGATTTCCATGTACAACGACAGGTAATGTTTGTCTAAAATCGCCACCCAACAACATTACCTTTCCACCAAATGGAAAAATATTATCCATGACTTCACGAAGCAAACGGTCAATACATTGGAGGGCATAGCATGACATCATTGTGGCCTCATCTATTATAATTAATTTACATTTCTTCAATTTCTTTGCTTGTAAGGATGTCATGCGAATATCTGACACAGAATTTTCCAAAATAGGCACTGGCAGTTTAAATCCACTATGAACAGTTCTTCCACCTTCTAATAAAAGTGCAGCAATTCCAGTAGTGGCAAACGCCATTGCTATTTTTCCTTGTGCTCGTACTGAACTCATTAATAAATTGTACAAATATGTTTTCCCTGATCCGCCAGGTCCATCAAGATAGAAATAACGCTCTGTCACCATGTCATCATACATAGCATTTTTAATGGCATGAAATGCTTGCAATTGTAGTGTATTTAAAGTTGCAAGTCTTTCTTCTGTTCTTTCTGCTTGTAGTTGAATGTCATAGTCTTCAAAGTTAATGTCATCTATTAGACCTGGATCAGGCAAATTAAAACTTGCACAACTTAATCCATGAGTTAAAAAGACTTCTTGAATTTCCATTAAGGCTTTTAAGTGTGCAATGGGTTCATTGTATCGTCGCATAAAGTCTTCAGCCATATTACTTTTAAAAGTCTCGCACAAAGCTAATGCATTTGGAGCATTTGAGAAGATACAAATAAAAGCAAATTGTTCTCTCATCTGTCGTGGCATTTGACATTGTGCTGCTTCTTCTAAACATCTTTCCCACTCTGTATCATCAGCGAGTAAGTTTCTATGTCTTGCAGCTAAATGGAAGGATTCATATACAATGTCATTAACAGTTCTTAATTGTTCAAAACTTTGTGCTCCTGGAACATTTAAAAGTAATATCCGTAAGCAAAATCGTTCAACATCTCTTGGACTGACTGTGTAAATTTGTGGAATTATTTTATTGCCTCTGGTTTTTCTTGCTCTCCATAATCCATTCACAAAAACATAGTGATATGGAATTTCAATATATAAGTATTGTGTTGCTTGAGCATCAGTGGAATTTAATGCAAACCATGCAGTTAGTGTAGTGTGACGATCTTCACTTTGGGCCAATGCATTCATTTCATTTCCAGCATGGAAATAGACTAAATGTCGTTGTGGCAAATGTACTGCTAACCTATATACTGCATGTGATCTATCATGCATTTCAAATTCTAAAAGCCGCCACATAGCTTCTGGCGCACTGACATAGCGAGCATCTACATGAGATGCAAGTTCATCATGTACTAACTCACTACTTTCAGGGTTGTCTGCACTTTTGACGACTACAGTAGCTGCATCGTAACCTTTGTAAATATATTTGTAGACATATTTAATGGATTTGATGGAAGTGCAGGCTTCTACGTTGATGTGGGCGTTGTACTTCATGAGTAAATGTGGATTGTAGGGTACTACATATCTATTGTCCACTTTTTTTCCACGAATAATGGCACTATCTCCTTCTCTTCTTTTATAAAGTGGATATCCATCACAATTTGCATATGTTTTGTCTCTATAATCTTTTGGAAAATCTTTTGAACATTGATTATTTTCCATACATGGTGATTGTGGATTAAGGTCTCCACAGGGTCCATAAATCATACGATGAGTAACAATCTCATATAGTCTACCATATAGTTCTGGATCTGGTAGTTCAGCAACTATGACTGCATCCACTTTGTCCGAAGTATCTAATTTATCTTTCTCTTGAAGTATTATGAGAAGATGTGCATGTGGAAGGCCTCTTTTTTGAAATTCAATGGTATATACATATATATACAAGACATTTGCCAAATAACTGATTTATAGTGAAGTCACGTATTAATTCATTTAATTTGATCTTAAAAACTCTGGCTACTAAATCTGGTCGATCTGAAGCACTTTGTCCAAGAAGTAGATTTTGATTAATTTCTGGCCATTGTGGATTACATGTAAATGTCACAAATAAATCTGGTTTTCCAAATTTTGTCACAATAGCCATAGCATCATTGTATCTTTCTCTCATATTTCGAGGAGATCCTTGAAAGGAAGATGGTAAAATGATGGCTTTGCCAGCTGTCATGTCTCTGCTTGTAGCCACGTCAGCAACATAGTCAATGAGTCCACAATATTGTTCTACACGTAGTTTATCTTGTTGATATTTTATAAAGTTTAAATTATTTGCCTCAACTTGCAAATATGAATCAATAATCCATTGTTGTGTTAGTTTCCCACCACATAAAATTGGATTAAATTCATCTCTAATGGCAATTTGAGCAACTTTAAATTCAAGCATAGAAACATTATTTCGGATTCTGGCTATAGCATTTGGGTAACTGGGAAGGGTTAATTTTGGTTGCCAACCTGCTTCTCCGTGTGGGAAAAAGATGGGATATGTCATTGCTCTAAATTTGGACTTAAGATATTAATATTAATAAATGGTTGGTCCTCATTTCTGGGATATACTCTAATGTCTCTTTGAAATGGTGGTTCTCCTTCATCATTCTGAAAGACCATTGCAACCTCATTTGATGTTGGCAAGTTATAACGACGTTTATCAGTATGTCTGTCTCTTTTAAGCACCATATTAACCTTTGGCATGGGTAATTGATGTCTTTGTGCATGAAGTAGTTGTTCATTTTCTACTTCTGCCAATTTTTTGTAAGCTTTACTGTAGGGATTGTTGTCCATAATGTTATTTAGCTCTATAAAAACACTGGGTAAGCATTTTTTATTTTCTTCCATCTGCATACGTTGGTCAACAGCTTCCATTGTATCTAGGACATATAGTTGAGCAAATTTTCTTTGCTCTCCTTCCTCTGGATGTAAATGTGAAGTCCGATGATAAATTTGTCCTTGGACTTTAAAACAGTAAGGACCATGTCCTGGTACATTAGCAGCCAATGTTGCCCCCATAGATGCAAATGATATGGCACTATTGTAGGATCTTATGTTTGTCTTAAAATTTTTGTAATTTGGAAAAGTAGGTTCAGTCATAATATTTTGTAAATAGGTTGGAAATTGTTTCCTTTCTGGAAGTTTGAACTTTCCTTTTTGACAACAACTAATAAATTGTCCATCTCGGGGTCTCTCCTGTTTAAAATAATAAGCCTCACAAAATTTACATTGAGTAGTCATGTCCCCACAACTATGAACCTCTACTGCTAAAGACTTCAGTAAAGGACAATTTGCAAAGCATATTGGATGTTGTCTTTCATATTCATCAGATGAAAAGTCATGAAATGTTTCAACAACAGGTTCTAAATGTTTAGTTTTTGTCGTAGCTTTTCTTGGTATATGTTGGACTTGTTTGGTTGAAATGTCCTGTAAGTTTTTAGTAAGAGTTTGTAAATGCTTTGTTTTTGTAGTTGCTTTTTTTGGTCTGTCTTGACTGGTATCTTGTAAAATGTCATCAGATGTATTAGGAACAGTTTGTAAATGCTTTATTATCTTTTTATTTTTTTTGGTTGTATCTTTCATTTTTGCAGCTGATATTCTTTTATTTGCAAGTCTTTTGCGTTCTTTTTCTCGTCGAATTTCTTTCTCCTCCGGTGTCTGCTGGGCGGCCCATCTCTCTTGTCTTTCTCTAGTTTGACGTCTTTTCTTCTCTTCTTTGGTCTCGTTATCAGCCATATTAATCTGTAAAGGAAAAAAAAGTAAATGTAATTGTGTATATTTGAAATTCCTCGTCTGCTGGTCTGGTCCTGTGTTGAAATTCCTCGTCTGCTGGTCTGGTCCGAGTCCTCTTCCGATGGTCCGGTCCTGTGGAAAAAGTCCTCGTCCGATTGTCTTCACGCAGTATCTGTTGTAATATAAAATAGAAAATGTTGTTTGAGTGAAATGTCTTTTAAATAATTGAAAAATGTATTAATTTGACTGTATTGTATCAGTTATGGTTATTTTTTTCTATCTTTTTTTTTTTTTACTTTCTGTACAATCCCACAACTTTTGTTATTGTTATTTAAGGTTCTTAGTAAGTCTTGTGGGTTGTGATATATTAAATAAGAATATACATTTATTTTGCTATGTGTTTATGTTATTTTTTGTACAATCCTGTTTTGTGCACACCACTTGTGGTATACTTATTTAACCTTTATTGGGATGCTTATAGTTAGTGAACCATGAAATAATATAATTAATGTAGTTTGCTATGTGTTTGTGTTAGTTTTTGACAATCCGGTTTGGTGCGCACCACTTGTGCAAAAGTTATTTATTCTTGATTGTACTGGTTATAGGTTGTTAAACATTAAAGAAGAATGTTAATTTAGTTTCCTATGAGTTTGTGTGTTTTTTTGTACAATGCTATTAGGTGCGCAACACTTTTGTTATTCTTATTTTTGCTTCTTTGTAAGGCTTATAGGTTGTTAAACATTGAATAAGAAATTCAGTTTTGTGTGTAGCAGTTTGTGTCTCATTCAATTGCGATTTGGCTAATTGAATCGTGCCCTAAATAAGCACATAGCATATTTTTTTAAATAAGTTTTTAGTCATTTAAAAACTTTATTTTGGATATATTTTTAGTAACTAAAAACTTCTTTAAAAAAAATAGTTATGTTGTTATTTAGAGCCCTATTCAATTTGGCAAATTGCAATTGAATGAGGGCCTTTGTGTGTACCATATGTTGCATAGTTTGCCCCTCATTGAATTGCATTTTTTACAATGTAATAGTACTCTAAGGCCGTCATTGAATTGCAATGTTGAAAATTGAATAGGGTTGTAAATAAGCACATCACATATATTTGTTAAAATAGAATAAGGGCCTAAAAGTGCTTATTTATAGCCATATTGAATTGTCCAAAATAGCAATTGAATGAGGGCCTTTGGTTACTGCATTTGTTATATTGTGAGCTCCTCATTCAATTGTGTTTTGGCCAATGGAATAGAGCTCAATATCAGCACAGAGCATATTTTTTTACGTAATTTTGTATTTAGTGAACTTGTATCCAAAAGCAACGTGTTCACAAAAGAAAAAGTTCCTTTAAAAAATATGCTCTGTGCTTATATAGAGCCCTATTGAAATGGGCAAATCACATTTGAGTGAGGCCCTTGGCCATTACAGATATATAGGTCCTCATTGAATTGCAATTTTGCCAATTGAAGAGGGCTCTATATAATCACATAACATATTTATTGAGCAAAGTTTTTAGTTATTAAAAACATTGATTGTGGTTAGAAGTTCAGTAACTAAAAAGTTCTGTATAAAAAATATGTTATGTGCTTATATAGAGCCCTATTCAATTGAGAAAGTCGCAATTGAATGAGGCTCATGGTTCTTTCTTGTTTATACTTAATACTTTACCTTGCTTGAAGTTTTGAATGACAGACGGTCCCCTCCTGCCAATCTTAATCCGCCGGTCTTCTTATAGTGTGTTTTTGAAAAAGAAAGTGAAATAGTTATTTGTATAGTTATTTGTATATTTATAATTTTTCATGTAGCAAAGCATGGCCTTTTGAACATGTAATGTCTTGTTGTATCTTACCTCTTCTTCTTTGTTGGTGTTCTTTAAAAGGGATAGTGAAAATTGTTGAGAGACGCTATTGATGCAGAGTCTGTTTGAATATTCAAAGAAATAAAAAGATTCAGCTTTATATGATCTATTGAATTGAAGTAAATGAATGTCATTGAAATATAGTAGTGTAATTTTTTTAAATTAACCTTATTTTTTGTTGGGGGCTACACACATATGTCACATACATGAAGCACATTCCATAGTTTAATGTAATTATTTTGTGTACGTGTGACATATCAGTATACATGACTCATATTTAAATGGTTAAATTAACCTTATATTTTTTTTTTCCAACACACATAAATGTGTGTGTGTGAGATGTAACTATAGATGATACACATATATGTGCGTGTGACATATCAGTATACATGACATATAATGTCATTTAAATGTAGTTGTTTACTGATTTTGGTGTAAGCTAATTTTGTTGCAGTGGCAGTACACATAAATGTGTGTGTCACATGTCACTATACATTATACACATATATGTCCGTGTCACATGTCACTATGAAGGGCCAGTACACATAAATGTGTGTGTCACATGTCAATATACATTATACACATATATGTCCGTGTCACATGTCACTATGAAGGGGCAATACACAGAAATGTGCGTGTCACATGTCACTATACATTATACACATATATGTCCGTGTCACATGTCACTATGAAGGGGCAGTATACATAAATGTGTGTGTCACATGTCACTATACATTATACACATATATGTCCGTGTCACATGTCACTATGAAGGGACAATACACAGAAATGTGGGTGTCACATGTCACTATACATTATACAGATATATGTCCGTGTGACATGTCACTATGAAGGGGCAGTACACATAAATGTGTGTGTCACATGTCAATATACATGATACACATATATGTCCGTGTGACATGTCACTATGCAGGGGCAATACACATAAATGTGCATGTCACATGCCACTATACATTCTATACATATACGTGCGTGTCAGATGTCACTATACATTATAGACATATATGTGCGTGTCAGATGTCACTATACATTATAGACATATATGTGCGTGTCAGATGTCACTATACATTATAGACATATATGTGCGTGTCAGATGTCACTATACATTATAGACATATATGTGCGTGTCACATGTCACTATACATAAACCTCTGTTTAATATTGAATTATGTTTTTTTGTTGTTTTGTTAAATGAACCGTATTTTTTTTTTGAGCCTATACACATAAATGTGCCATACATGTCACTACATAAATGCTAATTTTTTTTTTTATTTGTTTGACCTGTCCTGATAATAAAATGTAATATATTATAGCTTACCTCTCAGTTGTAATTTGCACAATGCAAAGTAGTAAATTAGTAAAGAATTGTCTTCTCAAGTAAAAGCAGCAGTTATCTCAGAAGTCACTCCGTTGATCACCTGAGGAGAAATGTATTTTTTTGTTTGAAATAGGCAGTATTTATAAAGTTGTAGAAAGTTCTGGAAAGTGAGACCGTTAGAACGCAATATGCATGCGCTATTTGCGTTCCAGCTTACAATTTGCGTTCCATCCGCCATTTTCTGCATATTACTGTTCAAAATGGTGTTTAATATGATTGTGATACGTTCCGCCTAGTATGTGTTTCATTATTGCGAGTAAGTGTAGTGTAGTTACGTCTGAAGCCTCGTTTTCGTTTTGTTCGTCTGCCATTTTTTCTCTCGCTTAGCGATGGTATTAGTGTCTAAAGTGTTTTATTTTGATTTAAATGTAGGTGTAACTTGTTTTTTTGAGGTGCTGGCTGGTTCCTCTCGCTGTAAGTAAGCTTTTTATGTGTTTGTTGTGTGTCTTTCTTAAGTTTTAAATGTTTGTATGTCGGCGTGTTGCGTCCGATGTTTGCGAAGTCGTAATGTGTGGTAACGTGTCTCGTATGGTGTTTGCGTGTGTAGCCTCGTTTTCGTTTTATTCGTCGGCCATTTTTTGTGTCGCTTAACAAACTATTTAGTGTCTAAACTCTTTTATTTTGAGTGCAATTAAGTTGTAAGTTGCATTTTTGAGGTCCTGGGTGCTTCCTGTTTGTGTAGGTAAGGTTTTTATGTATGTGCTGTGTGTATGTATTGTGTTTTTAATTTTGTAATGTTCGCGAGTTGCGTCCGAGTGTTGCGAGGCCGTAATGTGTGTGAACGTGTGTCGTATGTTGTTTGCGAGGCCGTAATGTGTGTGAACGTGTGTCGTATGTTGTTTGCGAGTGTCGTAATGTGTGTGAACGTGTGTCGTATGTTGTTTGCGAGTGTCGTAATGTGTTGCGACGTAACCTTTTTTTGAAATTTTGCAAGGGTCGCAGTTGCTGCAACTGAAGACCTCGCTTTGCGAGGTCCTCAGGTGCTGGCATGGAGCGCCTGCGGCGCTCCAAGCCAGCAACTGAGGCCCTCGCTTCGCGAGGGTCCTCAGTTGCTGGCAAGGAGTGCCTTTGGCGCTCCATGCCAGCAACTGAGAACCTGGCACAGTGCCCTCTCTTCGCGAGGGCCGCGGGCTCGCTACGCGAGCCCGCAGCGTTAGCAACAACTCGTACGCTCACAACTATATATGTGATGACTAAATCTAATATAGCCTCATTTCTAGAAGGCTCTTGTATAACCTGGGCCAGATAATGATCCCTGAGTGTACTCAAGAACTTGCTCCCCTTATCTGAACTGCCTGTCTCATTCATCCAATCTATTTCAGGGTAGTTAAAATCTCCCATTATTAAAACTTGGCCATGTTTAGCTGCATTTCCAATCTGTAACAATAATTTCAGTTCCTCACTTTCAATTATATTTGGGGATTTATAGCATACTCCTTTCTAATATTCTTTTAGAATTTGCTAAAATAATATTGGTAGGAGTATGCTACAAACCCTCAAATATAGTTGAAATATAAGCTGATGTTGATTAGCATCAATTCAAATCAGCAATACAAGTAAACTAAACTTACATCCAGAAAACAAATAATACATATTGAAATCTATACATTAATGTACTTGAGAAGGTGCATAGTGAAGAGATTTCATGAAATGAACAGGGATGCTTCAGTTCCCATTGTATTTTATTGTTCATAAATGTCATTCTTCATGTACTAATACAAGTAATGAAAGCATATTTTAATGTTTTATATCTTTTTAGCATTGTTAGATGTGCATAATAGCAAGTGAAGATGGTTTATATGGTGGATGAATTCTAAAAAAGGAGTGAAATCAAACATTTTGTTTTATAATAATCTCATGAACTCTTTATCTTTCGCAACACCAGAATAGTTAATCTTATTTACAATAAAATATACTACAGTCATTCTAAAACAGTCTAGCCTTTTCTATATGCAGCAAATCAATTGCATTAAACACTTAATCCATGTGCTTGTTTATACAGTTGCAGACACTCTTTTAGCATGCACAATGTAGCTTTTCATCACTAGGATCATTAATTCAAATGTCCGTTGAAACTTTAATCAATGACAAGGCAACTTTAAATCTGCTGTGCTCAGTAATAAAAGTAATGGAATATGACTTGTGTTTTTGAATAGAATAATGACTAATTAGGAGATAATTAGTTGGACATGCAATCTTTTTTAAAGGCACCAATGATGACAAAATGGATGGCACATTATCAAATTACGGACGTCCAAATGAGAAACCAATTATAAAATCAGGGGAACCAAAGTGTCCAATTAACAAAAAGTACTTAAGCATGTTTTGCCAATATTACATTAGCTAAGATCAAAGGATTTAAAATCTTGAGTGACAGTTTTTTTTTGTACAAGAAACTTGAAAATCATTCAGTATTGCTAATAATTTTAGTGATGATTCGTGTGAGCTATATTTTGTGTTTTTTATTACTATGCATCCTTATGTCTATTTTGCATCATGTTACAATTATGTGATGTAATATATTTTTTGTTATATGTTACCCAATAGTGAAAGTAGGCCTAAAACCGAACCTACAGAATTCCCCATAGAGTGTTAATATCAAATACATAACAACACAAATTTACAATATTTTCATTACAGATCCAAATATGGCAATAGCGCAGAAGAATTTGCTTAGTATGTTAAACCATACACCATACACGCTGAGCACTAAATAGATATAGGCACTTGACTTTGGCTAAAATACAGGGTTATTTATAAAGTATGCATATAACAAAACTAAAACAGCTTACCTCAGAATGCACAAAAGGATAAACAGCTGGGTAGTACAACAATGCAAATTCCCTTTAGGCATGTCAGCATTTTAAGAGCATTCTTGCAGCATCTGTAGGTTTGCAGTCTGTTAGCTCTCTCACTAAATTCCCATTTTGTTTTTAGCCAGTGGGGTTTATAAGAGACTCTATTTGGTTAGTTTGTTGATTTAATGAGTATAGACAGTAGAGGTGAAATCAGCCAAGTTGAGTTTGCATCTCATTGTGGCAAAGTTCCCCTTCTCCCCATTTTACATTAATACCCAAACTTCAAAGCACAAAGCAGAAGTTTGTATTCTTTGTATCCAGTTAAAATCTATATATATATATCTTAGGCAATAAGGGATATACGACTAGTTTGTGGATTATTTTCTACTTGTGTCTTCACTATTACAGATGAAAGGATGGTTAAACTTTAGAGTATATTGCACTCGTAATGTATTGTTAAATATTAAAATGACTTTGTAGCCCTAAATTGTATCCTTTGTATGAAAAAATGATTAGCCTATAGTGTACAAAACTTGCATTAATAACTAAATATATATGTCAGAATAGTTTTCTCCTCCTATGGTTCAGACCTAGTGGCATGGAGCATTGTGCAACTATAAGCTTGATTTTTATAATTGTTTTTTTATCCTTTTGAAATAATCTAGCTAAGCTAAAAAAATTATGGCTAATAACTCCTCTCAAGTTTGTTTTAATTCAATTAAAAGACTAACATAGACATAAAACATTGCTATTCATTTATTTTAATGGGTAAGTACTATTCATTTTCATGCAAAATTGTATATAAAACATGTAAATATTGTATTTTGTAATTGTACAAAGACACAAGTATTGCCCATTGATGAAAATGGCTCACTGTTTACAATAGCTCATCTCATGAGTCATTGCCTTCTTTTTCTACAGTACTTATCATAGTACTAGAACCTTATGACTACCTTATACAGTTCAATAAAACTATGAATTGTAAACCAATTATTGCTTCAAGAAGATCATTTATATTGACCTACTACTAAATAACATCATTGTTTGATGTACTACTAAGTATCATTAGTCTTTGTTCAAATATAATTAAAATATTCTTCAATGTTATACAAAATAATACAAATAAGTTCATAAGAATTTTATCAATATAAATTGATATGCACTTAATTAAACACTTTGAGCCTCATTCAATTGCTGCGATTTTCACAGGGCTAAAATCGCAAATCGATATTCAGTTGCTCCAATTCCCCAATCTTGCAAACGTATCCACACTTGTAAACTGCTAATGGAGGAGACAATTCTACATGTACTCGAGAGGACCCGCAAATGGGTTAAGCACCAATTCGTAGCACTGTAAATGCAAATAAAACAGTAATACAGTACTGTAAATTATGAGGAGATTGATGAAAGACATTAGAGTTTATACATATCAGGTAACCCATATGGACTAGAACAGTATTGGCATTCATTTGAATAATTCTTCATTTTCAAAGTTGTGCGAGTCCGATCGTATATCGGACCCCCGAACCTGATCGATTGACTCATAACCTCCATGTTTTACTGCCGTGATTACGACAGACTCATTTTCTATTGCCCGAAACTAAATGGGCAGGTTCAGGCTCGCTGAATTGATTCGATCCCCGCCCACAACTGCTCCAAACCAGTGCACGGTTTACGAAGCTGGCTTCAGGATCACAACTCGTGACCTGGAGCAATTGAATAGCCTTGCAAACGGAGACCAACGAGAGCCCGCAACTCGCTGCCTGCGATCGACTTACAGGCTTGGAATTGGATGAGGCCCTTTATTTATTAGAGGTTACAATAAAGCTGGGTCAATTGAGAAAGGGGATTAATGTCAATCTGATTGATGTGGGAGCCATTACAAAGTTGGTAAATATTAGGCTTCTCTAAAGTAAAAATGCACTTGAAGTTTTTTTTATTATTATTATGGATTTTAACCTACTCATATTTGTGTTTATGTTGGCTTCTGATGCTCCTTATATGCATCCTCCAGTATCCTGTATTAGTAATGAGCAGGAGTGTATAGCAGCTGTAGCCAACATGCCAAGTGGTATATTGCAGTTTTTTCGAACTGGCTGTGACTAACTGATTGAAGGAGGCAGAATTATTTACCTGCTGTATCTTACAGCAAGCTGTATCCTGTTTACACAACAAAAGACTCACCTTGCTGTATATGTTTCTGTCTGTGTCCTATACAGCAACTTTTTTGCAGGTAATAAGCAAAAGCAAGTGTGTTGAACAGAATAAAATATGTGTATGTTTATTTAAACATTCCTATGTGATTAGAGCCATTTAAGCACCTTCACATTCCAATGATGGGGATTATTCATGCCAGAATGTCAGGAGTTCTTTCATTTTGCATCTAGTTTCTGATGAAGCAAATGGTAAACATTTTATTTAGCATCACAGAATGCCATATATTTGTGATCTAACACTATCTATCTATCTATCTATCTATCTATCTATCTTTCTATTTATACGCCCAGTATTGTACTCTAGTACAGTGGATTGCTGGGGTCTGAGCAGTAACTGTGTTAATCCACCTTAAATAACCAGGATAGACAGGTAGAAAAGACATATCCTTTATGTGGCCCCATGTGGCTGTGGCCCCATAATATTTGCAATGAGAAAGTAAAAGTCAGAAGGAAAGGGAGCAATGTAAACATGAAATCTTCAACATAAGATAACACTGGTTAAAAAGCCTAATGATATTGGCATGTTGCTGGGTTAATGATGGATATAGCAGGGCAGAGTCCCTTTGTGGTAGCACTTGAAACTCCACAAATTCTTATATTTTTGTGTAGGAATTAGAGTGTGTTATCTAGTATTTAATATAGGTCGCTAGGATTTCAAGGGGCAATCACATATATAGTTGTGAGCATGCGAGCCTGCTCGAGCCGTTGCTCACGCTTGCGGGCTAGCGAAGCGAGGGCCGCAGGCGCTCCTTGCCAGCAAATGCGACCCTCGCAAACTTTACGTTGCAACGCAAACAACATATGAGACACTTTAACACCCATTACGGACTAGCAAAAATCGGCCGCAACCCGCGGACAGGAAAAAATGAAAACCACAATAATTACACACAACACATACATAAAAAGCTTACCTGCAGCAAGAGGGAGCATCCAGGACCTAAAAAAAATGAAGTTACACCTTAATTTAACTCAAAATAAAAGAGTTTAGAGTTACTACACATTTGCCGCCATTTTAATGCGGAAGTACACAGCTATGCTAACGGTTTGGTCTCGCGCACGCACACTATTACACTGCACACATTTATCACATTTATCACGTTTATTGTCTGAGCAGTTTAAAGTAGTTCATAGTGTGTTTATATTGTGTCATCTGAACTAATCAGAAGCAAGTACAAAGTACCCAAGTCCACAAATGGCATGGACAGGGTTCTTAATAGAAATCAGGTTCTTTCTCAGTTGATCACACTGATTGTATGAGCTTCCAGGGCTTCACACAGGAATTTAATAAGTATTTGCAATGCAGCGTCATAAATCTGAGAAATATGTCTTAGAATAGTTTTCAAAAGTAGCCACTGAAGAAGATTCCATAGCTATAGCTTTGAAAGTTATATATATATATATATATATATATATATATATACATATAAAATGGAAAGTGTTACAATGTTTTACAAAGTTATCTTCTTTCTTATTTATTTGCATGTAACTGGGAGATAGGTCTGTAAATCTTCTAGAGGGACTATTATTGTGTCGAGGAAGAATTAATATCCATCTGGAATTATAATAGGGAGTTTACTTGTTCGCTCCAATCCACTTCCTGTTGCAAATTTCCAGGGGACACAGGCCCTATTAGGCAGGGTAATAACAAATACTTGGGATATAAGACCTAGAAGTGATCAGATTGCAAAATAATTCTCCAAGCCCTAATTATATTTTAATAGGAGGCTAATCACATGGCTGTTCATGTGCTACTTTGCAATGTTTTTTTCGTTTGTTTGTTTTGTTTTTGCTTGCCCAGACAGAGCATCACGCAGAAATAATTTCCCTACATTTATCTTTGATCTCCATGTGAACAGTGACTGCTGCAGTGTGAAAACTATGACTGAGGCAGCCAGGAGTCATGTGCAGAATTGCAGGTCCTTCAAGACCCAAGATTCAATACAGAGGTTAGTATCACACTTTTAAGTGCCTGTTAATTGTTAGCTTGAATCATTTTAAATAGCCAAACAAAAAAATAACTCACTTGTTAAACAAATCATTTTACTCTGCAGACAGTAACAATTAAAGGCCCCACTGCCTACCCAAAATGTGTGTCAGTTCTCAGCTATGTGTTCAAGCCCAGCCTATCACAGAACTACAAATTACAACTTGCAGATCAAAAACTCATCTTATTGTTTGAAATTAATATTGAAGTACAAAATGCCTCCAATACCCATGAAAATATTTCAAGACAATATTCTACTATACTCAGCAGAATAATATTTAGTGTATCTAAGGCAAGAACAATATTTATGTTTTGTTCATTATATGTTCTCTTCTTATGAACTTTAGACAGGTAAAGTGATAGTTTATTTTTAATGGATACTTTTAGATTATTTCCATACTGGCAAATGAAGTGTGCTGAAAGTTGCTTTATGGTTACACTGTCAGAGTCAGAGTTCAGAGGTAAGCCATAATCAACCATTTAGTGTCGATTTAGCACTCTATTTTCCACTATCTCCAGCTAAAACGCAGTTAAGCTGTTCATCACATATACAGTTGCTTGGAATTTCACAAGCTCTGAATGGAGTCAAACAAGAAGACTCTCAAATCTTTGACCTTCCGCAGAAGAAGATCAGTGAATGAGTAATGTCATAAAGTATCTGGGAAGTCTGGTAGTTATAATTTGCATCTGTTTGAAAGTATTGATTTCAAATATGGCTACATAACACGATAAACAGGACAGTTCAACCAATCAGACAGAGTTTTTGCTATTCCCACCAATCACCCCAAAGCAACTCCATGTTTTTTTACATTTTTGAGCATTGGTACCAGGGGACCCTTTACTACATTGAAATAATAATAATTTTATATTATTCACACACAGTATCAGACATGTCATGTTGCAATACTAAAAGTTGTAGGAGTGTACAGTGAGAACATACTGCACAGAAAAAAAGCAACACACATTTCTTCTGACTAGAAACAGTTAAAAAAAAACTAGGACTCAATTGCAAGCCCGTATTAACCTTTATACAGGCCACATGTCTGCGAGTTAGAAATGTGTTACAATTCGGCCGTATTTAATTGATTCAAGCCGGCAATTACAGGGCCAAAGCCTTACAGCCTTATTAAATTGCGATTTGGCCAATTGAATAGGGCTCTATATAAGAACATAGCATATTTTTTTACAGATGTTTTCAGTTAGTGAAGACCTTGCTTTTGAATAGAAGTACACTAACTAAAAATTTCTGTAAAAAAAGAATGCTCTCTGCTTATATAGAGCCCTATTCAAATTGGCCAAATAGCAATTTAATAAGGTTGATAAATCGTAAACCCTGAACCGTTCGTAGCAATTCAGGGCATGATCATGATCCATTAAGCAAGCCCATAGGTTACAATTTAGACAGAGCCAATAGTAAATAGGTTCTTTTCGTCGGTTTACACAACGGAGGTACCAGTGGTTGGGACACTGCAACATAATGGGGCTACACTACCTTTACTAAATAATTGGTTAACGCAGGAAGAAATACAAAAGAGGTTGGAGAAAATAAATGTTAATAAAGCCCCAGGTCCTGATGGAATACATCCAAGGGTAATGAGGGAGCTGGGTTCTGTAATAGCCAAACCATTATATCTAATCTTTAAAGACTCACTCCCTACAGGGTCTCTACCAGATGACTGGAGAAAAGCAGAGGTGATACCTATATTTAAGAAGGGATCTAGAGCAAATCCGGGGAATTATAGACCAGTGAGCCTCACTTCTGTAGTTGGGAAGCTTTTAGAAGGGTTAATAAGGGACAGAATACAAGAATATGTCTATTTGAACAGGATCATAGGTAGCAGTCAACATGGATTTATGAAGGAAAGGTCGTGTCAGACCAATCTAATTAGTTTTTATGAGGAGGTTAGTAGGAACTTGGATCAGGGCAACTCAGTGGATGTAGTCTTTTTAGATTTTTCAAAGGCATTTGATACAGTGCCACATGGAAGACTAGTGAGCAAACTAAGGGATACAGGAATTGCAGTAAATATCTGCTCATGGATCGAGAGCTGGCTAAAAGACAGGAAGCAAAGGGTTGTTGTAAATGGAACATACTCCGATTGGTCTAATGTGATAAGTGGGGTTCCTCAGGGCTCAGTATTGGGTCCTCTCCTTTTTAACATATTTATTAATGACATTGATGTAGGACTCGAATGTAGTGTCTCCATTTTTGCTGATGACACTAAGTTGTGCAAGGTAATAAAATCAGATAATGATGTACTTTCCCTACAAAAGGATTTGCATAAATTAGAGAAATGGGCGGCTAAATGGCAGATGAGATTTAATACAAATAAATGTAAGGTTATGCATTTGGGAAGGAACAATAGCCAAGCAATCTATAATCTTAATGGAGCATATCTAGGGGTATCAGATATTGAAAGGGATTTGGGAGTACTAGTAGACAACCACCTAGGTAACAGCGCTCAAAGCCAAGCAGCGGCTGCAAAGGCAAATAAAATATTAGCATGTATTAGGAAGGGTATAGAAGCCAGGGAAGAAGATATAATTCTGCCACTATACAAATCTCTAGTACGCCCTCATTTGGAATATGGAGTACAATTTTGGGCACCACCTCATAAAAAAGACATTTTAGAGCTGGAAAAAGTACAGAGAAGGGCTACAAAACTAATAAGGGGAATGGAGGGGCTAAGTTATGAAGAAAGACTAGCAAAATTAAACTTATTTTTGCTAGAAAAAAGGCGTCTAAGAGGAGATATGATTACGTTATATAAATACATCCAGGGTCAATATAAGGCTTTGTCAAGTGAACTTTTTGTAGCAAGAGATTTTCAACTGACAAGAGGACATCCGTTGAGGTTAGAGGAAAAAAGATTTCACCTTAAACAAAGAAAAGGGTTCTTCACAGTTAGGGTGGTTAAACTGTGGAATTCGCTACCAAAAGAGGTGGTGACAGCGAATTCGATAGACAACTTCAAAAAGGGGTTAGATATATTTCTGAATAAAGAGGGCATTCAAGGCTATCCTAGATAACTAGCAAGGAATATTGATCCAGGGAGAAATTTGATCGCCAGTTTCTGGGGTCAGGAAGGAATTTTGCTTTTTTTTCCCCTTATGAGACAATTGGCAAAGTTTCAATGGTTTTTTTTTTTTATGTTTGCCTTCCTCTGGATCAATTAACAATAATAATAAATAGTCCAAATTAAAAAGATCAATAGAGATCTAAAAAGGTTGAACTTGATGGACTAACTCTTTATTCATCCTCCAATACTATACTATTAATAATTATTTAATCAATAATTTAATTAATAACTAATACGCATATTGCAGATCAGAGATCTTAACAGGTTGAACTTGATGGACTGAAAGTCTTTTTTCAACCTTAATTACTATGGGCCTCATTCTATTAGCGGCCGCAGCCGTTGCGGGGCCGCAAGGACCGGCCGCAAGCTATTCTGCTATTCTATTCCCTTACGGCCGGAGGCTCCGGCAGGCTTGCGGCCGGTGCCTTGCTATCTCTTGCGGCCGCTCGCGCCGGAGGAAATCCTTTGATCTAAAACGGCCGCAAGAGTTTCGGCCGTAAGAAATTCCTATTTGCAATTCAATTGCTCCGGGAAACCTCTCTGCAAGGCTAAAAGCGAGCCGCTGCTTACTTGCAGGAAAGAGGTCCCGCTAGCACCAATTAAGCACATAAAATAGCTCAAATAAAGCCATCCTGCACTTTGAGAAGACTATAAAGGGATTTTAGGTGTTAGAAAAAATAGCACATAATTATCCTTTACTCAAATCCGTAAAATATTTTATTTTTAATATCCGTAAAATATCCATGTAAAAAGTCCAGAGTGCTTGGAGCACCTCAGACATGCCCACGCCGCAGCCGGAAAATAAACAGTTAATTTGAACTCGGGTTTGGGCTGATGTGCAAGCTTGAGAGTGGGTTCCTTTTAATCCTCAAGTCCCCCAATATGATCCCTAGCATTTACAGAGCTGTACAGTGCAGGCTTGAATTTATTTTTGAGTTTTTATATTTCACAGCTTACGGCCGGTTCCAAGATATGCGGCCGGCCGTAAAAGGAGATCCTTGCGGGGCCGTATAATAGAATCGCGAGTTAACTGAACCCCCGCAAGGAATCGCAGCCTTACGGCCGATTTACGGCCGCTAATAGAACGAGGCCCTATGTAACTATGTAACTATGTAAATGAGACTTCATGAAGTCAGTAAAACATGGAGTTTAAACTACAATCAATTAGTGTTCCATATGCGATCATACTCGCAATCCAGCAATGTATAAATCAATAAAAATGAAAGAAGAAACTGTGCTAGTTCATGTGGATTACCGAGATTGATATAACATGGAAATAAAACGTAAAACAAATAATTTGTTATTACAGATTTGAGAGCTTGAGACTGTCGTGTAATTTATTATAATGCTTTTCATTACTTTCCCAGTATTTTAATTTTAGTTTTGTTATATTTGCTTTTGCAGTGTTACGAACAGGTGTTTAACCCACTTGTAGTACTCGTATACATTTTTGATACATTTGCAATTTACGGGTTTGAAGGAAATTGATTGTGGGCCCTAGTATAGTGTCAGTGCTACCGATACCAAGGAATTACTATATATTATCAATAGAGAGGAAATAGGTCCTTTTTTAGTGATGCTCTCTTGAACTAAATGTTCTCTTTTAAAATCAGTTTTTATTGATGCCCTTTAAAAACCAATGCAGCTATTCAATTGCAAGCCTGCAGTTTACGTTTTACAGGACGTATATCTGCAGGCTTGAGATTTGCTACGATTAGATCGATTCAATTGAACAAGCCAGCAAGTTACGGGTCGAAAGCCAAAACCGCAAACCATTTAATCATAAGTATAATTTCAGAGTGTGATCATGATCAATAGTAAATGAGACTGTCATCATTACATCAGTAAAACATGGAGGTTAAACCACAATCAATTAGCATTTAGAAATCCCATATGCAATCAGAGTAGCAATTCGGCAATGTACAAAATATAAAAAATGAATGGCGATAATGTTTTAGACCATGTGTATGGCCTGATATGTATTAACTCATTGATTTCCAAGATTGATATGACACCAAAATGAAACCTAAAAAAAATGATTTTTGATTGCAAATTTGCGAGCTTGAGACTAATGAAAGACTAATGTCTTTCATCGCTTTCCCTGTCTTTAAAAGGGCAGTATTGATGTTTTGTTTGCATTTACAGTGCTACAAACAGTGTCATTCCTATCTGGTACCCATAGGATTTTCTTCTGCATTTGCCTTTTATGCGTGTAAACACATTTGTGGGCTTGAGGAATTGTAGCAAGTTAATAGTGATTTGCGATTTTAGCGATTTGTAACTTTTGCGGGCTTGAACGATTAAAGGCCTCAATGGGCTGTAAGTTACGATTCTGACAACTGCAAGGATTTTCAGCCTGTAACCCCTAGATCGTTTGCGGCTCGCTAAAAGGCGCCAATTGAATAGCAAATTATTTTACAGGCTCAATTACGGGCCTAAATAAATTGCTTAATTGAATAGGGGTCCAAAAACCAAAATCTATGGCCCTTATTCAGTTGGCCAAATTATAATTACTGGAGCCAGTAATGTAGCCTGTAAAAGTTGCTGATATTCAATTGGCAACATTTTGCTACTCGCAATCCATTTGCGAGTTACAGGCTTAAAATCACTGCAATTGTAAAAAATTTACCTCCGTTCTATCTGCTCCTTTGATGTTTTAAGCCCGCAAATGTTACCAGTGCCAATCCATATTAAATTACAACAATTTACCTTTTATCTCTGTGTTATATTGATCCCAGGAATCAACGAGTTACTATATATCAGGGCACCCACATGGACTAAACCAGTTTATTTGTTGATTTTTATTGATTTCTACATTTCTTTATTGTGAGACTGATTGCAGATCAGACATTGATTGTAGTTTAAACTCCATATTTTACTGACATCATGATGAAGGTCTCATTTTACTATTGGCTCTGTCTAAATTGTAACTTACGGGCTTGCTTAATTGATCAGGCTTTAGGCCTGTAATTGTGGGCTTGAGTCAATTGAATACAGCCGGAATTGTAACAAATCTCTAACTAGCAGACATAGGGGCTGTATGAAGGTAATTACAGGGTTGGAATTGAATAGTGGTATAACATAGGCAGGGTTCTTAATATGAGTGGTATAAATGCTCTCTTTTAAAATCAATTTTTATTAATGCCCCCTAAAAAACAAACTCTATGAGTGGTATAACATAGAACCTGGTTTATATTAAGAAACCTTTCTTTCTCAGTTGATTACACTGATGTTATGGGCTTCTAGGGGATCACACATGAATTTAATAAATATGTGAAGTACAATGGGCCATATTAAATTCCAGCCTTGTAAGTCCAACGTGGAGCACGTAAGTGCTGCGTGCTTCAAATTTGTCTTGCATTGCATTGCTATTAATTTTGAAAGGGCTCCGAGCTACAAGCAAAAGAGACTATCTCGTAAACCAGATTGCAGCTGTACAGGTTCAGATGGAGCCCTATGTGTTTCAAATCCAGTTTGCGATCGGACCCACAGGCCAGATATAAAGCAAAATTAATAAAGCAGTAAATATGATATTCTATTACATGCAGGTTACAGTATATGTCTTAACACATTGATTGCAGGGATCGATATAACACAAAATATAATCATGGAATAAAGTATTTTTCGTGGCCGATTTGCGGGCTTGAGAATGTTGTGCTATTAATTCTAAGACTTAACATCACTTTCCCTTTTAATAAATGTACAGTATAGCATTGTTATTTGATTTACAAGTGCTACGTATTGTACTTTACCCCCCTTGCGGGTGCTCTAGAACACACGTTTGCCTTTGGGCTTCATTTGCGTGTTACGTGCTCGTGAGTGAGTGACCACGTTGCAATTTAATAGCTGAATGGAACAAGTAGCGGTTACGGGCTCGTCAGATCAAAGGATTTACATGTGCAAAGTTCAATGTTGCTCAGCACGTAGCCTATTCTCGAGCTGAATGTCATAAAACTGAGAATTAGGACAGCCTTAGCATAGTTTTAAAAAGGAGCAATTCGAATAAGAGATTTGCCAAATTGAGAAGATAACCTACCTATAGCTTTTAAAGTTAGATATATAATAAGAAAGTATTGTTTCATTAATATCTCAAAATAAAGAACTCTTTACTCACACAGGATGTTGTAGCTGGCTAGAAAAAAAAAACCTAGTGTGGTGCCGGTACTACCAATACCAAGGACATGACCATATATTATTAGTAGAGAAGAAATAGGTTGTTTTTTTAGTGGTGCTCTCTTGAACTAAATGTTCTCTTTTAAAATCAATTGGCATTGAGCACTGTTACCTAGGTGGTTGTCCAAAAGCACTCCCAAATCCCTTTCAATATCCAATACCCTGATAGGGCTCCGATACCCTGAGATTTACTCCATTAAGATTATAAATTGCATGGCTATTTTTCCTTCCTAAATACATAACTTTATATTTATTCATATTAAATATCATCTGCTATTTTGTCACCCATTTCTCTAATTTATGCTATTCCCTGGAGGGAAAGTCAGACAAATATATCATTTTCTTATTTAATTATCTTGCATAACTTAGTGTCAGCGAAAAATGGAGTCACAACTTCCCAGTTTAGATCTTTGTCCCCCAAAAAAATATATATATGGTATCCCTACCAGGCAATTCCAGTTTTATTTAAAGAGTTCCTTTGAACTGGATTAATACAAATATCTGGAAAAACCACAATGATTAGGTTTAATCCTTTTTGTAAATTTTGGTCAAGTTAAGTAGGGCATTTGGGTACCCTGTATATTGATACAAAAATGCTAAGAAATTACGCAGAAAATCATTTGTGCCACCAAATTGTCAAACCAATATTTTACTTACAAATAAATAATAATAATAATAATAATGATGCTACAGATGATGTCTATTCACAAACAGATAAGGTTTAAACAAAACAAAAATAATAACACATCATTTGTCCAAATACATGTTTAAATTTATATACATGTGCCAAGCAGTGACCTGCAATTTGTATCTTTTTACATTAAATAAGCAGTACCAAACACAAAGTTGAGTCCAGATTGCAGTTAAACCATACTTAATTAGTGTTGTTGTACTAGTTTGAAAATGCAAATTCTTAGCTTTTGAACTCCACATTCTTCATGAAACATATACTGGTGTAGTTTACATAATAATCCCTAAGGAAACAGAAGTTTTAATTTAGCATGAACCACAAATTAAATAATTTCCTAATGCTTATTTTCCTTTCTTGGGATATTTAGCACATTAATATAAAGTGTATACTGTATTTCTCAATAAGCATTAGCTTCAGGACTAGCTTTTCTTAACAAAGAGCCTCCCAAAGCAATGAGCATTCATTCTTATAAATTGAATCTGCCATTATGAGACAGATAAAATGTTGTTTGCCTGAAGCTTCTCAATTGTAGTTAATGCTACCAATCAACAAAGTGTTTTAATTATTGCCTTTTAACACTAACAGTCATGGGGGGAGCTAGCTGTGGCTATAAGGAGTACTTTTCATTTCTTCCCAGCTTTACATTGGAACATTTCCAAAGCTGCCACCATCAATTTGAGCCGCTTAGAACGCAGGGTGCCCATCAATCTTTAAAGATTGTAGACATTGTGCTACAGTGGAAGGCAGGTGCCAGCTTTAGAGAAACTAATGCTTTTCTGAACTTCTGGCGAGATCCAACATATCTATTGATTCATGTCAGTTTAGTTTGTATCATGATCTCAGCACAATATTGATAGCCACTTCTACAAAATTGGCTGCTTGATAGATATTATGCTTAATTTCCCAATTATTCAGGCTTTTTAAAACAAAAGATTTAAGCAGTTTCAAGATGGGGTCATACTGTCTATCAGCTCTAGACAACTGATGGACTCATGCACCTGAACTATGGTACATTATTATCATATGTTATTAGCTAAACATTTTTATTTAGCATGCTTTCTAGGATTTTGTCCACTACTAAGAAAGATAGACAAACTCCAATTTGAACATAAGAAAATAATTAACACACTATAAGATACCTCTTCAGTAATATGAAGTTCTTATGGGAACAAAAACAGAACTTAGGAAAGTATGTCTGATTACAAAGTATAGCTAATAATATTATATATAGCTAAAAAAATGTATACTTCATATAATCAATTACTTTTTAAATAAAATAAAACATTTAAAAACAAGTAAAATCCTTTCCATTAGTTATAGTTTCCAGGCTGTGGAATAGATGCATTTCCTGGAAAATGAGAGTTCTTGGTCTAGCACTGATTTCTGCTAGGAAAAGCAAGATTAATAACTGTTTGTTTGTTTTTTGAAAGGCATCCTGATAAATTGTGATTGAAGTAAGTTGATTTTTAATTTTACCTGGATTTCAAATCAATTAGGTACCTAAAAAAAAGCTGGACAAGACCAGTCATTATTTAAGATAGAAAAGTTAAGATTAAAAAAGTTTATGGAAAATTCTGGCATGTGTTTTACTCATTCAATAGAATCTTGATCTAATCTAGAGGACTCTGCTCCTCCAAAAATAATTACTTATAATAGTAGTATACATACATATGCTGCTTTACATGTGAATCTGATTGCTCATGATGTGCATTCTATTTTCAAAGTATTGCTGCTTGAGAAGTAATTGTTAGAATGCATATTGCAAAAATATAAATATACTATTAAATGGACTCAACATGAACCTTATTTCATTATAAAGAGCATTACAACTGTTTATACAATGTAATAGCCATTTTACTTTACAGTACATAATTCCTGTCATATCCCTCATTAATAGTGCAGCTACTGCATGATAATGTTTGACTCAATATGTTAATTTGTAGAACAGAGTGCTTGATATGGGTGGGGGAGGAGATCTAATAACATGATAACCAAAATATATTCACATGCTAATATTATGAATTATCACAAATATAAATTTTTCTCTTATGAGTATTGGGAGTGTGTTCTAAAAATGTGAAAAACAACTAATTAAAATGGACTTAGTGTCCAAAAGGCATTCTAATAAAAGAAAGTAAGTAAATATGCCAAAATTCAAATGTTTAACTAACTTTTTACTTATACAGTATGTTTTAATTTCAAAATTAATACTTTTAATAAAGAATGAGAAAAAAAGTATATATATATATATATATATACTAGCGACTTGCCCGTCAAAAATGATGGCACGATATAGTGTTAAACATTGTGTTTTCTGTCTGTTTATTTATTTATTTATTTATTTTATTTAAATATTTTTATTCACAGAAGTTTCTTACATCGTAGCATGGTAGAACGTTTTACAAGAACATGTTAAGTAAATTTAAAAGTATCAAATATACAATAAAAAAAACAATTGTCAATACACTATATTGATTTTCCTTAAAAAAACAAAGAACACAGCCACTGGGTAATTTATGCTTCAAAAGCTATCACTCAAACTTGTAAAAGATTCATCATTTTGTACAGCCATATTGTTACACATAGGTTTATCTTAGTTAAACTTAGGTAGTTGGTTTATAAATTAGGAGAAGAAAATGATATAACAAAAGATACAAAAAGAGAAAATAGAAAATAAAGAGAAAGAAATTGCTGTATAGGGAAGGGGGAGGGGGGAGGAACTATAGTAGCAAACTCCGGAAAGATATGTATTGTTGTTAAATATACATTTGATCCCATATTTTCCACTTTTTGGCAGGGAGTTGGGAAATCACAATTTCCTTGATGTTTCTTTCTAGGAGATGAGTTTTGCTATATTTTACCAAGATTTCAGACCAGGTAGGAACTTTTTCTTGTTTCCAATATGAGGCAATTGAGGTTTTAGCTGCCATAAAAATCTGTACCAAAAGAGCTTTTGTTTCTGGCGTGACATCTTTCTGTCTGTTTATGTTCAATCTGTTGTTCATCTCTTTCCCCCTCTCTCCCTCCCCTGTGTCTCTTTCCCCCTCTCCCTCCCCTGTGTCTCTTTTCCCCTCCCCTACCCTGTGTCTCTTTGTCCTGATCTCCCTCCCCTGTGTCCATTTCCCCCCTCTCTCAACCCTATGTCTCTTTCCCTCACTCCCTTCTGTGTCTCTTTCCCCCCTCTCCCCCATCTTTCTGTCTGTTTATGTACAATCTGTTGTTCATCTCTTTCCCCCTCTCTCCCTCCCCTGTGTCTCTTTTCCCCTCTTCTTCCCTTGTGTCTCTTTCCCCCCTCCCTCCCATGTATCTCTTTGCCCTGCTATCCCTCTCCTGTGTCCCCCCCCCCCTCCACTCTCCCTCCGTGTGTCTTTCTCCCCACTCTACCTTCCCTGTGCTCCTTTTGCTATTTACGGGAGTTAAAACATTTACGGGCTTCTGGAAATTGATCAACTGATTAAGAAGGGCCTCGTGGGTTTAACCGTCGCCATTTATTTTTCAATCGCATAACACGGAAGCCGATCAGAGCCTCTCACCCCTCTGCCTTGCGAGCCTCTCCCCCCTCTATTATAGGGGCCTTGAAATAGTACATTTGTATTCAAAATTGTATGTCTAAAGAAAAGGTAAAAACTTATTTCTGGCTCAAAATTCCAAGAAATACAGTTATTGGGAAACTAGTTGGGGACATGTAAATAAGCATGCATTGCATTTACACTTATACCACTTGATACATGGTTCCTTTTAACACATGACCACCATTATAACACAGCTTTTTTGCACAGCATAGGATGGATTTTGAACAAGTTAGGCCACCTACTCTGATAAGTTTCTTTTTAATGCTAAACCCCACTATAATGCTGTTTTTGCCCGCCAGATCCCTTTTAATGCTCTGATTCACTATAACACTGTTTTCTCCAAAGAATACAGAATCCAGGATGACCAGAAGCTCCAACATAAATAATTTAAAGTTTATATTTCTGCTAATGCTTAGTTTGTGTCAGTGTTAAGTTCATATAAAACAAAAAAAGTTTACATTTCAATTGCAATTGTGTGTTTGTTTCTTGAGTTCCCCTATCTCTAGCTTCCCCATGTTAAACTGTTTTGCTTAGCACTCCAATTGCCTGGAACTTATCTGGTATAAAACATAACTTTTTTTGTTTGTTGGGCTGATTATATTTCTTGGTCTCAGGATTAGTCTTTCCATTAATTTAATTAAACCAAAAAGGTCTTATTTTTTAAAACAAAAAGTTAACTTATAAATATTCTGATAAACAGATAAGAGCTAAATAGTCTCCACTACATTTATAGGGAGAGACCCTCTTGACACATTTTGCTTATTGGTGCTTTGTCAAATGTGAGACGAGCTCAAAATATGTCCCTATGTATAGGTTCTAACTGCTCCCAAAAATGTACATGAAAAACCAACTTAAAAACAACTCAGTATTGGGATGTATGATTATTATATTAACAGCAAAATTGTCCCTAGAGGATTACAAATAAAATTATTCTTCTCATTTATTATCAGCACTGAGGATTTTAAACAACTGTGGAAGAAAGTACTGACAGAATGATCAAATTAATGTAACTGCTAGTATGGAAAGATGGAATTGCACAGAAATCAGCAACAGATAGACGTCATGAGTACAAAACTAAAACCTTATGAAATCTAAAACAATTGCAGGATTCATACAAAATGATGCAAACAGAATTGACACACTTATCAGCTAACATAAGCAATAAAAAAATAAAAAAAAAGATTGAAAGTGATACTTAGGATTTCAGTCAAGGTTTCATATATAAGAGAGGAAATAAAGCTACAAAAAATGGATCCAGATATTGAGACTTTAGACAGAGAAGTACAAATACCCTCAAGCCCTTTAGGTCAGGCCGACTTTCAAAACATGAAAATATAAAAATATACAATGCACATTTTAAATAAATTCATCAATCGCCAATTAAGAGAGAGAGAATGCTGCAGTAGTTGATACTCACATAGGACCACTCCATGGGGGCATATTTATGGAGAGATGGAACATACACACACACATCCCAAGTGAGATAGTTTGTAAAGTAAGAATATCTTTCTTTGATACAGCAGAAAGATGAACCAAAAGAAATGATGGTAGAGATCAGCCATTCTTACACACAGAAGACTGACCTCAGTTGTTTTAATGAGCATGTCAGAAACCACTGAGATGCAGACTGTTGCAATGCTGAACCTGCCTCTGATTGGTTACAACAAAATATTATTTTTATGCTAATTTAGCTTGGCTTTTTAGGGGCGTTTACTCTCAAAATCAATTGTCCAAAAACTTTGAGTAAGTTTGAAAAAGTTTCAGTCCATCAAGTTCAAGCTTTCAAGATCTCCGATCTGCAACCCTTTTCTTTCTTTAAGGTGGAATCTTTTTATTTCTAACCTCAAGGCATGTGCTCGTTTTAGTTGAAAACCTCTTGGCATGAAAAGCTCCCTTGACAAATCTTTATACTGACCCTGGATGTATTTATATAAGGTAATCATATCTCCTCTTAGACACCTTTTTTCTAGAGAAAATAAGTTTAATTTGGTTAGTCTTTCTTCATAACTTGGCCCCTCCATACCCCTTATTAGTTTTGTTGCCCTCCTCTGTACCTTTTCCAGCTCTAAAATGTTCTTTTTATGAAGTGATGCCCAAAATTGTACTCCATATTCCAAATGAGGGAATACTAGAGATTTGTATAGTGGCAGAATTATATTTGCTTCTACTGGCTTCTATACCCTTCTTAATACATGCTAATATTTTATTTGCCTTTGCAGCTGCTGCTTGGCTTTGAGCACTGTTATCTAGGTGGTTGTCCACAAGCACTCCCAAATCCCGTTCAATATCTGATACCCATATATTGGCTCCATTAAGACTATATATTTGCATGGCTTTTTTCCTTCCCAGATGAATTCATAATCCATTACACTTTTATATACCTGTAAGATAATGAAATTTGACTAGGGACAAATTGAGACACCATTATATCAAAAATAAAAAAAATAAAAAATTTTGAAAGCAGATAGTGTACACCCTGACTTTATAACTAGCATCTTGCCTGAGGGTGAATATTTAAAAATCTGCGGAAATTGCAATTGCAATTATGGAGTGATTTTAAAATACAATTATATTTATTGAGAGATAGACTGAAATAAAGAGGATATAAAGATACTATCCAAGTGTACTGAAGAGAGAGTAATGAAGCATTGATAGTTAAACAAAGAAAGATTCAAATAGATTCTACAATACGTATCATAACAACATATATTTCACAAACGAACAAGGTAAACAAGATAATAAAAAAATACTTGCGCATTTTGCTTACAGACAAAACATTTAAAGAATGTTTACCATCTTGTCCTCAATTTTGTTTCAGAAACAGCAAAAGCTTAAAAGATATCTTAGTAAAAAGCCATTTTCAACATTTAAAAAAAAGAACATTTATTTGTAAGTGCTCTGTTGCATGTGGGATGTGCAGTTTTTAAAATGTGTAATGGACCGGTTCAAGAGGGGGTCCTGGAAACTCCGGTTCGTGAGGGCTAACGGACAAGAGGTAATCGTTTTCTTGCCTGGCTGTAAATGTGAGGAATTGTATGGCTACTGGATGTTAATCTATGAGAGTAGAAGACTCTCTATGTTGAAAGCTAGATTAGACGTTGCTGAAAAGTAACTAACCCTCATTCAAAGAGCTGCTAAGTCTGGAGGTTTAGCCTTAATGAAGAATTGTCTGTTTATAAGTATACAGCCATATCTTTGTGCCTTCGCTCTCTCCCTGTCTCTTATTTATTTTCTAGCTGTTTTTGTTGCTTTTTTGTTTTTGTTTTTTATTTCTGTTTTTCTTTCTTGTTTAAATGTTACTGTTGTGATTTCATAATAATAGAAAATATAAAATGGAAGGGTATACTAATGCACTGAATACATGGCATTACGTTATTGAAAATCTAGAATGTTAGTGCAAGCTATTGTTCTATTGTGTTGGAATAATGTATGTACCTTTCAATAAAAACCTAATAACATAATTTATTCCCTCTCATGCCCATGTGAGATGCTCTATGTAGGCATGACCACTAGAACTCTCAGGATGAGAAGATGTAATTATACACACAACACATTCTTGTCATTTTTTTTTACCATAATATAATTTTTTGCAAATTGAAATGCATTAACTTAATAATTTCTTTATGAAGGCGCTCATTGCACTGTGAGCCTCGCAAAGCGAGGTGAGCAGTTTAAGCACGCGGGACTAAGGCTGCGATGAGCGCCAAAGGCGCTCATTGCACTGCGAGTCTCGTGAGTAGCTGAGACACGCAGGACTTAGGCTGCAATGAGAGCCACAGTCGCTCATCGCGAGGCCAGTAGGACTTCGCGCCCGGGAAGTTCAAACATGCAGGACTTCGGTTGCAATGTGCACCAAAGTTGCTCATTGCACTGCGAGCCTTTGCAAAGCACACGTGTACTTTACAGGGCCCGCGATCATCGCCTTATGCGCTCATCGCAAGCCTCTCCCCCCGTGTAGTTTAGGGGCCTTGCAATAAGTGTTACTGGCTTGGGATAAGTGTTACTGCTTTTGGTGAAGTGTTACTGCATTGGTGTAAATGTTACTGTTGTGGAGGAAGTGTTACTGGTTTTACTTTAAGTGTTACGTGTTTGGGGCTCTTTTTTGTGCGTGCCTCAACTGCTCGCCTCGCTTTGCAAAGGCTCGCAGTGCAATGAGCACCTTTGGTGCTCATTGTAACCTAAGTCCTGCATGTTTAAACTTCCCGGGCGCGAAGTCCTACTGGCCTCGCGATGAGCGACTGTGGCTCTCATTGCAGCCTAAGTCCTGCGTGTCTCCACTGCTCGCGAGACTCGCAGTGCAATGAACGCCTTTGGCGCTCATTGCAGCCTTAGTCCTGCGAGGCTCACAGTGCAATGAGCGCCTTCATAAAGAAATTATTAAGTTAATGTATTTCAATTTGCAAAAAATTATATTATGGTAAAAAAAAAATGACAAGAACGTGTTGTGTGTATAATTACATCTTCTCATCCTGAGAGTTCTAGTGGTCATGCCTACATAGAGCACCTCACATGGGCATGAGAGGGAATAAATTATGTTATTAGTCTTACAGTTTATGGAACTGTTAGTGTTTAGTTTTTTTTTTCGTCTTTTTTTTGCCAGCAACTGCGTCCCTCGCAAACTTTACGTCGCAGCGCAAACAACACGACACACCAACTACGACCCTCGCAAACTTTACCTCGCAACGCAAACAACATACGAGACACGTTAACACACATTACGACCTTGCAACACTCGGACGCAACTCGCGAACATTACAAAATTCAAAACACAATAAATACACACAGATAAAAAGCTTACCTACAGCAAGAGGGAGCATCCAGGACCTCAAAAAAGCAACTTACACCTTGATTTCACTCAAAATAAAAGAGTTTAGACACAAAAAAAAATGCTAAAATGGCTACAAAACTAAAACGAGGCTACAGCACTCTAAACACGCAAAACACCACAAGAAACTCCCAAAACACCACAAAAGACCTACAGATATTCCGCCAAGACGCATACCACACATTACCCGCCATTTTACGCCAATGCGGGAGTACACGACTATGCTAACGGTTTGGTCTCGCGCACGCACAGTATTACACTGCACACATTCAGCACGCTTACACAGCAGCTCCACACCACTAATGCTGCAGCAACATCAAAACACATTGCAGCTCTTCAACACAATGCTTAAAAATAGGTAAAGTATATTCATTTATTAATGTATTACATATTTCATTATTACACACCAAACAAGATTAGCTACCTTACAATTTCATTGCTGTCATTTTTTGACAGGCAATTCTCTAGTATATATATAAAACCATGATAAATGTATGTAGTAATGTAGAACACATTTTGATTACCATTTGATATCTTTAATTTTTTCCTTTTGTTTTTATGTGGCTTGGTCGGGGAGATGTGAATATGTCAGAGATGTGATCAGATTTGAATTGAATACATAATCTCAAAATCACCATATTTGTATCTTTTTATACAAATGTTTAAACAGCTATGTATCTACTGCATGGTTTGTGTGTTACTATAACAACACATGGACTATTATTTATAAAAACTCCATATTCTGTCAATATTATATTCTATAGCTTATAATAAATATATTGTGAAAGCACACTGTTTAAATAAAACAAGATTAAAAACTCTGATGTGTTTATTTCAAGATCCATTTTTTCTATAATGGATTGCTTCAGTCTACTAAATATATCCTCTCTGAACTTGATTGAGATACCTTCCACAATGAGTTATAATAATGGACTCACCTTTATGATGTCATTTTTTGGGAGGAGTTACAACCTATAAATAGACATACAGTATTTTGATTGCTTCTCACGTTTGACAAACCTCTCTATAAATATAGGGGAGACTATTTAGCTCTTATCTGGCTACCAGTATACATATAACTTAACTGATTGTTTTAAAAAAATAAGAAATTGATAGTAATTTTTGGGGCTAAAAATTCAGTTAATGTAAACATTAATCCTGAGACCAAAAAATAAAATCAGTCCAAAAAATACATGTAATGTATCACACCAGAAATACTTAAAAATTACTATTAATTGTAAGAAAATGATGGGGTCATTTTTCATCTCTGGTGGAGAGAACACTTGTAATTGAATAACAGGGACTTGCTAATTATAAGTGCCCTATATCAACTCATGTGTTCAGGTGTGCACAAAAAATATATTTTTATTTTATTTTTATTTTTCAATAATACTTTATACTATAGGCACATTTTTTGGTAATGGTGGCCCCTGGCATCATTACTTTTAAATATATTTTGAACAACTATTTGAGTTAAGATAGCTTACAATTGAATTGCTAGCTCATCTTGTGATGGTATTAACTCTAACATGCCCAGAATGGCTAATGAGGTATTACAGGGGCTGATTGAGTTCACTTGTTAACGGCAGGTCATTGAATTGTGTTTGTGGGTTGAACCACAGCTGCATTTTTCTGTTTGCCTATAAATGTTCCAACTTTTCCCAATAAAGACACACTTTTCTAGGGAACATAAGCAAGGCATTCTTTCTTATTTAAGGTCTGCTTGACATTTTTTAATGCCTTGATCCATATTCTGGAATAAAAGCAGGTCACTGAAAAGCCTATCTACTCCACAGTCCAAGGGTAGGTTCCTGTTGCCAAGGCAGGAGGATCCTGGAACTGAGTTCGAAGAGGACAGGGAAGGGATCTGTTTTCCATCCCTTACCCATGAAGAGATGAGATACACATTCAAAAGGCCTTCACCTGTTCTAGGCAACCCAGAGTAATGCATGTATAGCTGTCCTGGATGTAATGCAGGGTGTCTCTGATGAGGGCAAAGCTGACTTCTACACTGTGCTCTGGTATATGGGTGGATAACCTGCCTGATGACAGACTATAGTCTGTTTGCTTGGCAAGGATTTTGTAGTTCACATTCAGTAGAAAGTTGGGCCAGTTCTTGACGTCAGACTACTCCCCCTTCTGTTTGTACAAGAGTCAGCAGGCCCTCTCTCATTAAAGGAGACATTCTACCCAACACCACCATCTGCCTGTGCAGCTCTAACAAGTACATCACTGCCAGGTTTCTTGCAGGTCTTAAAGGATCCGATGGTAGAGAGCAGTTCCTCCAATGTAAGGCGGGCATCCAAGGCTGTGGCACCTGTGGAATCAACAGTGTTAGCCACCTAGAGGGAACAGGGACCCATATCATACTATGTGAGCTTCACTGCCTTGGAATTGAACAGAAAGTCAAACTGAAAATGCAATGTGTGGCTGCAAGTGAAATGTACAACTGGACCTCATGGATCCCACTGTGTCCTGCAAGGATGCCTCTCTAATGTTCTCTCTTAGCAGCCTAGAGATAGTGTCCAGTTTCCCAGAGCAATCTTTGCTCCTACACTATTGTCCTGTGGTAACAAACCTGGAAAAGTTCCATGCTCCTGTTTTTTATCAGGTGAGGCATACACATTGATGAGCCTAGCTAACTTTCCTGCCCATCTATAACCAACAAAGCAGCCACAGTCAAACTTATGGATGGGTTCAACTGTGAAGCGTGCACCACAGATCAAAATGGCAATACTAGCTGCCTTACAGTTGCTACCCCCACACCAGTAGAAGGGGCCGTGAGACCAATGTCTAGGAAGGTACCTTAGAAGGTACCTCACTCACTCTCCCTCCCTCCCTCACTCTCCCTCCCACATATATTATATAGACATAAAATATATATGTCAATATGTCAACTGTTATGTGTGGGTATACATATATACAGTATATATATATATATATATATATATATATATATATATATATATTTATATATATATATATATATATATATATATATATATATATACATAAATACATTATTATAAATATATAGCTCTCTAGTGGCCAAATCTGGTAATGCATGATTAAGTTTAATTTTGCTATTCATTTAATCTGGGGGTGGGGGCTGTAGACAGAATAGTGAGAAGGGGCACTTGACCGGTCTTTGTGCTGGGAGGTGTTAGTTTTTAGGCTGGGGAGGAGTTTGAGGAGAGGTTATAAAGGCAGGAGTTTTCCTGCACTTTTACACAGAGCCGGTGATGAGCAGCACAGCATTGAGCAGCACAGCATTCCTCAAATATGGCCCCCCATAATTAACTCACTAGGGGACCAGCTAAAGGTGTAGGTGGCGAGGAGTGGGCTGAAGGGCTAAAATCAGTGGTGGCAGCAATAAGTGCCCCTGACATCCCTGAGGCAGAGCAAGATGATGCTATCAAATCCAGCCAGGGGCAGCACCAATGGTGCACAATGAGGAAATCTAGGCCCCCAGGAGTAGAAGTCCCAACAACCCAGTTTCCCAATTACCTGCTGCCTGAGCTAGAGAAAGGAGAGGATGGGAGGCGGCAGTAGACTGTGGACGGGTTCGGCGGGAAAGCCTATCAGCAGAGAGTGGTAGTGGTAGTAGTAGGTGAGGAGCGGATCGCTGTGGTTTTTACAATCAGGTCTGATTAAGTGGTGCATCAGGAAACAGGCGACACACAGTCAGAGTTGATAAGGTCTGGGGCACTCCAGGAGGGTGCAGGACCAGGTGGCCAGGAAAGTGGGTCAGAGGCATGTGAGCAAGCTGACACAGCACTGCAACGGGGGGCAGCATAGTTGAGGCTGCAGAGGGGGGAGGCTAGCAAAGAGGCAGCGGGGACCAGAGTGATAACCAGAGCCAGGGTACAAAACAGGATGCTAGAAGGGGACAGGGGCAAAGGTAAACAGGGCAGACATAACAAGGTCAAGAAGATGAATTAAAAAGGAAGCATAGGAGATGGGCAGCAAGAAGTGAGGCGTAAGGCTAGCAAGCAGTCAAAGGATCAAGGGTTGCAGACAGAGACCAGGAGGTGCAGCATGGAGGTGGTCAGTTTGGAAGCAGAGTGGTTGCTAAGAAGATGACAGCGGAGCAGCGGAGTATAGAGGATGCCAGGGAAAACAGGCCAGCAGTGCTGGGGGACTGCTCTATTTCTTAATTTCTTGACCCAGGAAAGGGGACGTCTACCAGGAGCAGGGCACAGCCAGGAAGTGATTCACAGAAGACATCAACAGACTTGAGTGATGAGAGGAGATGACAGGTACAGCAACTGACCTGGCTCTTATACCCGGTGCCATTGCACCAGTAGTCAATGACACCATGCCACAGAATGCAGAAGTAGTGGGCATATCAGGATGAAACTCCTAGAAGCCGTAGGGTCGAACGGCCAGCTGATGTTTCGCATTACAGAGGCAGAAGATCCCCAGTATGAGGACATTATGGGTACAGAAGGTCGGTGTCAACAAGACGCAGGAGCAGGTTCACGCATTCCCCCACAAGGATGTCTCATTCAAGGAGGGAGTACCCAAGGTGAGACAGAGTATATGGTGAGCATAGAAAGGGTGAACGGGCCCAAGAAGTTGATTCTTATTGTTTTATCAATGGAAGAGGAAGATGCACAAACAGGGACCTGGTACTGCCTTCCTGGGAGGACAGGAGGGTACAAACTGCAGTGAGCGGAAAAAGGAAGAAGTATACCACAAACAGGAGCCATCAACTCCCATCCTCTAATCAAGGAAGGGATGCAAGGACGAATGCGGCAGCATCAGACGATACAGACCCTACGTTACATACTGACAGGAGGTTTAGTGCTGAGTATATGGAAGACAGGCAAGGTAATAACGCCACACATAACACATTGCAGGGTTCCATGTCAGGATTAAAGTTATTCATTTCAAAATTTTAGGGTACTGGAGTGTCGGGTCCGGGAGCAGCTTGGAGTTACCAGTGTAAGGTACCAAGAAACTAGCAGCCGCATGGGCAGGTTCAGAATAAGGAGGGAAAAAAGGCTGGGGGCTCGCAAAGGCCAATCTCGCAGTCTGAGGAGGCAGTAAGCATGGGTAAGCCCAGTTCCCCTGAAGGGGAGGCAGTATCTGCTATTAAAGTGGCGGATAAAGTGTGCTTTGTATTCTATTGAGCCCATAGGGGAACATGTATCGAAAGAAATTAGAGAAAAGATTTGGAAGAGGGAGTTTATAGAAATATTTTTGTTACTCCGTAGAACTCATAGAAGTAAAAAAGGATAATAAAAAGGATTACACTAAGATGGAAGAGGAGTGTAAGCGTAGTTACAGAAAAATTCCTAAAACGTTTAGTAACTGGCTGCAAGCTTATGTGATCTTTGCCAGTATAGAGGGTGAAAAAAAAATCCAGTGTATTCCTCCTCCTTATTCTGCTACTTGGATGAAATTGATGGGATTCATAGAACATATAGTGGGCTAGCCTGGTGGTTCTATGATGAGAAATGTAGAAGTTGGCAGAAGATGCCTTTTTTGTTATTGGGTATTTTGGGTTCCTGTTAGGGTAACGTACCTTGTGACAAATGCTTAGGTCAAGACATTAGGAGTGCTAGTTGACAGTTCACTGCCAAGCAACATCTGCAAAGGCAAGTAGAATATTAGCATGTATTAAATGGAGTATAGAAACAAAGGAAGCAAATATGATTATGCCAGTATATAAAGCCCTATTATGCCCTTATTTGAAATTTGGAAAACAGATTTAGGCAACATTTCATACAAAAAAAACATTTTAGAGCTGCAAAAAGGTACATAGCAAGGCAACAAAACTAATAAGAGCAATGGAGGCATTAGGCTATGAAGAAAGACTAACACAATTAAAAACTATTTTATCTAGAAAGTAGAATATTAGCATGTATTAAGTGGAGTATAGAAACAAAGGAATCAAATATAATTATGCAAGTATATAAATCCCTAGTATGCCCTTATTTCAATTTTGGAGAACAGATTTAAGCAACATTTCATAAAAAGTACATTTTAGAGCTGCAGAAATGTGTATAGCAGGTCAACAAAACAAATAAGGGCAATGGAGGCATTAGGCTATGAAGAACTGGTTATCTAGATAGAAAGCACCTAAGAGGGGATATGATTAATTTATATAAATACATTCAGGGTCAATATAAGGCTTTATTAGTTAAACTGTTTGTGCCAAGAGGTTTTCAACTGACAGGAGGACATCCCTCAAGGTTAGAATAAAAATGATTCCACCTTAAAGAAAGAAAAGGGTTCTCCACAGTAAGAGTAATTCCAGTAAGAGTGGAGTTTGTGACTGCGGATTTGATAGATAACTTTAAAAATGGATTAAGTATATATTTTTATTAAAAAAGGGCATTCAGGCAGGTGTGTAGGAACTGGTGATAGGGAGGACATATTCCCCCTCTAGATTATATGAATAGGGAACACAGAAAATAGTGAAATTAAACTTAATCATGCATTACAAGAGTTTCTTGCTATTCACTAATTGTTCTTCCCTTCCCCTTCTTTTCACTCATCTCCTATATCCCACCTACCCTCACACATACTATTTTCCCCTGGTAAAATATCATGTAGTAACTAAAATTGGAGGGAAATGAGGAGGGGAAGCCTGTATCAAGCAGTGATATGATAGTGGTACTATACATTAGCAAAATATGAATAGTAGATGCATGACTGCAGCACAAAAACATTTTTGTGTTTTTTTTATCATGCCTGTCTGCTTTGCATAAATGCTGTTTCTAGTTATCACATAATAGTTGTCACGCAAAGCGAGGGACGCATTTGCGGAGGTGGAGGCTCCAACGTTTGCTGCAATGAGACGAAGGCTCATTGCAGGCTGCATATGCGGACCCTCGAAAAGCAAATGAAAAAAAACAACCATGCCGTGGGACTTAGAAAAATAAATATACGACCCGTGAGACTTAGAAAAATCAAAAATAAGAGGTCACAAAAAACATCAAAATCATCAAAAAACGCGTACATCAAAAAGCAACAAAAATACATAAAATTAAAAACAAAACAAAAACATCATCCACAGCACGGCGAGACAGGAAGGATGTCTGGGAGTGAGGTTGCGTTGCAAGTGAATAAATGTCGAATTTAAGGAGTTTTGCCACTTGAAAATCAGCAAAGCGAAAAGAAAAATGGCGGGCGAAAAAAAATTCAAATGAGGCTAAAGGACACAGAGCTGCGAAAATCACTGCCAGGGACGTACGAGGTAGCCAGGAATGTAGCACATAGAAAATATACCATTACAACGGCCGAAAAATGCTCGCGAGCCAAGTAACTAATAGAAAAAATACGCCATTTTACATTAGGATTCCAAAATGCTGCTTTACCCACCTAAACAAATGGTTTGGCCTCACGAACACAGCCTATTTACACTGCGCACTTGCAAAATTGCTGACACTTTCTCCTCACATGATCAACACTACAACGATACATTTTCAGATGCAGGAAAATCCAAATAGATTTTTAGCTCTTCAGGATATTGATTGCTGCATATTAAATATAAATAGGTAAAGTATATTAATTTATTAATTCATATTACTTTATTAATTCATTGTACTCACATTTTTTTTTGCCATTTTACACTGTACTTATATATCTGTCTTCACGTTGACCGCCAAAGGTGATCATTGCAAAGCCGGACAATTGAAGTACACGAGGGGATAGGCTCACAATGAGCGCCGAAGGTCCACAGAGGAGCAAAAGCCTTACATTGTGTGGCAAACAGCATTGCCATGTCTTAAAGTTTTATTGCCCTGTCATTTTTGATGGGCAAGTCGCTCGTATGTATATAACTAAGAACCAAGGTGACATTGGGACATGTGAAGCAGCATAAACATGTATTCATGCATCTCTTGCTTCCTTATCCTCCTCATCCCTTCTCTCTAGCCTCTCTCCTCCTATCTCCCCTTCCTCTTTCTCTAGACCTTTCTTCCTGTTTTCATTCTCATTCCTTTCTCTCTCCTCCCCTCATTAACTCTGCCTCCCCTCCCTACCATCTACTTATCCTTTCTTTTTTCTTTTCTCTTGTTCCCTAACATTTTCTTTCTGCTTTCCCTATTCTTCCTCTTTTCTCTTCCCTTCACTCTGACCCTAACTCCTTCTCTTTCTCCTCCTTGTCTCTTACTGTTTCTTCAATTATTGATCAATCTCCCCCTTCTCTCTCCCTCTCTTGTTCTTTCTCCTTTATCTTGTGTCCTTCTTTAAATACAGAAAAAATAATTTGATGATAGATAAAATCTAAAAAGGACAAGCTAGCTTGTCCATTCTATCAACCCAATTGTCTGGCTTATTAAGCCTTAAGGTGACCTTATGCTTATCCTAGGCATTCTTCACTTCCTTAACTGTGTTTGACTCTACCACTTCCACTGGAAAGCTATTCTAGTTATCTATTACTCTTTTTGTAAAGTGCTACTTTCCTTCCTTTCTCTGCTCTCCGTGTCTCTCTCTCTTCCTTATGGTATCTGCACTCTGCAGATTCTCAACACATTATCTTTGACTTTCTGTTATACTAGTTTGTTAAAAAAATTATTTGTAGAAGAGCACAGAAAAAAGGTAAAAACAGCAAACATATATGGTAAGTTTGGGTTATTTTAATACACACATGAAAGATTGTACTTAAAAAACATATCAAATGATCTATAATCTCTGACAGTACTTATTAAGATAAATAGACCTTATAGCCATAAGGTATGAGATCAATCAAAAGTTATCTCCTTAATGCTAAAAAGTCGATTATCTGACATAATACATATGCAGAAATTCTTTTTTTTAATAAAGCCCACACAAGTTTTAATAATCTGCCATAATAAGTATATTAAAAATAGATTTTACATATGGTTTATGTCAAACAATTGACTCTTTAAACTTTATCCCCCCTCCCCAGATCTTTTGGACTCCTACACCCATGCATCAGAGATCATATATAACTAAAAAAGGAGATTTATTGATCCAGGGAGTAATATGATTGCTAGCCCCATGTTCTAAACAAAAGTAGCTGTTATATTATGAACTTCTTGCTGCTGTACCAAAGGTCCCGCCCACATGAGCCATAATAGCCCTGCACTATTTTACTGAACATTCCTGGCCTGAACTAAAGTCTGACTAGTCAGACTTTTTCTTAGTCTAGCTTCCAGGCAGAACTGGCTATGCCCCTTGATAGGCACAGTTATTAGGAGATAAGCAGCTCTGCTTGAGGAAAAAACTGGCACAGTTAAAAGTAAGAAAAACGTTAAACTTTAACTTATTTTAAACTGCCCACTGTTTTAGTCTTCAACCAACAAACACAAGCTTTCATGTGGTCCTTTAACTTGATGGAAAAGTTCCCCCTGTTGCATTCGTTGTTGATCAAATAATAGATGTAGTTAAATCCAGCACCAAGCGACCAGGTAAGATCAACATTGTGATCTTTTTATCACTACATTAATGATTTTATGACTTCATTAGTTTTATTTAAACACTTTCAAAACTTTCCATAGTCCAGTCATTGACTTAGATTACATTATCATTAAACACTGTTCATTACAAAAAATAGCATATAATAAATATTCAGCCTTTAATGCTTTACAAATGAGCAAGAGCTCTAGAATATATTATTTAATACATGACAGTGCAGAATATATTTTTGTGAAAGAAAATCACATTGTAAGATATACATATTAAAAAAAAAACTGATTTAATATTATTTTCCACTGAATAACATCTCTAAATAGCACACTTGCAATAGAAGGAAATAGAAAAGCAAATCATTCTCCTTAAGCTACAGACAATGGCATCAATAGCTTTTTACATGAGTACACTTGACATCTGTTTAATTGTTTGAAATTATTTAGCAAAAAATTGTTATATAGTATTGTTCAATACTGACATATAGAATAATAATAATAACAACAACAATTTACATTACATATTGCTTATGTCCACTGAGCCCAAAATTGTAATCATAATGCCTGTATTACCTACATAGATAGAATGAGAGAAAGTTGATATTCATCAACTTCCGATTTATAGTAGGGATTGAAAAAAAAGTAACATTGATACAGTCTTGTTGAATAATGTTTCAAAAGGAGGTAATTTTGAATCAGTGTAACTTTATTTAATTTATTTATTTTAAAGAGAACATTTAAAAGCTGAAGAAAACTGGAATTTAGTAGAAAATTTCACATGCAGCATGGCAAAATTTGCATGAAAGGAAGATGCAATTTGTAATAAAATATGAAATGACATATAGCTCATAGGTCGATAAAAAAGTTCTGGTAAGAGCAGTAGTAGTTGCAGACGGATTAGTGATATTAGTTATTTCTATTCTAGGAACATGACTTCATCCAACTGAGGCAAAGACTGAGGTTCTTCTAGAGGCCCACTAACAATAATTCATTTTTAGAAAAGCAGTTTTTATTTTTATTTTATTTTTTATTACACTCATACAAAATACAGAACAATACAAAAATAAGAAAATTCAAAAACAATACAATACACACAACCCTAAAGGCATATTAAAGTGAGGTGGGTTATAAACGCATCCTGTAGAATGCATCATAATCCACCTAGCAAAAACATTTGCATTAAAACATGCAAACCTTTTGAGCAACAAAATAAAAAATGTGCTGGGAATGAAGTTGACACCCCTAACAACTGAGATTTGCATATTGGGCTCCACATTTCTAATGAGGAGCCTAATACTCAGCACATGCACAGACATTTCAGCCAATCAGCAAGCCTCCATCTCCCTCCCTGCCATGCTGCAGCTTGTGGGCAAAGCACCCAGCTATAGCCCCGCCAGCCTTTTCTCCGGTTCAGAGCTCAGCAGCGTGTGGGCAGAGCATTTACCAAGAAGTGCTGCTGAAGGTAAAATCCCTTTGTGTTTTTCATGTTTCATGCTGTGCCATTAAAATGAACTATTTGAAATGTATAAGTCTGTGTGTGCCTCTGTGTGTATATCAATGTGTGCCTCTGTGTGTATATCACTGTGCCTCTGTGTGTATATCAGTGTATCTGTGTGTCTCTGTGTGTGTCTCTGTGTGTATATCAGTGTGTATATCTGTGTGTATATCAGTGTGTCTCTCTGTGTGAATATCAGTGTGTATATCAGTGTGTGTCTCTGTGTGTATATCAGTGTGTCTCTCTGTGTGTATATCAGTGTGTCTCCCTGTGTGTGTCTCTGTGTGTGTCTCTGAGGGTTGGTGGAGTTCAAAGGGCAATTCTCTGGGGATGGGGGAGGTGATTTGGCAGTTCTCTGGGTCTGGGAGAGGACACAGGGTAATTCTCTAGGGCTGGCAGCAATTCTCTGGGGCTGGGGGGGGTGATGGGGCAATTCACTGAGGCTGAGGGAAACCACTGGGCAATTCTCTGGAGTTGGGGGGCAATTTTCTGGTGTTTATGGAGGTCATGGGGCAATTCTCTGGGGCTAATGGGCAATTATCTGGATTTGGTGGAGGTCATGAGGGAATTCTCTGGAGTTGGTGAAGGTCACAGGGCAATTATTTGGGTCTGGGGGCAATTCTCTGGGGCTGGGGGAGGTCACAGGGAAATTCTCTGGGGCTAGGCGGCAATTCTCTGGGGATGGTGGGGATCATGGGGCAATTCTCTGGGGATGGGGGGCAATTCACTAGGGCTGGTGGAGGTCACGGGGCAATTCTCTGGGGCTGGGGGGCAATTCACTAGGGCTTGGGGAGGTCACGGGGCAAACCTCTGGGGGTAAGGGGCAATTCTCTGGGGTTGGTGAAGGTCACCGGGGGAATTTTCTGTGGCTGGGGGGATATTCTCTGGGGGCTGGGGAGGTGCTGGGGGGCAATTCACTGGGGCAGGGGGGCAATTCTCTGAGGTTGGTGGAGGTCACAGGGCAATTTTCTAGGGCAGGGGGGCAATTCTCTGGCTCTGGGGGGCAATACATTGGGGTGGTGGAGGTCATAGAGCAATTCTCTCTGGCTGGGGGCAATTCTTGGGGATTGTGGAGGTCATGGTGCAATTCTCTGGGACTGGGGAGCAATTCTCTAGGGTTGGGGAAGGTGATGGAGCAATTCTCTGCTGTTGGGGGCCAATTCTCTGAGGTTGGTGAAGATCACAGGGCAATTCTCTGGGCATGGGGGAAAATTATCTGGGGCTAGAGGGCAATTCTCTGGGGCTGGAGGAGGTCATGGGGAGATTCTCTGGGGCTGGGGGGCAATTATCTGGTGGCTGGGGAGGTGCTGGGGCCAATTCACTGGGGCTGGGGGAGATCACTGGATAATTCTCTGGGGGAGGTGATGGGGCAATTCTCTGGGGCTGGGGGGGATTATTTGAGGTTGGTGGAGGTCACGGGGCAATTCTCTGGGGGGAATTCACTGGGCTGGTGGAGGTCATGGAGCAATTCTCTAGGGCTGGGGGGCAATTCTCTGAGGTTGGTGGAGGTCACGGGGCAATTATCTGGATCTGTGAGGTAGTTCTCTGGGGCTGGGGGAGAATCACCTGGTGTTGGTGAAGGTCACATGGAAATTCTCTTGGGTTGGTGGAAGTCATGGGGCAATTCTCTGGGGTTGGTGGAGATCACAGTCATTTATCTAGGGCTGGGGGGCAATTCTCTGGGGCTGGAGGAGGTCGCAGGGCAATTGTCTGGGCCTGGTGGGCAATTCTCTGAGGATGGTGAAGGTGACGGTGCAATTCTCTGCTTCTGGGGGAAATTCTCTGTGGGCTGGGTAGGTGCTGGGGGGCAATTCACTGGTGTGGGGGGAGATCACTGGCAATTCTCTGGGTCTGGGGGGCAATTCTCTGGGTCTGGGGGACAATTCTCTGGGTTGGGGGAGGTGACGGGGGTGGTGGAGGTCATGGGGCAATTCTCTGGGGCTGGGGGGAATTCACTAGGGCGGTGGAGGTCATGGGGCAATTTTCTAGGGCTGGGGGGCAATTCTCTGAGGTTGGTGGAGGTCACAGGGCAATTCTCTGGGGCTGAGGGACAATTCACTGGGGCTGGGGGAGGTGTTGGGGCAATTTTCTGGGGCTGGGGGGATATTCTCTGAGGTTGATGGAGGTCATGGGGCAATTCTCTGTGACTGTGAGGCAATTCTATGGGGCTGGGGGAGTATCACCTTGTGTTGGTGAAGGTCACATGGAAATTCTCTGGTGCTGGGGGCAATTCACTGGGACTGGAGGCAATTATCTGGCGTCGGTGGAAGTCATGGGGCAATTCTCTGGGGCTAGGGGGGGGCAATTCTCTGGGATTGGGGGAGAACATGGGGCATTTATCTAGGGCTGGGGGGCAATTCTCTGAGTGACAATTCACTGGGGCTGGGGGAGGTCACAGGGCAATTCTCTGGGGCTGGGGGGCAATTCTCTGAGGTTGATGTAGGTCACAGGGCAATTCTCTGTGGCTGGGGGACAATTCACTGGGGCTGGGGGAGGTGTTGGGTCAATTCTCTGGGGCTGGGGGGCAATTCTCTGAGGTTGATGGAGGTCACGGGGCAATTCTCTGGGGCTGGTGGACAATTCTCTGGGGATGGCAAAGGTGACGGTGCAATTCTCTGGTGCTGGGGGAAATTCTCTGAGGGCTGGGGGGGCAATTCACTGGGGCTGGGGGAGATCACGGACAATTCTCTGGGGCTGGGGGAGGTGACGGGGCAATTCTCTGGGGCTGGGGTGAATTCACTGGGGTGGTGGAGGTCATGGGGCAATTCTCTGGGGCTGGGGTGAATTCACTGGGGTGGTGGAGGTCATGGGGATATTCTCTTGGGCTTGGGGGCAATTCTCTGAGTTTGGTGGAGGTCACGGGTCAATTCTCTGGTGCTGGGGGGCAATTCTCTAGGACTGGGGGAGGTGATGGGGCAATTCTCGGGCTGTGGGGCAATTGTCTGAGGTTGGTGGAGGTCACGGGGGAATTCTCTAGGGCTGGGGAGGTCACCGGTCAATTCTCTTGGACTGGGGGGCAATTCTCTGGGGTTGGGGGTCACAGGGCAATTCTCTGAGGCTGGGGTAGGTCCCGCAGCAATTCTCTGGAGCTGGGGGGCAATTCTCTGCGGCTGGGGGGAGTATTACCTGGGATGTAAATAAAACAATCAGTCAATAAATGGACAGAAATCTAAAGGAAAGGAAAAGTGTCTGACATCATGTGACTTCCCACAGTAGGGCAGACTTCAGGTGATAACTGAGCATGTCTGCCCAATCCCCAGGCAAAAAAGAAACATTGTATAAAAGTTATGCTAATTTTCCCTGGGAATTTCAAAGGCGCTCATCGCTGCGAGCTGTTAAACCTTAGCACTTAGCCGATGAGCGACAAAGGCGCTCATCGCTGCAAGCCTCGCGAAGCGAGCTGTACCGTTGGGAGTAAGGGGCAATTCTCTGGGGTTGGTGAAGGTCACCGGGGGAATTTTCTGTGGCTGGGGGGATATTCTCTGGGGGCTGGGGAGGTGCTGGGGGGCAATTCACTGGGGCAGGGGGGGCAATTCTCTGAGGTTGGTGGAGGTCACAGGGCAATTTTCTAGGGCAGGGGGCAATTCTCTGGCTCTGGGGGGCAATACACTGGGGTGGTGGAGGTCATGGAGCAATTCTCTCTGGCTGGGGGCAATTCTTGGGGATTGTGGAGGTCATGGTGCAATTCTCTGGGACTGGGGAGCAATTCTCTAGGGTTGGGGGAGGTGATGGAGCAATTCTCTGCTGTTGGGGGCCAATTCTCTGAGGTTGGTGAAGATCACAGGGCAATTCTCTGGGCATGGGGGAAAATTATCTGGGGCTAGAGGGCAATTCTCTGGGGCTGGAGGAAGTCATGGGGAGATTCTCTGGGGCTGGGGGGCAATTATCTGGTGGCTGGGGAGGTGCTGGGGGCAATTCACTGGGGCTGGGGGAGATCACGGGATAATTCTCTGGGGGAGGTGATGGGGCAATTCTCTGGGGCTGGGGGGGATTATTTGAGGTTGGTGGAGGTCATAGGGCAATTCTCTGGGGCTGGGGGGAATTCACTGGGGTGGTGGAGGTCATGGAGCAATTCTCTAGGGCTGGGGGGCAATTCTCTGAGGTTGGTGGAGGTCACGGGGCAATTATCTGGGTCTGTGAGGCAGTTCTCTGGGGCTGAGGGGAGAATCACCTGGTGTGGTGAAGGTCACATGGAAATTCTCTTGGGTTGGTGGAAGTCATGGGGCAATTCTCTGGGGTTGGTGGAGATCACAGTCATTTATCTAGGGCTGGGGGGCAATTCTCTGGGGCTGGAGGAGGTCGCAGGGCAATTCTCTGGGCCTGGTGGGCAATTCTCTGAGGATGGTGAAGGTGACGGTGCAATTCTCTGCTTCTGGGGGAAATTCTCTGTGGGCTGGGTAGGTGCTGGGGGGCAATTCACTGGTGTGGGGGGAGATCACTGGCAATTCTCTGGGTCTGGGGGGGCAATTATCTGGGTCTGGGGGGCAATTCTCTGAGGTTGGTGGAGGTCACGGGGCAATTATCTGGGTCTGTGAGGCAGTTCTCTGGGGCTGGGGGGAGAATCACCTAATTTTCCCTGGGAATTTCAAAGGCGCTCATCGCTGGAAGCTGTTAAACCTTAGCACTTAGCCGATGAGCGACAAAGGCGCTCATCGCTGCAAGCCTCGCGAAGCGAGCCGAACCGTTAAAATACGAAACGCGGGACTTAGAAAAAAAAAGATCTCCTCCAAGACCTGGACTAAAGCATCTGCCAATCCTGGACAGTCTGTGGTGCAACGTGAAGTTGGTGGATGGAGCGAGACATGATGTCCCAGATGTGCTCAATTGGATTCAAGTCTGGGGAACGGGCGGGCCAGTCCATAGCATCAATGCCTTTGTCTTGCAGGAACTGCTGATACACTCCAGCCACATGAGGTCTAGCATTGTCTTGCATTAGGAGGAACCCAGGGCCAACCACTCTAGCATATGGCCTCACAAGGGGTCTGAGGATCTCATCTCGGTACCTATTGGCAGTCAGGCTACCTCTGGCGAGCACATGGAGGGCTGTGTGGCCCCCCAAAGAAATGCCACCCCACACCATTACTGATCCACTGCCAAACCAGTCATGCTGGATGATGTTGCAGGCAGCAGAACGTTCTCCACAGCGTCTCCAGACCCTGTCACGTCTGTCACATGTGCTCAGTGTGAAACTGCTTTCATCTGTGAAGAGCACCGGGCGCCAGTGGCAAATTTGCCAATCTTGGTGTTCTCTGGCAAATGCCAAACATACTGCACATACTGCTGTAAGCACAACCCCCACCGGTGGATGTCGGGCCCTCATACCACCCTCATGGAGTCTGTTTCTGACCGTTTGAGCAGACACATGCACATTTGTGGCCTGCTGGAGGTCATTTTGCAGGGCTCTGGCAGTGCTCTTCCTGTTCCTCCTTGCACAAAGGCGGAGGTAGCGGTCCTGATGCTGGGATGTTGCCCTCATACGGCCTCCTCCACATCTCCTGATGTACTGGCCTGTCTCCTGGTAGCGCCTCCATGCTCTGGACACTACGCTGACAGACACAGCAAACCTTCTTGACACAGCTCGCATTGATGTGCTATCCTGGATGAGCTGCACTACCTGAGCCACTTGTGTGGGTTGTAGACTCTGTCTCATGCTACCACTAGAGTGAAAGCACCACCAGCATTAAAAAGTCACCAAAACATCAGCCAGAAAGCATAGGAACTGAGAAGTGGTCTGTGGTCACCAACTGCAATAATTATAGAAAAAATATATAGGAACTATAGGGTTTGGAATGGATGATTACTCTAAATGAGCTACTTGCTGGTATTTCCTTAAGTACATACAGTCTTCCCTCATATGGCAAAATAAATTTGCTAATCCTTGGGAGGACGGAAGTATGTAAATATATAAATAGTATTTAGCTCAAAAAAGTGTGGTTAAAACCAATGTAGAAAAAAGCGCATTTGAGTACTGTACTGGTTATGAAAAAAAGGTAAGGGGGAATATAGGTAAAGGGGGTTTATATAAAATATGTACAATTGATAAATAATAGCACAAAATAGTACATAGTGATGCAACTCCTGTTTGCCTGAGACTACTATATGTCATTAATGCTGACTGGCAATTCACAGTAGTCACAAGGAGTAAAGTAACACAAGCCAAAATAGCTCAAACATATATAAACCTCCCTTTAGTAATCAATGAACCAATAACCAGAGTACTTGCGCTTAGTTGATAGTGCCGACGGTCCCGTTTCGCCCCTCCTGGGGCTTACTCATGGGCTACTGAATTGGAGGTCTAGTGGGGCTTTTATAGCCCTTTTTCATCCATTTCCGATTGTGCAACGCAATTTGGGTCATTTCCGTTTCTGAACAGTGTAGTGGACGACGTATAAACGTCACCACGTTCTTTCCTTTCATTTGTGTACATGGTGGCTTGCCAATCATACGTAATTTGCCAACCACACACTCCATTTTCTTTTTTTCAAATTGTTTTTAGTCTTTTGCGTCGCTGCGTGATGACGTCATCAAGGTACAAACGTGACCACGTTTTTTCAGATCCTTTCTATGTATGTTCGCCAATCATACGTTATTTTGCCAACCAACGCCATTTTGATCTGGTTTTAAAGCGCCAAAGTGCTCTAACATCTGTTTATTATATCTTAATATGTTATTAAAATCTCTAAGGTGAATTTATCCATAGTATAAGATGGTCTTAGTATATCTATATTGCTGTTCTTTATTAAGTGAAACTGTCATGTAAGGTTAATTCTTTAGAACCATCTAATATATTAATAGAAGTAAAGGCTACACCACCTGCAGAATCACTCCTTTATTGGGAGTGTCTTGCTAATTGCCCATAATTTCCACCTGTTGTCTATCCCCTTTGCACAACAGCATGTGAAATTGATTGTCACTCAGTGTTGCTTCCTAAGTGGACAGTTTGATTTTACAGAAGTGTGATTGACTTGGAGTTACATTGTGTTGTTTAAGTGTTCCCTTTATTTTTTTGAGCAGTGTATATATCTCTCTCAGAGGACCAAAAGTACAGGAGTACGACAGGAGAGGCTCGCAATGAGTGCCGAAGGTCCTCACAGTACAAAACGGTTTCAATTATGTGTCAAACAGCATTCCCATGGCTTCAAATTTTATTGCACATTATTGTCATTTTTTAAGGGCAAGTCGCTAGTTAGTGCATAATCCCCTTCAAGTTGCCTATTGCAGGCTGCAATTGCTTTTATTTCATTCAAGGTGGGAAGAGAACCTGCTTTCCATTTCAAAGCTATCAGCTATGTATTAAAGTTTATGTATAACTAGCAACTTGCCCGTCAAAAATGACGGGGCAATAAAATTGTAAGGCAGGTGATGCTGTTTGCCACAGACATTAATTTTTTTGGTGGTCTGAGATCCTTCAGCGCTCATTGCGAGGCTCTTGGTTATTGTAAGGACGACGCTGATGTGGTTTTTGCGCTTATTGCAAGGCTGTCCCCTGGTGTAGTTTGTGTGCTATGAGCAGCGTTGGCGCTCGTTGTGAGGTGCACAGTGAATGGCTTTTGTGTTAATTGTGATAGTGTTTTTTTTTATGTTTATTTTGTGTATATGTATTTTTGTATGCTGATTAAATAATTAATAAATTAATATACTTTACCTATTTTGAAGTAATATATGCAGGAAGCATTGTGCTGAAGAGCTAACAATCTGTTTTGATGTTCCTGCAGCATACAATGTCGGTTTGCACTGTTGTGGAGCTGAGGTGTAAGTGTCAGCAATGTGTGCAGTGTGTAGTGTAAATAGGCTGCGTGCGCGAGGGCAAGCCTTTAGTGTAGCTGTGTACTTCCGCATTCTGTAAGTTAGTGTTGGGAAATGGCGGCGAACATGTATGTGGTACGCCGCTGTGGATGAGTTAGCGTCCTTGCTAAAAGTGTATCTTGTACCTCGTACTGATTTTTGGAAAAGCCGTATGTGCTTGCTGGTGTCTTGCGTCTTTACGGTAGTGTAGCCTCCTTTTCGTTTTTTCTGCGGCCATTTTGTCTCTTGCTTAGGGGATTTTCGTGTGTTTAAACTCGTAATTTGTACATAAATTGAGGTGTAGCCTTACTTTCGGAGGTCCTGGGTGCCCCCCCCCCCCCCCCATTGCTGTGGGTAAGCTTTTTATGTTATTTGTCTGTGTATTTTTTTTTTTTAAGGTTTTCAGCTGCGCGTGGTTCGGCCATTAAGGTTGTATTTTTGCAAGTTCGTAATATTTCTTTTTCTAAGTCCCGCAGCTTGTATTTTTTTAGTATAAGTTCGTATTTAGTCACTGCGTGTTTTTTTTTCCAAGTGCCACTTCTGTGGGTGTTTGTGACCGCTTGTGAGGCGCTGTAGAGCCTCCACCTCAGCAAATGCTCACGTCGGCTCATTGCAGCCGACGTAAGAGCCTCCACCTTCTCAAATGCGCCCCAAACTACGTCCCTTGCTTCAATTGATAATTTAAGGACATTGTAAAATGCATTTGTGGAAGTTAGAATATCCACTATTAAAGCAAACAATTTAAATGTTCAACCAAAATGGCAAAATTGAAAACAGTGATCAACATTTGAAAGTAAGGAAAGTTATTTTGAATGAGAAGAGCAAATTTGTGCTCATTTTTAAAAACATAATTATGCAGAAAAACTAAAAAATTACTTTAGAATTCACATGTAATGCAAGCATTTAAACCCGCCTACACTACAGAGTTGACAAAACTACAATAGAGGAAGATAAAGGAAAAAGACATACAACTTAGAACATTTCCTTTTATAATCACATGGGAATTATATTAAGACGTAACTTTTAGTGATTGTGAGGGCTACTCCATGTCTACTGTAGGATTATTGTTCATAGTAGAATTTCTGATGTTTTTTTATGTAAAGTATTCCATTTTATTTTGGTCCCAAGATTCCAATGGGTATATGTTTGACATTTCATGCATGTTGTATGAGGAACTATCTGATTTGATAATAATCTAACACTGATGCAGAATGTGTAGGTTATGGGAGAGTAAGAAGGAGCTCATGCTGTTTTAAGTTACAGGAGGACATCCAAGAGGATATGTTTAATAGACAGCTGGTGATATGTACTAGTGTTTTTTCTGACATACATTACATTCTCATTTGTAGAACAAGCAATATTGAAGGCATAATTTCTTATATTCCAAGCTAAAATTTAATTGAATTAGAAATATATATAATTTTATAAAAGTACATTTTCATAAAAAATATAATATATTTTAAGGCTTTAAATTAAGATTTTGAATAGAGTTATTAGATTGGAAATAAGAGGTACATGTTAGAGATACATCTGTTTTTCTCTTTTAGAAGACTATTTCTCATTAAAATACAGATATTGTCATAAAGTTTCAAAATAAAATGTCTCAGAAAACTTTAAAATGGCAAAGTTAATGAAGTTCAATAATATACAATAGTTAAAATCTTTGAACTGACAGCTGTTTGACACTTGAATAGCATTATTTTAAGACTTCTAATGATCCTTATGAAATATGTACTGGTATCTGTAACAATGACTTAACTGCATATCATTTATGAAATATGTACTGGCATCTCGCACAATGACTTAAATGAATATCAGTAGATAACATAAAATTACAATATAAATTGTACATGTACATTTGCTTTGATTTTGAAGAGATTATAATGTAATTAAATGCAGTAAACAAATGTTATTTTTTCGAATCCGTTTTTAATGGTGCATTATGTTGAGTTTTTGCCTTTGTAATGTTACTTCTTTAATTCAAAAGAGAACCGTCTAAGTTGCTGCAAGTTTGACAGAATGCAATTTGTGTATGCGTTATTATAAAATTCCATAATTACAATTATCAGAAATTAATCATTATGCAATGGAGAATGCCATGCATAGTAGCACTCCATTTACACTGTTTTTTATCAGGTTGAGTTTACCTCCATAATACATTATAGTAAAGCAGGAATTAAATAGATGGAGAGGATTTCTTAAGGATCTCAAGAGCATCTCATGTCCTCCCTTGATTTAGTATACCATTCTCACTTTGTAAATTCTCAACTTATTCCAGATGAGAAATAGCTTAGTAACCCCCACTTCTTATCTTGCCACAATTACAGAGGCCTCTTTGTAACATACTATCCACAGTCTAAATGTTTCTACTGTAGTACATCTTCTAATATAAAAGGCATAATAGTCTAATCCGAACGGTGCTTTATCGTTGGCATAATGTAGGTTTTATGTTGTACTTTAATAGATGTTTAAAGTAAATTGTAAGACATAACTTTCAGTTCAATTAGCTAAACTATTTTAAAATAAACTGTTTTTTTTGCAGTTCTCTGCATTTGGAAATCTCAGAATGACATGCAACTCCATAGTTTTGAATATAAAGGAGACAGTTTTTTTTTTTTAAAACTAGTTTGATACAACAGAAAGATGAAGAGTATTGTTTAACACCTTTGTCATTCTAAAGTGTGTGATAAACACCTCCACTGTATTATAATCTGTTTTGTACCATTGTTTGCCAGATAAAGTTAAAGTACTCTATTTGAGGTCTGGACCACTAGGCATGGGAACAGCATTATGTGTATTTGAAGGTTGATTGTTCACAAGTGCCAGACAGGATGCCAGACTATTAGACACCATGTGGAGTCAATCTCTTGTGTTTGTTTGCCACTCCCTGTCATAGTTGTGTTGTATACACCCCTCTCTGTATCTAACCCCTATAAATATTGATGACTTTCCAAAAATAAATCTGTTCACTGCTGGAATGTTATGTTCTCTTATTTGCTCCTGGTGGCTGCGATACTGATCCTATCTCCACCCTGCAAGTAGCCTGTCCTGGTCACTACCACAGGAAGGTCACTGAGACTCCTGGAAGTGCTGATTCCTGATAGAGATACTCTGACTGATACAGAAGCCAGACATCAGGGTGCCGAGATTTCCAGGAACCCAACAGTCCTTGTGGGTATTTAACCTGTAGTCTATGGCACTTGGCCCTGGACAGTAAAAGCTCCTACACCTGTATCATCAATACAGTGGTGGCATCTTAGTGTTGTAACCAGCAGTTGAAGGATGGCATATGGTGACCTATGCAAGATTGATGTCCAGTTTTTTCAGCAGCTTGAAGGGATTGAAGAAACCTATCAGCAACTAATCCAGATCTACAAGCCCAAGGGAGACAGTTGCTGGTTTGACATGTTTGGCCACATGGATACCTGCAGGTTAGAGGTGATCCAGGAGCAAAGGATCCTGATCACCAGTATGAGGTGCCAATAGGACATGGTAATAGACCTAGGGACAGAAGAAGAAATGTTGCTCAATCCATTGGCCCATAAAGAAATGTATTTGGAAAAAGAGTATAAGGAACTGCTTAATGGAGGTGTATTGCTACTTTGGACCCTGATGATTGGTATCCCAGATGTTGTGAAGAAAAAGGGGAGGGTGGCTGAGAAGTAGCTGCCAGCTCACATACCTGCTGGAAGGACTGTACAAATGGATTGGAGTAGGACATGCAATGGGAAGAAAATATTTCTCTATGAAAAAATGTCTGAAATGAAAAATGGTAGTGGACGGTACTGTGGATGTGGTTAATACCCTAGTATGGTGGAGTAATGGGAGTCGAGTATTGAGTCCATGGTTTTTGACCATGAAAAGAAAAAATACTGCTGAAATAAGGTACAAAATATTGGTCAAATAATACTTGTGATATGGCTGTGTCAGATACTAATATTAATTAAGTAGATACGTCTATAGATTGGCACAACCAGCACATGGCATTTGAGTACAAGGAGTGTGGCACACGTAACATGTATTTTAACTTGAAGTGACACTGAAATAGCAACATAAATATATGTACAGCATATAGGAACAAATAATATGAGTGGTTGCTGGGACCTGGGTAGTTCCTTGCTATGCAGTACTAAAAATGTAAAATGCAGAAATGACATATCTGGTATAAACATAGGAAATGCATTGCGCATATCTGAAAAGATGAAAAGGTTGCAGGATTGGTAAGTGGAATTAGGTTGGAGGTTGGTTTCCCATAGGCCCACTAATATGGGTGGATTGGTTAATATGTTGATTCTAGTAGTGAAAGTCATATTTGTATTAGTTTAACAGCTACTCACATTTCTTAGATCATCTTTAAACTCTGGGGATACTAGTGCTGTAGTTCACATACATTTCCAACTCTGATCTTGCCTTTTAGTGTCTTCTCTGCATCTACTATTTTTCATGCATTTTCTCACCTTGATTTTCACAACTCTTCCACTGCCACCTAATGGGTAAAAGTGTCTCCCTATATAGGCAAAGGTGCCTGGTGATTATTTTTCTAAATGTACACAAGCTTTCTATCTTCTAATATACACAGTCTGGGAGATGTTGAGAAAGACACTGAGAAAGGTAAACATAGTTCTCCTGGAGGGAAAAACTGTGGAAGCTTGTAATTTAAAGAATTCTAGATAGTGTCATTTTAGGGATTGTCTGAACAATAAGAGAATAGCAGGGTGTAAGTGGGTTAGTAGGTCTAGTACTAGTTGCAAATAATTGGGAGAAGTGGGAGACCAAAGTAAAAATTAATGATATAAAGGTATTTATAGGGATAAATACACAGGATATGGTTGAGGTTCCCAGGTTGCCTGGGATGATGGGGAGGGGGCACATATACAGATATAGCTGAGTTATCTCCTTATTGTGACTGTTACAATATAATAAACTCTATTTTACTCATCAGCAGCTAGAGCAAACAGAAGGCCAAGTTAATCTAATCACTTTTAACTCTTGCATAATATGTGACTGGTTACTAAACTGGTTGCTTGCATCTCTCCACAGGAGGCCTTCAGTGACAAACATTCTTATTTGAAGCATTGGGTCAGCTCCACAAAGGACCTCTTAGATCTGTCTTTATTTTTATTTTTTAAACAATGGTTTGATTACACCTGCATAGACCAGGCCACACAGTATACATTGAATTACCACAAAACTATTTATAAAACAATACATTTAATTTAATCACTATAGCAAGCTGTTACACACAAATACAATGCACACAATATAATAGTATAGTGAAACAAACCCCATATAGTACATGAACATGGTACTAATGCTACAGCGAATTCCTTAGTCTAGAGACCAAGTGCAAAGAGAATACTTCACACAACCCTGATGGGCACATAGACGGAGAGAGGGGGCACACGAACAGGCATGGTTGAGGTAACCTCTTATGCTTTAATATAGAGAGTGACGAAGATAGATATAGAGAAAAGCTTTGGAGTGTAATGAGAAGACCCTATGGTTGAATAATAAATTATAGAGTGAATGAAATTAATACATACTAATTGATCAACTTGGTAAACTATTAATAGTTATTTTTGTTATAGTTATTTTTTTTTTTAATACCTTTCCCATATATACCATTGGGTTAACAAACCCTACATTTTAACTGAATATCTTTAGTTTAATTGGTCAAATTCTCTATTTCTGCTAATATATCTACTAATTTCTGGAATTGATAGCATTGTATATAATTTCCAGGATTTACAAATCAATCCCTTAGTTACCAATAGAATATGCGATAAGAGAAGGTAGAACTTTGGAAATAATGTCTTAAGCTGTAAATGTAATATTATAATTTACAAGTTATAGGGGATTTCCTCCTCAAATACATCGGTTAACAAGACAATACATTTCCTCCAAAAAGATCTCAATTTGGTGCATTCCCACCAAACATGTATGGTATCAGCCCTTAACCCACATTCTATCCAACACAATGTGACATCCTTCTTTACAAATGTATTAATAGATTCTGGTGTATAATGCCACATATTAATGATTTTGAAATATAATTCGTAATAGGCAGAGGATCTAGCAGATATTCTAACCGTTTTAAAAGTATTCTGACATTTTTCGACAGAACTATTAAATCTCCCTTTTTTTCTCCCAATCTAACATGCCTGCAGTTTTACCACTCTGTACATTTTAAAGTGAGAATCCTATGACATCTCAATATTCTATGGGTAGTGTTCTTATTATATATCATTAGTTTGAATGTAGATAGAGGTTTCATTTTTTTTAAAATCCTCTTTGTTTAAGGGAGCTCTGAATAGACATAAACTGCAACCACAGATTTTTATTTAATTTATACTTATCACGGATTTTTGACCAACTAAGTAGCACTCCTCCTTCATAGAAGTCATTCATATAATTAATACCATTCTTTTTCCATGTTTCAATACAGACTTTCTCTTGGTTTACTTTCAATATTTCTATAGGAGTACCTAAAGAGGGATATTCTGATAGTTTCATTTTTGTCTTAATTTTCATCCAAAATTTTAGCAGGGACTTAATATTCCTTGGAATGAAGCTATTTTTCACTTCCTCCAAATTGGCAATTCATAATAATAAATGCATAGGAATTTTCTCAAAGAATTCTTCCTCCATTAATTTCCAATTAGTAACTGATAACGGTGTACACCACTGTATAATCTGGGATAACGCGATTGCAGCATAAATGTCCTTTATGCATGGGGATGCCAGGCCTCCAGTCTCAATCCTACGCTTAGTAATCTCTCCTGAGATTCTAGCTTTTTCCCCCTGTAATATATACAAGTCTATATCTCGTTGGAATTTTTGTAACCAATATTCCGGCGGTACCTCCGGTAAAGATCTAAAAATATAGGTTAATTTAGGAATAACAATCATTTTTACCACCGCTAAACTTGCTGTCCAGGAGAGATAAATCGATCTCCAATCTGTCAAAGTCCTAAATAAAGTTCTATGTATATTGAGCAAATTATTTTTGTAAATATTTCTTGAATCAAAAGAAAGGCAGATGCCCAAATGACTTATTGCTTTAGCATTCCAATTATAGGGGTAGAGATCTATTAACTTAGCATTTATTTCTGGGGATAAACCCCTAGAAATGATATCTGTTTTTTGTCTATTAATCTTGAAATATGAGATTCTACTAAACTTACTCAATAGTTTATCCAGATTAAATAATGATTTTTCCAGATCTGTAAGGGTAACGATCATATCATCTGCATATATAGTTGCTTTATATTCCCTAATCCCGATTTTGACCCCTTTAATATCTTTTAACATTCAAATTTTTTCAATCAATATATAACCCTTAAATTATAGAGTTTCAATAACCATTGTTATCTTCCAGAGCTGAAGAAAAAAGATTTTTTTCCTGCATTAGGTCAATAGTAACTCTATTTAGAATATTTTTGTAGCAACATAAAATATTATAAACTTTATTGGAAATATATTAAAAAAAGTTTTGTCACATGTATTCATCGTGCTAGTACTTGGAGTCGGGATTTTTTTATTTTTTTTTTAAAACACCAATTACCTCCTATGGCTCAATTAGGATAGTGGTGCTTAAACTACAGGTCTGCTTTTGATTTCACAATTCTATTTATTTTTCTGGCTTGTAGTATCCAGCCGGTATAGTTTGTTGTTGATAACTGTTACCAAAAAACTGATTACTGAATCTCTCTATTTTGTTGAAAGATGACCAGTTTATAAGGCACAATTCACAAAAATGTTGCTTATTTTATTATACCCCTGTGACCTGTTGGGCAGATGTGACTTTTGACACCCATGTCCAGCTTTGTCACTTTAGAGTATACCGATACCTTTTGTGTTTATTATAATGCTTAGGTGGATTTTTTCTTTCACATGTAAATTCCACTGTGCTGTCTAGGCTTTATTATCAGTGAGTCATAGTTTCTTTATCTATTTACTTAGTGAATTCAGAAAATCAGGTGGTATAATAAAGTCTATTTTTCTTGGCTATACCATTTATTGGGATTAACTACAAGATACATGCCATTCTTAGTGTATAGGGAAAAGCAGTACCTGTAGCTGATGTTCCCAAAGATCGTTTCCCCATTTCCCATGGATTCTTCAGGGGAAATACATTATTTTAGTGAATATTTAGGTAAACATTAGTTAAATAATTGTATTTAAATATAAAATATACTGACATATTATTAACTTGTATGTTGTATATGGTTGACATATTGACAACCATTGCATGCTTGCCAACTAACATGGTGCCTTCATCGATGGACAGCGCTGTTAATCTGCTCATCCCTCACCCAAATAATACTAATTTGCTACTGCGATCACGATGTGTAAAAGGGTGGATAGGAGCTGTATACATACTGCTGTGTTGGGCATTGTCATGGCTCATTGCAGACCTAATGACAATACCCACAATTTAATAAATCACATTGAGTCCTGAGTTGCGCTAATGAGTCGTGGTAGATCATGTTTCAGTGTGATTCATTTTAGTTAAATTCCCCAGTTTATCTAGAGACCCTTTTTAATGTCTCATTGATGATGAACATGTAGTGAAATATACTGATGCATGATATTTTATTGAAGGTGAGGAGTGTCTTATTCTTGCCCAATAAATCATCCTGTGATATCCAGATTGATGTGGCTAGTTCAAGAGTTTAATTTGTACTACACTCTTTTCCCACAACAATACAAACAAACATATATTGATCATAATACATTCTAAGGCTTTTTGACACAAAACACTAATATCCCATTTTAATAGTATGATAATGTGTAATGTTAAAAAAAGCGCTCAAGATTATTGATGTCAATCTGTTTCTTTGTGCTTTCATTAAAGCAATTGTTTATACATTATATAGGGCATTTATTATTTAATAAAAGTAAAATATGACTTAGCCAGTCTACAATGATGTATTCTAGGTATGTCAATAACCTAATATGTGTAACTCATTGAATATAAAATTACATTATACAGCATTATGCATGTTTTTTGAATACCAAGACTCAAGCTATGAAGAATTTGAGAAATTGTCCTGATTTATGGGTATTTATGTGTAAGGAGCTGAACAGTGATTACAGGGATATTTACTAATACAAGTATGAGTTAAAGAAAAATTATAATCATAGAAGGTTTTCATTGGGTTTTTCATTGGGTTGAATTAGCTAACACAATTTGTAGATATCTTTTCATTACTATTTCAGTAAGTAAAATAATATTTTTTTTGTGTACATTTGTATATATAAAACAAGGAAAAAAAATGTATCTTCTATTCCTCCATTACTGTTTCCAAAGACATGTTCTCTAGAGTGTGTGCTTGTTAGATTATTTCACTTATGGATTCATACATATTTTAAAAAGCCAAGATAAGGAAGAAACATTTGTCTGTACAGCAAAGTTTCCAGCTAATAAGGGATCACAGGGTTGAAGAGTATATTTAAAATCACAGCAAGAGTCTAAGAATAAGCAGACATTGGATAATTAAATTGCAAAGGTAACCAAATGTCCTTATCTCATTTTCCCATATAAAGATGTGAGATGTCAGGCCTTTTCATGCGGTAAAAGAGTGGACAGGACTAGCAATGACCAGACCAATGGCCTCTATTTTAATTCCCTATATCACAGATTACACCATGTATAAGAGTAAAGTAAATCTTCCTAGCTATGTTAATCACCCATCCCTGAAACATTGCAAGAGAACTGCTACGATTGCAGCAAGAAAGAGCAGAAAATTATGCAACCTTTTCCAAAAGATTATGAGTTACTCCGTTAAACTTTTACACCGAACCCTATGCTAATAAGACTTAACGGATCACTCACAGGTCAAGGCAGTTCTGTAACTACAAAAAGTTGAAGAAAATATTACAGTTTTAAAATCATTGCAGAGTAGTGCAGCACCACTTAAATAGACAGGAAACCTCCCAAAATCAAAAGAAAAGCAGGCAAGAACATCACAAATGGAATGAGGCCATCATATGGTTTAACTCTATCCCAGTTATTGTCAATAGGTGGCCTCATTCTCACTTATGCTGTCCCCTTTCATGTATACAATGAGACACAAATGTACCCCATTCTTTATATATATATTTTTTGTGGATTATTCCCCAAGTGTCAATATGAATACCTTAATTCACTTTTTGCTATGTATTTACATACTTATGATTGATCGTGGGATTACTAGGATCCATTTGAGGTCCTTATTAAGCACCCTTAGATTTCCCACATGGAAGATACACACCCCTAGACATGGGCTCTGTACATCTGTTTTGTATGTACATAATTGTATATTAACTTTTTCCTCTGGGGGTTATCCTTTGTGTGTGGATGTATACATATACATTTACATACTGCATTTTTGAGATATATTTATTTTCAAGGCGTCCACGGCCTTGCAACAGTATCCCAGATGGAGCACTGCAGTAATAGTGATCATTTGTACTTTTAGTTTAATTTTGAGCATTATTGGAGTTCCAAGTTTCCGCTTCGTTTTTAGACCACTGTGATTAGTTAAACCATGCTTAGCAACAGGGGCGCTGGTCGTGTTTAGCAACATTTGTTTCAGTTTAAATAAGCGCTATGCACGCCAGGCACTCCTCTATAACTTATACTGTTGAGAAGGAGATATTTAACTCCTTCCCTCACATCTATTGATTTTACCATTGAGAAAGCCCTATATGGAAAGGACGAAATGCATTTGGTATAGTTTTGAAGTTATTCACTTCATTTATTATTTTATTTTTACTGATTGTATGGTGTTTATGTATTGGTTACTCATAACCACTTAGTATATGGCTATCTCCATGTGACAGCTCAATAACTTACTTGTGGATCTGTGGACTCCATCACTTCAAGTATTTTTGGGGGGGCTATTTTCCATCATTCATATAACCACTATTGGATCACCTGGACCCCACCACCTGGATCCTTGTGAGGACCTTGGTACTGCGTTTGGAGATATGCTGAGCTGCATACATAGCTCAGTTTGCTGAGGGTTAAACATGTGAGTGAAATACTTATGTTTTATTTTATGTCTAATAGATTATCAGTAATACACAATAAGGCTCTTTTGCGCTTCTCTTGCCCATTTCCATATTCTTTTGTTAAATTAATAAATAGCCTCAGAAATCAGTGAACTCCATTACAAATATTATCTTACAGTCACAGAGACTGAAATGTGAAAAATAAAAATTAAATATATACATCAACATGTTTGACTCATCATATATACGATGGAACACCAACTACAGAAATATCACACCTCCATGTAAGATATTACAATGTCCAGGGGAACACAGAGCACAGTACACAACAGGTTAATAACAGTGAGCAAACACACATGGACCACAGCAACTGCTATGAAACACTCACTATGAAAGGGATAATCACACCACAAACAATACTCAACAACAGCATTGATCAGCACAGAACCACTGTACTCATAGCAATCATCCATGGCACATGCATGGGAGGGAATAGCATCTACACATACACTGTGGGTGGTGGGGGTGGGGTATATCATCATGGGCAACATGAGGCCTCAAACACAGGACTGGCTGACAATGATGGGGAGGTGAACACCACAGGTAGATCAATAGATAGCACAGGCCAGGCACTGGATCTTCACATGGAGCATTTAAGGAGCAGCCTGTTATAGGCACAGGGACATGGCCATATAGGGACATGTCATGACCAGGGGCATTACACTAATGCAATGAAGCAAGTCCCACACCATTGCTAGTGTGGAAGTGGCAACATAGATACATGTAATAATCATGTGACAATTAGTGATAGCCTGAATGTATCAATCATAAATTATACATGTCATATGTCCAACAACCCTTCAGTGGAATGGTGAGGCCCATCAGTGTATCAAAGTATTAACTCTCAATAATCACTAATTATCTTGTTCCCCCATGCTTTACAAAACAGAGATGATAACATTTAAATAAGTGTGTGAACACATATTGTATATATTAAGACATATGATCACTTGTAAACCACGCTTGTTTCACTGGAATGTTATGGAATCATACAATGCATCAAGGGATATATACAGGATAATGAACAAATTCTAAAAGATAATAGTGAAGTCATTTTTATTTATGTTGATGTCCAAAATCACTAACGATGAGAAACACTGGAAACATGGATAATAGTATAACAATATCATTGCTTATTGTATACACAAAGCACAGTCATAAACATATACATGTATTAATCATGGGTGTGGTGTGGGTGGACTGAAAGGACACAACTATGGAAAAAATGTCAAAACCTAAAGGGGTATGGTATTACTTTATAATAATAATGATGCATAGCATCCACCAGGGTCACATGTGGTGACTGCACCACAGTAAATATTATCAGATTAATAAAAATCTCATCATTCAAAACTCCATAAAATAGAAGTAACCAGCAATGTGCATAGCACATACATCATGTCTTCATCTGCTCCATTACATTGATGCATTAACTCCTGGATTATGTAATACAATTCAATTACACACATACAGTGTGTTCAGGAAAAAAATTAGAAAAGGTGGCCATAAGAAGATAGAAGAAAGAAGAGAAAAATCAAAGACGGAATAAAAAAGTGAAAGAAGAGAGAGACAGGAAAAAGAGGAAAGAACTAGAGAGAAGGGAAAGATAAAAAGGAGAAAGAGGAGATGATGAGGAAAGGCTTAGAAGGGAGATAGAGAGGTAGAGATGGGTACAGTGATGGAGAGGGAGGTAAGGAGCGTGGTGGGGAAAAGGTGGAAAGAGATTTGAGCATGGGATGAAATGAGAAAGATGGAATGGTGAGAGGAAAAATAGGTGAGAGAAGGGGGAGACAGAGGGAGGGAGGGAAAAAAAGAGGGGGATGGAGAGAAGGAGATAGAGCAGAGGTGATAGACATGAGTGGAAGAGAGAAGGGGCGAGAAACAAGAGATAAGAGATACAAGAGGAAGAGAAGAGAGACATGAGAAGGGGTGAAAGAAAGAGTGTGACGACCAGACTCTTGGAGTCAAGGTATATTATATAACTAGCAACTTGCCCATCAAAAAATGACGGTCAATAAAAGAAAGTTTTGAAATGCTGTTTGCCACACAATGTGAGTGTACTGTGTGCCTCAACTATATAGACCCCTCTAAAACACTAATGAACGCATGTAATAACACTATAAGTGCCATTAGGGTCATCCAGGACCCTCATGACCCAAAGTGTAAGCACTACACCATTTTAACCCGGTCACTTATAGGGGTCTATCCAGACCCTCATAAGCCTCTATTTAACCCCATCAGTCCCATAAGGGTATATTATGACCATTATAGGCCTGTTACAACCCAACATTACCCACATAAGTGCCATGACGGTCCTCAAGGACCATCATGACACTAAGTATAAACACTACACTGCACTATACCCCCCCAATAAAACATTAAATATCAACTAAACACCCTCTACACTTACCTATTAACACCTACACTACCTACCTACCCCCTAATAACCCCCTAATAACCCCCCCTAATAACCCCCTCCCCACCACTGTAATTACAGAAATTAAAAAAACTAAAGTCATCAAAAATAAAAAATCTACATTACATAAAATAAAAATCCTAAATCACAAAAAAATAAAAAAAGGAACATTTCAGAAAATAAAAAAATACATTACAATCCCTCCCACTACAGAAAAAAAAAAATTACACACCTGAAAAGGAAATACATATAATACATACAATACAATACATACAATATAATACAATACAATACAATTAAATACAATACAATATACGTCCCCCTATCTAATATACAATACTATCTATCTAATATACATCCCCCTATCTATCTAATATACAATATATACTATCTATGTACTATACATACCCCTATGTATCTAATATACAATACATGCTATCTCTATATAGCAACCCTAATTCTGAGCTAAAATAAAATAATAATAAAGACCACTTACCTTTGAGATGTTTCTTCAGATCACCAACCTAGGGTAAAAAAGATTTAAAAAATTACTACAATGTTTACATAAAATAAATAAACATTCTAAACATTCAAAATATTCTACTCACCTTTCCAGCATGTCCCGTCCATCTTTGCTTCTCCGGCGCGGCCCCTGTTAAAAAAAAAAACATCACATTAGTTCATATACATAAACGTAAAACAAAGTAAAATCAAAACAATCTACATTGTACTTATCTCCCCGCAATGTCTCCGGCCTCCTCGTGTTCTGCCCCGGATGGGCCCTGGAAGCATCCGCGCTCTTTAAAAAAAACGCTGTCTATCAAATTCAGCCAATAAGAAGACGCTAATTGTGAATCAATGAGAAAGGGATACATCTGCGCATTCTTGCACTGACAATAGCCAATCACAATGGAATACACCCCCACATACTGATTGGTGAAGGCATTTGCTCCTTCTCATTGGCTGTTGTCAATGTCAATCAGTATTATAGCCAATGGGCAGGAGCAGATGTCTTCAGCTAATCACCGCGTGGGGGTGTATTCCATTGTGATTGGCTGAAGGCATCTGCGCCTTGTGATTGGTTTAAATAAAGATTGACAGGTGCATTATCCAATCAGAGTGGGATTTTAGGGTGTATCCCTTTCTGATTGGCTCACACATTGGCGCCTCCTGATTGGGTGAATTTGATAGACAACGTTTTCAATCAATCTGAAGGCGCCATTGCCTATTTTCTTACAGAAAAGTCTTTGGGAGTCTCATTAGCGTCTGGGATGTCCGTGAGTGCAGATGTGTGTTCTTTTTTTTATTTTTTATTTTAGAGCGCGGTTCCAGGGCGGGGCAGAAGAGGAGGAGGCCGGAGACATCGCGGGGAGGTAAGTACAATGTAGATTATGTTTATTTTTATTTTGTTTTTATGTTTATGTATGTGTATTAATGTTATGTTTTTTTTAACAGGTGCCTCACCGGAGAAGAGTAAAAGAATAAGGACGGGACATGCTGGAAAGGTGAGTAGAATATTTAGAATGTTTAGAATGTTTATTTATTTTCTGTAAATGTGTTGCACTCATTTTTTTTCCCTAGGTGGCTGAGCTGAAGGGACATCTGCAAAGGTAAGTGGTCTTAATTATTTTATTTTAGCTTAGAATTAGATTATTTTATATATAGATAGCATTTATTGTATGTTAGCTAGGGGTATGTGTTATAGATAGCATAGCATGTATTGTATATTAGATTGTGGTATTTATTTAGATAGATTGGTAGATGTATATTAGAAAGATATGATGTATATTAGATAGATAGTATTTATTGTATATTACATAGATTGTGTGATGTATATTATATAGATAGGATGTATATTAGATTATGGTATTTATTTAGATAGATTGGGGATGTATATTAGATAGATAGGATGTATTGTATATTAGATAGGGGTGTATTGTATTGTATTTCATTTTATTTGTATTGTATCTATTTGTATTGGATGCATTTGCATTGTATTATATGTATTTCCTTTTCAGTTGTGTAATTTTTTTATTTTTTCATTTTTTGTGACTTAGGCTTTTTATTTTCTGTAATTAGAGTTGTGGGGGTTATTAGGGGGTAGGTAGGTAGTGTAGGTGTTAATAGGTTAGGTAGAGGGTGTTTAGTTGATATGTTTTATTGGGGGGGTATAGTGCAGTGTAGTGATTATACTTAGTGTCATGATGGTCCTTGAGGACCGTCATGGCACTTATGTGGGTAATGTTGGGTTGTAACAGGCCCATAATGGTCTTAATATACCCTTATGAGACTGATGGGGTTAAATAGAGGCTTATGAGGGTCTGTATAGACCCCCATGAGTGAGGGGATTAATTAAGGGCTTATGGGGGGCTGTATTTAACCCTCCTGAGTGACGGGGTTAATTAAGGGTTTATGGGGGTCTATATTGATCTCATGAGTGTGGGGGTTAATTTTGTGCTTATCGGGGTCTGTATTGACCCCCATGAGTGACACAGTTAATGAAGGGCTTATGGGGGTCTATATTGACCCCCCTGAGTGAGGGGGTTAATGAAGTGCTTATGGGGGTCTGTATTGACCCCCATGAGTGACAGGGTTAATTAAGGGCTTATTGGGGTCTATATTGACAACCATGAGTGACAGGGTTATTGATTGGCTTATGGGGGTCTATATTGACCGCCATGAGTGAGGGTGTTAATGAAGTGCTTATGGGGGTCTATATTGACCCCCATGAGTGACAGGGTTAATTAAGGGCTTATGGGGGTCTATATTGACCCCCGTGAGTGAAAGGGTTATTGATTGGCTTATGGGGGTCTATATTGACCCCCATGAGTGACAGGGTTAATTAGGGGTTTATGGGGGTCTCTATTGACCCGCATGAGTGAGGGGGTTAATGAAGGACTTATGGGGGTCTATATTGACCCCCATGAGTGTCAGGGTTAATTAATGGTTGATAGGGCTCTGTATAGGGCCCCATGCATGATAGTGTATATATATATTTTTTTTTATAACGGCCCTTTTATAAGGACCCTTAATGCAGGAATTTTGAATTTTCATTGCAGCGGGGCCCCCCGATCGCATGCGATTGGGACCCCCACTGTGATGTTTAATGTGGGGTTAATGCAGGTCTCCGAGCTTATCTCGGATCCCGTGGGGTTAATGCAGGTTTCCGAGTTTATCTCGGATTCATTCTTGGGTAAGTTGAAGGTGGGTGGGCTTTGTGCCTCGTTTTTTTCGGCGGCCATTTTTTCCATTTTCGTGTGTCTGAACTCGGGAATTTTGGACTTAAATGGAGGTGTAACTTCACTTTCAGAGGTCCTGGATGCCCCCCCCCCCATGCTATGGATAAGCTTTTTATGTATATTTTGTGAGTATTTGGTGTGTTTTGACTGTTTTTAGGTGCGCGTGGTTCGGCCTTTATGGTGGTATTTTTTGTGCGTGTGTGTGCCATTAAGGTTGGTTCCGAGGTCGTTTTTTTTTCTAAGTCATGCGTGTGTTTTTAACCGCGTGTGAGGCTCCTTTGAGCCTCCACCTCCGCAAATGTGGACCCTCGCTTTGCAAGGGTCCGCATTTGCCGACAAACACAGCCGACGTTGGAGCCTCCACCTTCCGCAAGGGGACACTGTATCAGGATAGTAATATTACACAATGTTATCAGGATAGTAATTATACATATTACTACAGCTCCATGATATTACATCTGGGAATACCAACATAATACCTAAATGTAAAGTGTGAATACATACAATTAATAAGAGACCTGTAAAGATATAAACTGCAATGTGTACTTTCAAAAGTGTAAATATTTTAAATATATTTCGATTACATTTTAGAAGCATGTTATTTTACATGGTTTGTAGTATTAATTTTTATGAGGTTCTAGCTCATGTAATACTGTGAAATTCAGACTGTTTGATGTTATATAGTATACATTTGTTGTTAAGATGTTTCCATGTGTTTAGACTCTGTGGGCCTCAATCAATTGCTAAATTTTAGAGATCAGTGCTAGCAAATGCCGATAGCAAGCTATGTTGCTCTTCCATTGCCTTCCGTTTGCGTGCTCCGTTCAGGTTACATGCTGTAAGCTACTTTCCATTGCATTTCTGCTAATCGCAAGTTACTTCCCTCAAAGCCTTTGATCTATCAGGGCCGCGAGAGTTGCGGCCGCAAAATATCCCTAATCCCTATTTAATTGCTCCAATCCATCCTTCTGTCAAGCCCTTAAATGGCTAAACGCGAACCATTGTTTACTTGCACCAAGGAGGTGTCGCTAAGGGCTTACTTACAAATCATAGCACTTAATAATCAAATAAAAAAGCAATGATGATTTTTTTTTTTTTAGGGTGATTTTAGGCCTCAGAATTAATAGCACAACATTGCCCAAATTGGCATTAATAAATATTTTATGTACTAAAGTCCTGCGGGCTTCAACCTCCAAGCCTGTAGAACTTTGATATCCAACCTCCATATTTCATTGAAGTCCTTTGGGCTTGAATAACGAGTTATGGGCTTGGAGGTCATTCAAGCCCGTAAGACTTTGGACGGAAATTAAACGTGAAATAAAGTATTTGATTTTAGCGTTGTGCAAGCTTGAGAATGTTGTGTTTTTAATCCCAATGTCACTGTGAGGAATTGACTCTGCTGGGTTTTGAACCCTGGTCCTCAGGCTGCTATACCTCTTCCCTACCACTGCACCAGCCTGCCTGTTGTGAATTCCATTGAGACCTTATAAGCTTGACTCTGCTAGCAATTGTATCAGTACCTAAGTCTCTTCAGCTGTGTCTGGTCAGGTGTCTGGTCCTTGGCCTATAAAAAGGACTTCCTGTCTATTGATCCTTGCCAGATTATTGTTGGTTCCTGATCCCTTCAATAAACCTTGTTCCTGTTTCACCTACAAGTTTGCGGAACTGGATTATTGCTGACCTTGGCTACTGGTCTCTACAACTTTGTGATTTCTATATCATTACAGAACAATCTGGCCCTTTCATGGAGACCGCTGGGTCAGATTCTGCATTGGCCCAGCAGGTTGCTTTATTTGCAAGAACTGTGCAGACCCAGGCACAGATCATTCAAGTGCTGCAGGACCAGGTAGCTGAACTGCAAAATAAAATTCAGTCAATGCACAGTGAGTACACCAGCTACAGGGCACGTGATGCTGCGGCTGCTACTGTTACACCTGCTCAAGAGGCCCGCTTGCCCCTGCCAGAAAAGTTTGGAGGAGATCGCAAAAAATTTAGGGGTTTCCTAAATCAATGCCGTTTGCACTTCATGATGTTACCTCACCAATTTCCATCTGAAAGAGAGAAGGTGGGATTTATTTTTTCCTTATTCAAAGATGAAGCCCTGGCTTGGGGCTCCCCTCTTCTGGAACAAGACAGTCCAGTCTTGGGTAATCTAAATGACTTTCTTGAGGCCATGTGCCTAGTTTTTGATGACCCCAATCGATGTGCTACAGCAGAAGCCACTCTCCTTCATTTGCATCAAGGGAGGCGCTCGGTGGCTGAATATGCTGCTGAATTCAGACAGTGGGTTGCTGATACTACCTGGAACCAATCAGCTCAGAGGTTCCACTTCAGAAAAGGTCTCTCAGAAGCTATAAAAGATGAGCTAGCTCGTGTTGATCTTCCTGCTGACTTTGATGCATTTGTGCGTTTGGCTATCCGTATTGATCGGAGACTTTCTGAAAGAAGATTGGAAAGACAGGGCTCTTTTAGACCAAGTACTACTCCAATTTCCTATTCAAGAACTTCTACTCCGATCCCACAAACACCAGAGGCTATGCAGGTAAATCTAATAAGAGGGCCATTATCCAACGAAGAGAAACAGTGGCGACGCACTCTCAATTTATGCCTGTATTGTGGTAGTGCAGGGCACTATGCCATCAATTGCCCTAGCAAATCCAAAAGAACAATAGCTATGGCGGCTGAGGGTGCACAGATTCGACACCAATCCCAGATTTCGGATCAACTGGATTCTGTCACACAACCCTTGTTTTCTCTGGCTCATGGTGAAGAGGGTATGTTGACTCAACATCCTCATTTTGTGGTGCCTATCACGTTGCAATGTGGTGATCGTAAAATTTCAACTACCGCTATGATAGATTCTGGAGCAGGCGGAAACTTTATGGACATTAAATTTGCAGCAGGAAATAGAATTCAGTCTATCGCTAATTCTTCACCTGTGTTAATGGAGACAGTTGACGGTTCTCCACTTACGTCAGGACCGGTTACACATGAGACTGTGCCCTTAAAGTTGACTGTGGAAGTGAATCACCATGAGACTATATCTTTCCACCTAATTTCCTCAACACAGTTTTCAGTGATTTTGGGGGTACCTTGGCTTGCTTTGCATAACCCACAGATTGATTGGAAGATCAGAACTTTGTCCTTTCCTTCAGAACAATAATTAATGAATTGTCAACCCTCTAAGGTAACACCTGTTGCCTCAACAATTAATGAAATGGTTGCTACAAACTTGACTAAGCTTCCTCTACAATATCAGGATTTTTCAGATGTCTGTGATAAGAAGAATGCTGATCAGCTTCCACCACACAGGCCTTATGATTGCCCAATAGAGCTGTTGCCTGGGGCTGCTATCCCATTTGGCCGTATATATTCCCTTTCTGAGCCTGAATTGAAAGCTCTTCGTGAATACCTACAAGAAAATCTTGCCAAAGGCTTTATTCGACCATCTACTTCTCCAGCAGGAGCTCCTATTTTCTTTGTGGAAAAGAAAGATGGCAGCCTACGACCATGCGTTGATTACAGGGACATTAATAACATCACTGTTAAAAACCGCTACCCCTTGCCTCTCATTCCTGAACTTTTGGAGAGACTCCGCTCAGCTAAAATATTTACGAAGCTTGATCTTCGGGGGGCATATAATCTGGTTCGCATAAGACCCAATGATGAATGGAAAACAGCTTTCAGAACCAGGTACGGGCATTACGAATATCTAGTAATGCCTTTTGGGCTGTGTAATGCCCCTGCAACTTTCCAGCATCTTATCAATGATGTACTACGAGATCTCCTGGATCAGTTTGTTGTGGCATATTTGGATGATATCCTAATATTCTCTAATAATCTTGAAAACCACAGAAAACAGGTCCGTATAGTTCTAGAGCGCCTTCGTACCCACCGCCTATACATTAAACTAGAAAAATGTGAGTTTGAACAAACAGACATTCAATTCCTGGGGTATGTAATAACTCCCAAAGGTTTAAGTATGGACGCAAGTAAAATTAAAGCTGTGCTGGACTGGCCCATCCCCAAGAATGAAAAAGATGTTCAGAGATTTGTGGGGTTTGCCAATTTTTACAGGCGTTTCATTAAGAATTTCTCTGCCGTTATTACACCGATCACTGAACTCACACGTAAGGGGACTCCTTTTCAGTGGTCCCATAAGGCGGATACCGCATTTTCCCGATTGAAGACTCTGTTTACCTATGCCCCTGTCCTGGTACATCCCCGGCCAGAATTACCATTTATTGTGGAAGTTGATGCTTCTGATTCAGCTGTTGGTGCTATACTGTCTCAAAGGACTGGACCTAAGATGCTGTTACATCGGTGTGCCTTCTATTCCCGCCAGATGGTGCCAGCAGAAAGAAACTATGACATAGGGAATAAAGAACTATTGGCTATAAAAGCTGCCTTCACTGAATGGAGACATCTCTTGGAGGGAGCTACCCATCCAATTACTGTCCTCACAGATCACAAAAATCTGGAATGTATTCGATCAGCTAAGAGACTGTCAGCCAGATAAGCACGCTGGTCCCTATTCTTCTCAAGGTTTAATTTTTTGGTTACATACCGTCCTGGCTCCAAGAATGGTAAGGCGGATGCCTTGTCTAGAATAGCTGACCCCCTCCATACTACCGTAACCAAGACCACCATCTTGCCAGAGGATATATTTATAGGAGTTACATTTCCTTCTGATCTGATGTCTCGCATTAAAAAGGGCTACGCTGAAGACCCAGTTCTGCGTGATCCTCCTCGTGACCTCCATATGACGATGCGTAATGGGTTTTGGATTTTTCAACGACGTCTGTTTGCTCCCGAGTCAGTGCGACTGGACCTTTTACTTCTCTACCATGACTCAAAACCAGCAGGTCATCCAGGAATCCGAAAGACACAAGAGCTACTTGCCCGATCCTTTTGGTGGCCGAAGTATCATGAGGATGTTAAGAAGTATGTGTCCTCTTGTGATGTGTGTGCCAGACATAAGACTCCTCGCTCATCCCCTGTTGGCTTGCTTCAGCCTCTTCCGATTCCTCATCGTCCATGGGGATCTATATCCATGGACTTTATTGTGGAACTACCTCCCTCTAAAGAACACACTACCATTCTTGTTGTTGTGGACAGGTTAACTAAGATGGGTCATTTCATACCAGCTCGTGGTCTCCCTTCAGCTAAACAGACGGCTGACCTGGTTATTCGGGAAATATTTCGCTTGCATGGAGTGCCTGATGAAGTAGTTTCTGACAGGGGAGTGCAGTTTACGTCTCGTTTTTGGAAACATTTTTGTTCTAATCTAGGTATTAATGTAAATCTGTCGTCAGCTTTTCATCCGCAAAGTAATGGACAGACTGAGCGAACCAACCAGACTTTGGAGCAATATTTGCGGTGCTATATTAGTTACCTGCAGGATGACTGGCTGAATTTTCTACCCACGGCGGAGTTTGCCTATAACAATGCCCAACACTGCTCCACTTCTTTGAGCCCATTTTTTGCCAACTATGGTTACCATCCGACCTTTCTAGTCAGTCTCCCACTTACTACTTCCATTCCTGCTGTCACTGACCGGCCTTACGTGATTCCCAAGCACTGTTGAAAGAGACTCTTTTGGAGGCTCAGTAATGTTACAAAAGAGCTGCATAGAAAGGAGGCCCCAGTCTATCACGTTGGTGACAAGGTGTGGCTGTCAACAAGGAATCTCAAGCTTCGGATTCCTTCTCATAAATTGGGTCAAAGGTTCATGGGACCTTTTGAGATCATTGCTCAGATCAATGCTGTCACTTTCCGTTTACAACTCCCGAATTCCATGAAAATACATCCAGTGTTTCACGTTGCACTGCTGAAACCTTTTCATGAAAACACTTTCCCTGGCCGAGCCCTGCCTGCCCCACCTCCAGTCCTCGTGGATGGTGAGGATGAGTACGAAGTGGACAAAATTCTTGACTCCAGGATCTTCCGTAGCAAGCTTCAGTATCTGGTTCGCTGGAAAGGCTATGGTGAGGAGGAGAGTTTGTGGGAACCAGTGGACAATATTCACGCTCCTGATCTCCTTCGGTCTTTTCATGTGCAGTACCCTGCTAAACCAGGTAATAGGGCATCCAGAGGCTGCACCTATAGAGGCGGGGGTAATGTGAGGAATTGACTCTGCTGGGTTTTGAACCCTGGTCCCCAGGCTGCTATACCTCTTCCCTACCACTGCGCCAGCCTGCCTTTTGTGAATTCCATTGAGACCTTATAAGCTTGACTCTGCTAGCAATTGTATCAGTACCTAAGTCTCTTCAGCTGTGTCTGGTCAGGTGTCCGGTCCTTGGCCTATAAAAAGGACTTCCTGTCTATTGATCCTTGCCAGATTATTGTTGGTTCCTGATCCCTTCAATAAAACTTTTTCCTGTTTCACCTACAAGTTTGCGGAACTGGATTATTGCTGACCTTGGCTACTGGTCTCTACAACTTTGTGATTTCTATATCATTACAGTCACCCATTGTATTCCCCATCATTTACAGTGCTGTCTTAAATTTTATATTTGCATTTACAGTGCTCTGAGTTTTCGGGCTTGACACACGAGTTATGGACTTGCGGTCGCTATCATGTTCAAGCCCGCAAATGCTTACTGCAAATAGCATGGTTTGCGATCAGCGGAAAGGAGGGCTAACTTCCTCGCTCGGCCAATTGAATAACAGAGTAAAACGTAGGGCACCGTGAGGACGTAACCCGATCACAGCAAATCATCGATTTGCGATCGGGTTAAGTCCCCCAATTGAATGAGGCCCTGTATGATACATATTCAGTTATGGCCAATTCATTAGTAGTTAACAGGCATTCGTAATGTAGTGATTTTATCTGTAGCTGGCATATAAAGAGTCAGCTATTACATTTGTAGGTCTCATCCAGCAGAACAAACTTAATTTGTTATGTTAATTTATTATTTTGCCAAGCTTGCTTTTTGCCTGCTGTGTCCCTGCTTGATCCCGTTTCCTGGCCCTGTGTTCCTGATGTCCTGAGCTGGTTCCAGACATGGAGAAGCCAACTGAGAGCTGAGACACCAAAATCATGAACATCCAGTGGTGTTCCCCCTCAACCCAGGGTGGTGACAGAGAGTGTAAAAGAATGAGAATAGTAAAAGAAAAAGTGGAAATTGAGACAAGTGTAAGAGTAAAATGACTGTGAAAGGAATAGAGAGGGGGAGGATGAAGAGAGAAAGGGATATAAGTTAATTGAAAAGAGAGGCAGGATTTAAAAATAGAGACAAAAGGGTGAGAGAGGAGGGAGAGAGGGAGAAAAGAGGAAACAGGGATTAAGAATAAGGAAATATAGAAAATGGCGAGAGAGAGAGCAGTGATATAAAAAGGGGGAAAAAGAAAGAGAAGTCCAAAGCAGTAAAGTTCTATCGAAAAAGAAACACCATATTCACATTCCTTCTTGTCAAAAATATTCATATGAGTGAATCCATTTTGAGACCAGTACAAATCCTATTACATAGCCAGTAACAATATAACAATACATTCATGCTATTGCTTTGTGGCACAGGAATAACATAATTATTTTAACAGCTTCATGAATGAAAAATAGAAATTATCAATATTTGTAATCACAATTATATTTCTCATTATACTCTGAGAATGATTTTTGTATATGTATTTTTACATTCATTCCATGGTTGTAATATCTTTTTTTGTGGTATTATCTTATATATTTTTAGTAAAAGTGTTTTTGCCTCAAAACATTTCTGAGGATAGAAAATGTACTGCTTGAAAATGTCAGTAAACAATGTAAAGCACATTTGCTCTGTACTATACAGTTATAATGGCACAGAGAAAAAAACATGTTTGTTAATTGTAAATCAATGTAACCATTTTGTGCTTATGTGAATATGAAAGGTGAAATGACAAAACCTTTATAGTTGTATGCACATAATGAGCTATAATCCACCAACCTAATTGCTGGATACATTCCAGAGGTTTAATCCAGACATACTTCACAATGTACCAAATATTCATATGCATACTTAACATTTTAATTTAATTTAACAGTAATAACTTTCTTTAAACCTCAATCATTAGTCATAGTTCCCTAAGCTTCCTACCTTATATTATTAATAACATCATTTTCAGCTCCTGTACTAAAAATTGTTAATATATAAATTTCTAAGTACTTTTTTAAAACAAATTAAAGCAATAGAGCAAGAGAAGGAGATATATTTATCCAGGGAGTTATTCCTATTGCCACATTTTTGGGTTAAGGATCATATTCCCTTTATGAGACAATTGGCAATGTTTCAATTTGGTTTTTGTTTGCCTTCCTTTGGATTAGTTAACAATGAGCAATTCCCTAATTACAAGGATCAGATGAGATCTAAAAAGGTTGGACTTGATGGATTAAGGCCCCTATTTAATTGCAAGCCTACAATTACCTTAATACTGCCTGTATGTCTGCAGGTTAAACATTTGTTACAGTTACAGATGTATTTAATTGACTCAAGCCCACAAGTACTATACATGCTCACAGCCCCCACACGCAAACCATGAGCCTGTATGTAGCATTTCAGAGCATGATTATGATCAATTAAACAAGCCCTTAAGTTGCAATTTAGACAGAGCCAATAGTACATTTTGTGAATTATTTCTTTGATATAAGAGAAGTGATCCTTTTTTAATGGTGTTATATATGAAGACATTGCATATTTTTTGTTGTATGTCCAAGTGGTTCCCTTAAAAAGAGCCAAGCAGATTTGTAATTTTGTCTATGGGATATAACTGTTTATTGTTATTGTTTTTGTTTTGAACTTTTTGTTGTTATTCTTGTAGTTCGTGAAAATGGCACATAGGAAACTCTATGTGAAATAGTGGTCCCCTAAAAAAAAATCCAGGTGACATAAAAGTTCGTCTGGAAGTAAAACCACTATTCTCTATGTTTTTTGGCCATTTTATAGAGTTTCTTAGTGAAATAGTGGTCCTCTAAAATGAGTCGGAGTGACATAAAATTTTGTCCTCAAAATAAAACCACTGTTCTCTATGTTTACAGAACCTCATAGTACACAATGTTTTTGCTAAAAATGCGTCCACCCTTCAATAAATCACCTTGACTTGGGTTTTCTTCAATATGAACTTTAATTTCCTCTGGATTGTTGCATCTTCAAAATGCAACATAGAGTTGTCCATGTGCAAAGAACGGTTCCTTTAAAAAAAATAGCAACAGACTTAAAAGTTTATCCTTGGGATTTATAATGGTCATGGCAAATGTCATGATAATTTGAAATTGTCTCCTTTGAAGGACAAAAGGCGAACCACTCTCACTTGGAGCCAAATCAATTATTGGTATAAGAACTGGTTCGCCTTTTGGGTACCATTCATAATTTCTGCATGTATAAAATGATCCTTTAAATCCTTCACAATTAATCTTGTGCCATTACAAAGTCCTTTTTTGGGATTCATATTTTTCAGTAGGATAACAATTGCCCCTTTTTTTAGTTGCAAAATATGTGGTGGCATTCCAGAGGGAGTTAAAGAATTAATACATTCCGTAGTAAAGTTAGATTCACTGTCTTTGTCATCAGCCAGAACGGAATCTGCATTTGTTATTTAGATTCAAGGCATCTATATTTTTTGATGTCAATATGACTTTGCTTGCAATGTCTGAGTCATCCTCATTATTGATGGTATTGAGAAAGACTGGCGATATTAGTGATTCTTTGCAAATAATTTCTGATGCAATTTTAACAGTATCATTAAGCAAATTAGTAATGTTTTGATGTTTTACTTCTCCAATCTGAATTAGCCAATCATTGAATTGATTTTGGCCTTCAGATCTCATTTTGTTTCTAATTTAAAGGTGTGTAAATATTTTCTGCAGTTTACTTCTCTTTATACACGTTTCGATGATGTCAGTCCTATTGCCATGTGGCACCACAGGTAATGTTTTCCTAAAATATTCTCCTAACAACATCACCTTTCCACCAAATGGCAAATCAATAGCCATAACTTCTTTTAATAAATCGAGCAATACATTGCAGGGCCTGACATGACACCATTGTTGCCTCATCTATTATAATTAGTTTAGTTTTGTGAAATGTTATGGCTTGTAATGAATTCATTAGAATATCCAACACTGATGTTTCTAGAATGGGAACTATCAGTTTAAATCCACGTCAATTCCAGTTGTTGCAAATGGCAGTGCTATTTGACCCTGTGCTAGAATGCAACTCATCAATAACTTATATAGATCCATTTTTCCTGATCCACCAGGATAGAGATAACGCTCTTTGAGCATGTCATCGTCTATTGCATTTGTAATGGCGTTGAATACTTCCAATTGTAATGTATTTAAAGTTCCTATTTGTCCTTGTGTTTTTTGGTATTCAATCTCAGTGTCATACTCGTCAAAGTTAATTTGATCTATAATTCCTGGATCAGGCAGATTCAAATTTGCACAATTTAATCCATGACAAAGAAAGATTTCCTGAATTTGCATTAATGCTTTTAATAGCGCAATGGTCTCATTTTAACATTTCAAGAAGTCTTCACACATATGTAATTTAGAGGTTTCCCACAAAGCTAATGCATGTAGGTTCATTGCAAAAGATGCAAATAAAAGCAAATTATTCTCTTATTTGCTTTTCATTTGACATAGTGATGCTTCTTATAGATACTCTCCCATTCCGTATCATCTGCCAGGAAGTTTTGATGTCTTGCAGCTAATTGGAAAGTGTCATAAACTATGTTAGTGACTGTGCATAAATGTTCATAACTTTGTGCACCGGGAACATGTAAAAGAAGTAATCTTAAAATAAAATGTTCAATGTCTCTTGGACTAACGGTATAAATTTGTGGGATAATTTTATGATTATCTTTTTTTTGTTGTCGCCATTGGCCATTAACGAATACATAGTGCTGTGGAATTTTAATGTATAAAAATTGTCTGGCCTCAGTGTCCTCACAATTTATTTGAAACCAAGCAGTAAGTGTTGTTGCTCCATGTTCACTTTGTGCTAAAGCATTTCTTTCATTCTCTGCAGTGAAACAAACAAATTGACTTTGTGGCAAATGTAAAGCTAATCGATACACAGCATGTGACCGATCATGCATCTCAAATTTTAGAAGATGCCACATTGCTTCTGGAGCACTTACATAGCGAGCATCTAAATAAGATGAAAGTTTGCAATGTAAAATGGGATTGTCTTTTTTATTTTGTGCACCTTGCACAACAACAGTTGCTGCCTCATATTCTTTGTATATATATTTATACACATATTTGATTGATTTTGATAGAAGTGCAAGCTTCCACATTGATGTGTGCATTATACTTCATCAGCAAATGTGGATTGTATGGAACCACATATCTATTTACAACCTTTTGGCCACGGATAATAGCTGTTTGTCCTTCTCTTCTTTTATACAAAGAGTATCCATCACAATTAGCATAAAACTGCATTTGAAATTGTTTTGTGAATTATTTTGTTCATTTTTATATTCCATAGATGGGGAATTTGGATTGATATATCCACATGGACCATGAATCATTCTATGAGTTACAATCTCATAAAGTTTTGAATGGTTTTCTAGATGTGGTAGTTCAGCAGTAATTATTAAATCCACGCTGGCTGCCGTATTAAATGTATCTTTTTCTTGCAGGATTCAAAGTATATTTGCATGTGGCAGGCCTCTTTTTTAAAATTCAATGGTATAAACAAAAGCTACACATTTCCCAAATAAGTGTGCTTTAGTTATATCATGAATTAACGAATTGAGTTTTATTTTGAATACTCTAGACACCAAATCTGGTGGGTCAGAAGTATTTTGTCCAAATTTGAAATCTTTTTTTATCTCTGGCCATTGTGGATTACATGTGAATGTAATGAATAAATCTGGTTTGCCAAATTTTGTCACAATAGCCAATGAATTATTGTATTTTTCTCACATATTGCGAGGAGATCCTTGGAAAGAGGATGGCAAAATTATAGCTCTTCCAGCAGGAATGTCTTTGTTCACAGCCAATTCAGCGACATAATCCACAATATTGTTCTATTCGAAGCTTGTGTTGTTGAAATTTTACAAAATTTCGATTGTTTACCTCTAATTGTAGATAGAAATCAATAATCCATTGATGTGTGAGTCCGCCCCCCCCCCACACATAAAATAGGATTAAAATGATCCTGAATAGCAGTGTGTGCCACTTTTTATTCCAGCATAGAAATATTGTTTCGAACACAAACTTTACTATTGGGATAACTTTGCAATTGTAATTTTGGTTGCCCTCGTGGCTCACCATTTGGAAAGAAAATGGGATATGTCATTGGATCCAAATTTGGTCTTCATTGCGTTGATATATTCTAATATCCCACTCAAACGGTGGTTCACCATCATCATTTTTAAAGACCATGGCAACCTTGTTTGCTGTTGGTAAATTATACCGTCTTTGATCAGTATGGCGATCTCTTTTGAGAACCATATTTACTCTTGGCATCGGCAGTTGATTTATTTGCGCCTGTTCTTTTTCAACCTCTGCTAATTTTTTGTATGCTTGACTATATGGGTTGTTGGCCATAATGTTATCGAGCTGTTCAAAGATGAAGCATGGTTTATTTTCAGGAAGCATCATTCGTTGTTCAACAGCTTCCATTGTATCAAGGACATATAACTGTGCAAATTTCCTTTTCTCTCCTGCTTCTGGGTGTAAATGTGAAGTCCGGTGTTAAATTTGTCCTAGTACTTTAAAACAGTAAGGACCATGTCCTGGGACATTTTATGTTAATGTTGCACTTATTGAAGCAAATGAAATTGCACTGTTATAAGACATAATGCTTTTTTTTTTAACTTGGTATAATTTAGAAATTTTGGATTACTCAATATACTTTCTAAATATTCTGGAAATGTGTGTCTTTCTGGAAGTCTTACCGATCCTTTCTGACAGCAACTAATAAACTCTTCATCAGTTGGTCTTTTACTTCAGAAAATGATAGGCCCCACAAATCTGACAAACCCCATTCATTAATCTACAATAATGAGTGTCTACTCCTTAGTGCTGTAAATAAAGCACTATTGTGAGCTTCCTCGATATACAGTAGATATCACTACAGCTTTCTATATCTACATTGGTGTCATGTGTATAAACATTGGTTTCATGAGGCAATGTTTTACAGACATTTTTTTGTTTACTTTCTATTTTCTTTGAAGCTACAGCACACTCAGTTTATGCTTTCTTAGTCATTTTTATTTTATTTAGAAGTCTCTGTCAGTCTTCTTCTCTTAAGCGCTGCGAAGTCTCTCTTCCGTTCCCTTGCCATTCTTCTTTTACACTCATTCTTGTCTTGTGCATTGTCCACCATTGTAATCTGTAATTGTAAATGCAGGTGTAAGATATAGTTTTGTTTTTTTATTGTACATATTTTTTTTGTACCTGTCATCAATGCAAAATGTAAATAGTAGTAATGAATCATTAAAATTACTTGAAATGCATTTGTAATGTTTAAATTAAATGAATGAATCAATCAATGAATGGGTTATTTTTAATTTGCATACATTAAAAGCTAAAGAGCTAAGTATATATATATATAAATAATTGAAAGGTAAAATATATATATTTTTTATAATTAATTATGAAGCAATTAATACATTTAGATTATTTCATTAATGTTTATTAAACGGTCATGAATGCAAAACATAAGCAATTAATTATGTGTTCCTAAAGAAGGGCAAACACAAAGAGCTATGAGCAAACTATAGTTTGGCCTGAAAAGGATTTGTAATGTTTTGATTACATTAATCAATAAATCAAGTTATGAGGTGTAATGGTCATTCATTAAAACAAAAATGGCTAAGCATGTATGTGTTCATAATGTTTTAGTTTTTTTAATTATTGATTAATAATTAATTAATAAAATATGTTAATTATGTAATCAATAACTGTCATCAATGCAAAATAAAAATACTTAATCTTTTTTTCCTAAATAATGTCATCATTAAATCATATACCTGTCAAGTTGATGTTATAGCAGATCAAATCCTTCAGAGCTCACTCTCTGTCTTCAGTCAGGTGCAGAGAAGAGGATTCTGTAAAATGACATAAAAAGCATTTTTAATGTTTTGATTGAATGAATTCATGAGTCATTGAAAGTATCCTGTTTAATTGACATACATGCAAAACATAAAGGCCTAATCATCAATATATTCATAAGTAAATGCATTCAAAAATATTAAAAAGTGTCAAAATATAATAAACTGATTTAAATATTTAAGTGCTTATAGGGTCCTTTCCCTGTTAGGCAATGAGCAGGAACATAGATATATGAGTGCATTAGAAAATGTAACTAATTTTTGGGCAAGTTAAAAATGTTTTTTTTTTTTTCTGTTATTAATAATGAATAGTTAGTCAATGAATGTATGTTAATCATCAGTACTTCAGATATGTAAGTGCAATGTTAAATCTATGCATTGTAAAATAGACAATATTTATTTTTTATAATGATTACTAATTATCAATTAATAGACGTTAATTAATTCATTAATAACGGTGATCAATGGAAAACAAAAAGCCTTAATCCCTTTCTCCTAATAAAGAGCATCATTAAATGATATACCTGTAAAGGTGATCTTATTGCAGATCAAATGCTGCAAATGTCACTCTGTGTATTCAGTCAGCTGCACAGATGATTAAACTGTAAAATGAAATAAAAAGCATTTTTAATGTTTGAATGCAATTAATTCATTAATCATTAAAAGTATCATGTTTAATTATCATACATGCAGAACGTAAATGTATAAGCATAGATATATTCATAACTAAATGCACTATAAAATATTAAATGTAACAGGTGTCATAATATAATAAACTGATTTCAATATGTAATTGCTTTGAGGATCCTATTACTTTCAGGAAAATGAGCAGCAACATAGAAATATAAGTTCACTGTAAAAAGTACATATTTGTTTAACCAGTTTAAACTTTTTTTTGTTATTACTAATTAAGTAATTAATGAACATTAATAATTAATGAACAAATATATATTAGAAAGAGTTAAGAATTAATATAGTCATAAAGTAAAGGCAGTCACAAATATACTATATTTGTTTCATAATGATTACTACAATATTAATGTCCATTAAAAATTAATGAATCAATTAATAAATATATTTGAAAGCTTTAACCATTAATGTATTCATAGAGTAAAGGCAGTTTAAAATATAAGATTGTGCATTTTTTTTTTAAATATATATTTTTTAAATAATAATTAATTAATAAATAAATTAATTAATTAATATACTTTACCTATTTATAATAGCCAGCAATCAATATCCTGAAGAGATAATAATCTTTGGATTTTCCGAAAGCAGAAAATGTCGAGGCAGACCAGAAAGTGTCAGCAATGTGGCAATTGTGCCCTATATGTAGGCTGACAGAACCGTTGTGCGAGACAGTTGGTTTTGACGGAAAAGCCACCATTTCAGAATCATAATGTGAAGTCTTGCAAATATTTTATGTGTTACACACCTAGCGAGCATTTTTCGTGTTTCCTAAGAGTGTATTTTTGTACCTCGTACGTCCCTGGCAAAGTCGTACGTGCCTGTCGGTGTTTTGCGCGCTTCACGATCGTGTAGCCTCTTTTTTTTCTTCTTGCTTAGCCTATTTTCAATTTCCGAAACTCCTTAAATTCAACTTTAATTTGCATTCAACCTCACTCGCAGATGTCCTGGCTGTCCCCCCGTACTGTGTGTGAGTTTTTTTTAATGTTTTTTTTTGTATTTTGCAGCGTTTTTGGATGTACGAATTTCAGCCGTTATCTTTGTATTTTTGCAACCTTGTAATTATTTATTTTTAAGTCCTGATTTCCTCATCCTGGGGTGTCTTTTTTTTTTTATAAGTCCCGCCGCTCGTATTTTTTGTTTTTTCTAAGTCCCACGGCGCGGCGTCCTATTTTTTGTTTTTTTTAAAGTGCCGCTTTTCTAGGTTGTTTTTTTTATCGTGATTGAGGTGCCGTAGAGCCTCCAGCTCTGCAAATGCGGACACTTGCTTTACGAGGTCCGCATTTACGGCCTGCAGCTCATTGCAGCTGACAGGGGAGCCTCCACCTCCGCAAATGCGGCCCTCGATTCGCAAGGTGCGCATTTGCGGCCAGAACTGCGTCGCAAGGGACGCATTTCTGCAAGCTCGCGAAACGACGACTCGTATGTGATATTAGTACATACAAACAAGTAAAGTTATATAATAGTAAATATGGCCTACATTCAATTGAGCAAATTGTAGTTACAAGAGCCCGTAATGGAGCCCATAAAATAATTTGCTATTCAGTTGGCGTCTTTTAGCTACCCCCAATCGGTTTGCGGGTTAGAAGCTCAAAATCCCTGCGGTTATCAAAATCGTAACTTCGACCCATGTAAGCCTTTGTAACATTTACAGGCTTAAAAGATCAATCGCAAATCACTATTCAATTGCTGCAATTACTCAAGCCCGCCTTCAAACCTGTAAATGGCAAATGTAGCCATAATTCCTACGAGTACTAGAGAGGACTATTCGTAGCACTATAAAAGCAGTTAAAAAACAATACTGCACTTTGAAAGATGGGGAAAGCGATGGAAGACATTAGAATAAATTGCACAACAGTCTCAAGCAAGCAAATCGTCAATAAAAAAATAATTTTACATTATATTTCTGTGTTCTATATCAATCTCGGTAATCAAGGAGTTAATACATATCAGGCCACCCACATGGAATAGAACAGTATCGCCATTCATTTTATTACTTTTGACATTGCGAGCCTGATCACATATCTGTCTTCTAAACGCTAATTGATTTACGTTTAAACTAAATTGGTAGTTATGGACTTGCTTAATTGATCATGGCCTGAAATGCTACTTATGGGTGCATGGTTTACGGTTTAGGCTTTTGTTACAGGTAGCTGCAGGCTTGTTCAATTGAATTGCTCTGTAATTGTCGCAATTTGAACGGATCTTGAAATTTTGCGATTTGAATGGAGGCCTGTATGTTCATATTTACAATTTAATATAGTATCAGTGTAGAGCAGTATGTACCATTTAATGCTAACCATACACATAAATACTGCAGATTTAGCCATTTTCAACAATACAGCAAAAATCTAAATGAAAAAAAACTTAATAAAACAAAACTCCAAATATTTTCCCATGGCACTAACTAATCTAAAAATACTCTCAAACACAAAAAAACATGCTTTTAATGCAATAGCTGTACCACAAAACTGGCTGAAGTAACACCCTAGATCAGAGACAATTGTTTTTTTTTTTATTTATTTTTTTATTTCAATATTAAAAAAACATACAAAACATATACATGCATTTCATCTCTTATTGCTACCAATTATAAATACATTTTAATGATCACTATTGGAATGGCAAAGAAGAGGGATAACATCTTTTAAGTGTAGAGTGATCCTCCCACGCTTTTATACCTCTAAATGCTTATTCTAATACATTCCCACCGCTTATGGAATGATCAGCCAACTTTTCCACAACCCTTCCAACAATATGGGGAAATCTGGTAGTCAAACATATTCGTAGTAACAGGGACTAAATACCTCTTTTACATTAGTTTAAGGTATAACTCCCTGTATAACTTATTTATAAAAGGTTTTTTATTGATCTTACAGCGCTTTCCCCTTCTATCCTCTCCTTTTTGAACCCTTTTCTGTTTTTTTTTTTTTTTGATCACATATCATACATGCGATTACCCAACAAATGCAAGCAACCAGGTACAACATAGCGGTCCGCAATCGAAATAGACATATCTATAGACACAATATACCAATATTTAATTCTAAAGAAGGTAAATAATAGAACATTTTTCCTTTATCTCTGGACTATATGACAGCGTTTGTAACTCTATCAGTCATCAATAGACCTCGACTTCAATTATATCTTTTTCCATGTTCCCCATTAATATTCTTCCATATACTGCTCCCAGATAGTCCAATTAAAAGTGTTTATTTTCTTGGACTGTTCATATGTATTTTCTTTCATCAGATCTTTATTGTAATTGATTTTATTAATAATCTCTTTCCACTTAGGAATTTCCAATTTGTTCCAATATTTAACTACCATTGCTTTAATGATCAATAATATATGAGACTAGCGAATTGCCCGTCAAAAAATGACGGCAATGAAATTGTAAGGTAGCTAATGCTGTTTGGTGTCTAATAATGAAATATGTAATACATTACTAAATGAATATACTGTACCTATTTTGAAGCATTGTGATGAAGAGCTGGCAATCTGTGTTGATGTTGCTGCAGCATTAGTGGTGTGGAGCTGCTGTGTAAGCATGCTGAATGTGTGCACTGTGTGGTATGAATATCCGTAGGTGGTTTGTGGCGTTTTGCGAGTTTCTTGTGGTGTTTTGCGAGTTTGTTGTGGTGTTTTGCAAGGTTAGAGTGCTGTAGCCTCGTTTTCGTTTTGTTCGGCGGCCATTTTTTCTGTCGCTTAGATTTTTTTTTAGTCTCAAAACTCTTTTATTTCGAGTAAAATCGAGGTCTAAGTTGCATTTTTGAGGTCCTGGGTGCTCCCTCTTGGTGTAGGTAAGGTTTTTATGTATGTGCTGTGTGTATGTATTGTGTTTTAAATGTTTGTATGTCGGCGTGTTGCGTCCGATGTTTGCGAGGTCGTAATGTGTGGTAACGTGTTTCGTAGGTTGTTTGCGTTCCTCGTAAAATTTAGCGAGTGTCGTAATTTGTGTGTCGTGTTTTTTGAGTAGCGACGTGAAGTTTGCGAGGGTTTGAGGCCCTTGCCCAGTGACCTCGCCAGCAACTGAGTCCCTCGCTTCGCGAGGGGCCTCAGTTGCTGGCATGGAGGGCCTTCGGCGCTCCATGCCAGCAACTGAGGCCCTTGCCCAGTGACCTCGCCAGCAACTGAGGCCCTCGCTTTGCGAGGGGCCTCAGTTGCTGGCATGGAGCGCCTTCGGCGCTCCATGCCAGCAACTGAGGCCCGTGCCCAGTGACCTCGCCAGCAACTGAGGCCCTCGCTTCGCGAGGGGCCTCAGTTGCTGGCATGGAGTGCCTTTGGCGCTCCATGCCAGCAACTGAGGCCCTTGCCCAGTGACCTCGCTACGCAAGCCCGCAAGCGTGAGCAACGACCCGTACGCTCACAACTATATATGTGATATCAAAAATTTATTACTAGGGAAGTATGTATCTATCCCTATATGGAATAATAGCAACTCCGGGGAACACGGACATCTTGTCCCTGCAATTATTGTCAAATATCCACAACATTATTCCCAGAATTTCCTTATCTTATCACATTCCCACCACATATGTTGTGTATTGCCTTCTTTACCACAACCTTTCCAGCATAATGATGATTTTTGGGAATCAAACTTTTTCATGGTTGTTGGTACTATATACCACTTTTGTGTTAATTTAAAATACAATTCTCTATACATGGTATTAATAGAAGATTTCTTTATTATCCTTAAGGCCCTTAACCATTCTTGCTCATTATAGTCTATATTGAGGTTATATTCCCAGTCTTTTATACTCTTAGTTTTCCCAAATTTCATAAATTTAATCCTACTTTTGCTAATTTTTGATACCAGATGATTCACCTGACCTTTAATCATAATTGCTTCCAAGTCATACAATTTATCTATTTTATCATATATAAATCCCTTTTGTTTCATTTTTTCTAGCAATATAACATAATTTATCCATGAAAAGGATTTTGATACTCCTTTCTCCTGAAGTTCCCTTTGCTTTAATAGGCTGCCTGCTGGGTATAGATCGGCTATATACAAAATTGATGCTTTTTTCAGTAAATTTATTTCTAAATTAAATGATTCATCTCTTAATATATCTATAGGTGTAATAGCGGAAGGTATATGAAATAGCTCTGCTCTGATTTTACTTTTCCCCCAGAATTTTATAATAGATCTTATACCTTCTGGTAGTTTATCCCATATTGTTTCTTTTCCATTAAATTTCCCCAGCAATGTTCTTATTGGGGTAATTCCCACAAGATCTTCCTCAATGTTTTTCCATCCTATTATCCTATGTTGTAAGTTCATATTAATTATGTGAGATATTGCTATATTTTCGCTAATCCTTTTCATATCTTGAGATCCCATACCTCCCAGATCAAACTTTCTATTTGTTATAGTTTTTTTAACTCTCACTTTTTTCCCTGCATAAATAAATGTATCTATTATTTGCTGAGTTATTTTAATGATATATTCCGGAACTTTCTCCGGGACACAACTCATTAAATATGTTATTTTGGGGACGATACTCATATTAACTATGGCTATTCTAGCCGACCAGGAGAATCTTGTTGTATTCCAATCATATAATAGTATTCTAATCTGTTTTAATATTTCTGTTATATTATTTACTATAATTTTATTATTTTGGAAACTAAATTTAATACCTAAATGAGTGACATATTTAGTATTCCAATTAAATGCATATAATTTTTTAAATTTATTTAATGTATCTTGCTCTATATATTTATGTATAATATCTGATTTCAAAGGATTTATTTTGAAATACGAAACTCTACCAAAGTCTGTTAGCAAATGTTGTAAATTGGCACAGGAACCTATTGGATCTGTTAATGTTAACATGATATCGTCCGCAAATAGCATTATTTTGTAATCGTTATTACCTATTTTTATACCTTTGATATTTTCAGCTTTCCTTATTAATGATGCTAATGGTTCCATAAATAGCAAAAAAAGCAGTGGGCAAAGGGGGCATCCCTGTCGTGTTCCTTTGCTGATCCCAAACTTCTCTGTTTCGAAGTTTGTACCTGCAATATAAGCTGTTGTATCCTTATAAATAGCTTTAATTGTTTTAGAAGCAAAATTTGTGAACCCAAACTTCTGTAATACTGCATTCATAAATTCCCAACTAACCCTGTCGAATGCTTTTTCTGCATCCAATGACAGGATTAGTGTGGGGATCCTTTTTTTCCGAATGGAGAACATTAAATCAATTAGACGTCTGGTGTTATCTGATGCCTGACGGCCTTGTACAAAGCCCGATTGATCAAAATGTATCAACTTTGGAATAATTTTATTTAATCTGTTAGCCATGATTTTTGTATATATTTTTAGATCTATATTAATAAGTGAAATAGGGCGATAACTAGTTACTTCTTCTGGATTTTTCCCTGGTTTTAGGATGTTAATTATTTTAGCTTCTGATAGTTCTGACGGCATTTTTCCATGATCTTTAATCTCATTAAACATATTTTGAAAGTGTTCACCAATTTCATTTTGAAACATTTTAAAATATAAATGGTCGAAGCCGTCTGGACCTGGGGCTTTATTAACTTTTGCTTTATTAATTACTTCCTCTATTTCTTTCAAAGAGATATATTGATCTAAAAATCTTTGATCTTCTTCTTGTAATTTTGGTAGAGTTACTTCACTCAAAAATGAATTTATCTCTTCTTTACTAGGTTTTTTAAATGTGGAATTACTATTTAGATTATATAATGAACTGTAAAACATCTTCATAATATCGCATATTTTATCAGGGTGAGTATACAGAACATTGTCTGGACCTCTTAAACTATATATTTTATTTTGATTTTTTTGTCTTTTTAGTTTATTGGCCAGATATTTACCTGTTTTATTACCCATTAGAAAATTGGTTTGTTGAAATTTCCACATCAGAGAATCAACCTGATTTTGTAATATTTTATTTATTTGGGCTTTCTTTTTAGCAATCAGCTCTGATCTTTTCACCGATGGGTTCACTCTATTTTCTCTTGTTAGTTTCTCCAAATCTATATACAATAGTCTCAAGGGTTTCCCCCTTTCCCTATGCATTACTGCCATCCGTGATATCATTTGACCTCTTATAACTGATTTATATGCGCACCAAAGCATGGAGGGTGAGTCTACAGTATTTTTATTAATTTAAAAAAATTAATTTGTTTCCTTTTTTAAGAATTCCATAGTTTGTTCATTCTTAAATAAGATTGGGTCTAACTTCCATTTTTTTTAATTTTTGCTTCTCTTTTCTTCTTTTAAATTAATACATACCATTGAATGATCTGACCATGTAGCAGTGGTTATTTCTATATCCTTAATTTGTCTTATTGTGTTTATATCTGTTAGCAAATAATCTAATCTTGAGTAGGAATTAAAACGATTTGAAAAAAATGTATAGTCCCTCTCATATGGATGTAATAATCTCCATGCGTCAAAAAGGTCGTCGTTTGATACTATTTTTCCAAAATCTTTAGAAGTTTTTTTAATCTGATTTTCAGAAAAAAAATGTATTGTTCCTATTCTGTCTGTTAACGGATCTAACACCATATTAAAATCCCCTCCAATTATTAATTGTCCCTTTCTAATTTGTTTTATTTCTTTCAAAATCTTTTTGAGATATCTAATTTGTTTTACATTTGGGAGATATATATTGGCTATTGTCATATTTTCTCCATTTATTTTGCCACACCATATTATGTATCTTCCTAGGGGATCAATAATTTTAGCTTCCTCATGGACTTCTATATTGTGACTAAAACAGATTGATACTCCTCTAGATCTTTTATTGTATGTTGAGTCTATTTTAATATTAAAGTTTTTATTATTTACATATCTTAAGGTGTCATTTCCCCAATGTGTCTCTTGTAGTAGGAGAATATCTGCTTTATTTTTTATATAATTATTGTAAGCTATTTTCCTTTTTGCTGGTGAATTTAGTCCATTTACATTATGAGTTATTATTTTAACCATTGTTTATAGTTATTGCATTTACCTTCCGCTTTTGTGTCCATATATCTAATTCCATCTCGCCTCTCGCCAATAGTTGAACCTGAGCCATTCGCATTCCCGGGATTTCATTCATTCGTACTTCCTTACAAACCTTGGGCATGTTCTTCTTTGGACTTAAACTAAGTCCAAGTTTACTTATTCCTATATTATTTCCCTCCTTTTTGATATAATATTTTAGGGCTATCATCATTTTAGGAAATGTTAGGAGTTTTTAATAAACTTACTAGTTTATTAGTTGGGAGATCATGTATTCTTGTTTCCCTATTATTTTCCATTATTAATTATTATTTTATCTTTTTGTATTGTTTTTAATTTCCACTTCCTCTCATTTACCCCTCCTTACTTCCTTTGATCTTATGCCCAACTCAGCTCTATAGAGGAGTATATGGAAACATTTACTTAGCCTCAGAGACCATAGTATTCCCCCATGTTATATTTTATTTGATACCAACCTCCAGAATTAAATTTATGGATATGTTTGATATTATATAAAGCTAACATTGAATTTATCCCTGTTTTTCCTTTGCTTTTTTTTTTTTTTTTTTTTCTTCCCTTCTTTTTTTTTTTTTTTTTTTTTATCCTCCTCTTTCCTTCTTTCTCTCTCCTTTCTCTTATCTCTCTTTCTTCCCTCCCCTTTCTTTTCTTTTTTTATATTATATCTCTTTTCTTTTCGCCCCTTGTCTTGACCGAACCTTCCTAACTCCTCAATCATCATCCCCTTCGTATCTCTTAAAAAATAAATAAGTTTACTTTTCTTCTTTAATTGATTTCTATCCGAACTTTTACCCAAGTGTAGTGATTGAATTTTTTATAGATTTCCCCTTTAACCTTTTACCATAAACTAACAAAATACCTAGATTTCCCCCTATATAGCTATCTCCAAGAGGGAGTCCATACCATTTACTCTAATTATTATAGTCTACTCTGACTATGACTTTACTGTTGACCACTATCCTAGTAGTAATGTTCCCAGATGTCCCCTTTTTCCTTTTTCTTATTCTACTTTTCCTTTCTCTTTTCCTCCTTTACTCCCCGAGGAATGATATGGACTCCCGCATTGCAAATAGCTTCCAAAATACAAACATAAATAGCCAAAAAGAACACAAAAAATAAACAATCATATTTCCATAGCGTGTTAATAAACCAATCTTAAAATCTTACTACTTTATGTTTTTTTTTTTTTTCTATTTTTTTTTTGTGTTTATTAATCTATTTAAATTTTTCATATATCCAAAAAGTGCATATTAATAAGGTGCTTAGTTTCCCACCAATGTGTCCGTGTTCTCTCAAAAATGTACATCATGATTATGAATTTATACTAGCAATAATCACTATTTTACAAAATACTAGTAATTAATTCTAAATTCACTAAATTCGTGTTATAATTCCTGTTATAATTTTTTTTTTTTTTCTCCTATGTGTATTAATGTGCTTCATCTTCTATTAGTAAACTTCTAAATCTCTATAAAGTGCATACAAATAAAGTGCTTATATTTCACCCCCATAATATAAATAATCTCATAGAGGGTATTTATATCCTATCCCCTGTATGCTGAGGCCATTGATATTAATCATATTATTTATGTGAACCATCCCGAAGGAAAGGTATATTTAAAAAAAAAAAAACAATTTTCAATACATCAATATACATTCTAAATTTCTTGTGGGACCATTCTACAATTTTTACTCCTTTGTGTATTTAAGGTGCTTTATATTCTAATATTTATATAAAGTGCATATAGCTAAAGTGCCTATATTTAACCACCATATTATAGATAATCTCTTGCGAAGTGTTTATATCCTTTCCCCTGTGTGCTATAGCCAACACTACTAATCATATTATAATTATAAACCAACCAAAAAGGAAAATATTTTAAAAAACAGTGATAGATGCATCAATATATAGTCCAAATTTCTTATAAAGTCTTTTCCTCTCTTCCTTATCCTCTGTTATTTTACGACCCATTCAGGGTTCTTTAAATTTAGTTCTGTATGGATTTTAGGAAGAGTAGAAAGATCCACTTCTATATTCCATTTTTGTAGCAACAACAGTCCTTCTTTAACAGAGTCTATTTTGTTCCATATATTGTCTTTCATTATATATAGTCCCATAGGATTTTTCCATCTGTATTTCATTTCTGCTTTCCTTAAGCTTTGGGTTATAGCCATATATTCTCTTCTTTTATTCAGTGTATATTTAGACAGATCAGGGAATATTTTTATTTTATCATATGGAGCGTCCAACGGTCTTTTTGTGGAGTTAGCTTTAATTATTTCATCTCTATGAAGAGGAGATTGAAGATTGACTATAACATCTCTTGGCATATTTTTGTCTAATCCTCTAGGGAGGGGAATTCTGTAAATATTTTCTATTTTAGTATCATCTTTAGGTGTTTGAGTTGTTAAATTATTAAATAGATCTTTAATATATCCTGGCAGGTCTTTTTCCAGTATATTTTCATTTATTCCCCTTATTCTTAATTTTTTTTTCCTTAGTCTATCTTCCATAAGATTTATCTTCATATTTAATTCTTCTATTTTGTATTCCAAATTATTTGTGTATTTCAATAGTGCATTATTATCCATGATTAATTTATCACCTTTAATTTCCAGTTCATTTATTCTTTTACTTATTTCTTTAACTGAATTTGTGTTTTCTACCATCTGTTTTGTTAATTCCATCGTGATCTTTTCTTGGAAATTATATAAAAGGTCTTTCATTTTTGAATATGTTAATGGCTCCTCTTGTAACTTTTCAGTATCTTCTAGGGGAGATTGTACTGTTTTCTTCGGGGAGGGATTTACAGATTGTTCCAGAAAAGAGGATTCTGATTGTGTTATTTCTAATGTATTAATTTTTTGTTTTGGTGAAAAAAATTGATTTGTTTCTGGAACACCTATCTTCTTCTCCTTACTTTTTATTTTCATGGCGTTTGGAGGTTTCTTATTTGCCATTTTATTATTTTTGGGATATAATCCAGTGGATTTTTGTTTTAATCTTCTCCACTTATCTTTTTAAACTGTCCATTTATTTTACTTGTCTTATTTAATTTATATTGGTTGTATCGCCTTTTATATTGTCTTAGAGGGGTACTTTACAATCTTCACCCTTGGCCTCTTGTCTCTTACGTTTTTTCGTAAAGCTTATTGTTTTACCTTATCCCTTTCTCCTCTACTCCCTCTACCTTAGCATAGTTTCATTTTTCTTCTCTTTTTTTTTTAATTTATCCCACTTTTAGCTTACTAGCGGGTTCTAGTTGTTTCTGGCCTTTCCTCCTCAATTCAGTAATCCTGGGGCATAATATGCCTCTTACAATCACTTCACCTTTTGTTTTTTGTTTTTTAGGCCTTGTATCTTCTTAAAACTTGTTCGTTTGTTCAAACTTTATCTCCCGCGATTCTATCGCATAGATCTCTCACCTTGGCGCGTCTTTTCGTGTCTTCTCGCGGGATCTTCACGGGGACTGTCTCTGTCCTCCGACTTCTTCCCGAACTCAGCTTAATAAACTTTTGGGCTTTTGGCTTCACTTTTATCCCTGCTAGTAGCCTTGAGCCTTGGGGTTTTGTCTTTTTCTTTTTATGGCATAAGGGGAGAAGGGGAGATAGGAAGGGTAACTCTAAAAACACAGTACATGTTATTTTATTTTTTTTAAAGCTTTACTTAGCTGTATTGTGTTGGAAAAGTCCTTCTCGAGGCTTCAAGGGCATCTGTGTAGTGTCTGTATCCTTGGATCAAGTATGGACTCAGGGCGACCGCTGTTAAACGTACATGACCTCCCAGCTCTCCTACCACCAGCTCATCTCCGATCTGGTGTGTGTTCCACTTCCGGTACCGCCCCCATGCCGCGATCAGAGACAATTGTTGATCCACAAAATATATATTTCCTAATTTGTAAATTTCCAGCCAATAATTTCCCATAATTTCATAAGCATAATACACAAATAAGCCAAAAAGCCCCGAAAAATATGACATTGCATAAATGTAATTAATTGTACATTTCTAGTGGCTAAAGGAGAACAGCAAATCTATAGTTTATAATAATAATTAAAAAGGGCAAATATGTCATGTTTCCTAAAAGCATACGCCATAGAAAAATTGACAACTGATATGTCTTATTCCAAATAAGTTAATTTATTAAAGCCATAAATAAATATATTTAGCAAAATATTTCAGAGAAAGTGGTTGCATGAGGAAAGTGAAGCAAAAGCTTATGAAAACTGTATCATGTTGATACTAAATATGTATGCGTTTATATTAATTTTGAAGTTCAAAAATATTGAGCATGCAGTTAAATTTGTGCCTAAAGCTACATTGGCATGCTTACCTCACTCCTAGTCTTGAACCAGCTGCAGTGATGAGGCATCATAATTACATATCTCCCTATACAAAATAAAGTGAAGAAAAGATAAAAAAATATATATTGTTTCACAATCTTTTTGTTTACTAGTGAAGATATTACATTGGCTCCCACATTCCTCACGATCCAATTAAGATGTATGCTGGAGAAGTTCACTTTTCAATCTATTGCACTGTGGGGCCCTAAAGGAAGTAAAGGGGGTGATATGACTGGACTCAAAGGGCCACCTAATTTAACATGTGGAACTTACACTAATAGTGCAAAGTTCCATAAATAATAAATGTTAAATACCTTCTGTTCCAGTATTTAAATGTTTGTCATGTTTGTGACATGTATTCATTGTATCCCCTGTAGTTATTGCTAAATATTAATAATGTGTAATATAACAACTATGTACATATCACCATACACAGATGCAATACAAACATTCAAGTATGGTGTGAACATAGAATACCTGAATATATACCTTACAATAACTCCTGGACTGGTACCATTACTTGAAAGAGACACCCCCTTACTGGTAACACAGTGGGGGAAGAATATTATATATTCTAGTTCCCAGTAACCTTTAACTGAGAAAGTAATGTCTTTTAAACTAAAATGAGCAGATAATAAATATATTCATTTTTATTCCACACACATCCCACAATGAATAGATTTGTATAGATATCAATAAGCATACCATGATGAAGCAAATAATAATTGAAAAGCTGGTATAAGGTGTATTTACCAAATGTGTAACTGGTGTCTACATTATACAGAATCACTTGTTTGGCTACTTGGCATAGGTTACCGCTTAAAAAAAAATCATGTGTGACTGGAATACATGAAGGATCACAAAGTAGGAAGGAATCACCAACCAGCAAATATAGCAAGGATATGTGACTAATTTAAAAAAATAAAAAAATAAAATTCAGGTTAATCTACACCTGATAAATAGAAAAAGTGCCACTAAGGGTCAGAAATACATGATAAACAATGAAAGAGAAAAAGGGACCCTTTTTATAGTGCACACCTATGAATCTCAACAATGTAAAAGACCCAATTGATTAAAACTTAGCTTTTAACAAATTACTTAAAAATAGATGCTAAAAAGCTAAAAATTCAGACGCTGCAATATAGAACAGGAAGTGGGAAAGGATATAGGGATATTAATTTGCTGGACTTATTATAACGGGCGTTAATACTCCTTTAAATGTTGTCCCCAAAGTGCTATAATAAAGTGCTATAGTAAGGTGCTTGTTGTGCTTACAAAACATGCCAGTGTTGTACACTGTTAAATAAGAAATAAATATAAAGTGTTAGTAAAAGACTATTATATATATATCTTTTACTAAGTTGAATTCAATAGTGTTAATAAAGTGCTATATTGCGGGAGTATTAAAACTGCCTCATATTCTTTATCAGTGTATCCCTTATAATATTCCTCGTAGTTCCCTATTATTTAGCTCCTGTTTGGAATAGCTAGATAGTTCAGGAACATTATCTGGCTCTTGTCTTTGTTTAGATCGCTGTGTCCCTGACACTCTATATCTCTCCTTTAACGTGGAGGTCGCGGTTAGGACGCCTCGCAATGACGTCACTAACATGCTTCTCACGTTGCTGTGTCTCTCCCGACGCACGTTTCTCAATTTCCTCAGGGGTTACCGCCATGACACTCAGACTTCCCTATTGATAGTCTCTGTTGTCATGGGAACCGATATAAAGTTAAAATCAACGTTTATTTATTATTTAAAAAACTTCAAGTATCTCTAAAAATTAAGAGCTGCAAACTCAAATATTTTATAATTCTTAACCATAAACTTAGACTTGCTATATTTGGATAATATATCACTGCATCTTATGTTATTACTATAGCTCTCCACATTATTATTATTTAAACCTTGAAAATCATTATGTATATATATATATATATATATATATATATATATGTGAGTTAATAATGTGTCAAGGATTTAGAATTTTAAAATAATATCATTCATCTTAATACTTTAGTCAAAAGATCCTATTAGATCTCCTTAATAATAAGGTTCCCATGTTTATATTGTCTCTTTTTAGATATGTCTCTTAAGATGTAAATATATTGTTGTATACTAGCAAAACTCAACTAACTTCATTTAATTCCATATTTTTATTATTGGTAAAGTATTCTTTATTATTAGAGTCTAGTATTAGATTTTATTTGGATTTGGACATTATCTTTAGAGATAAATATAATATTAATATAATATATACAAGAATTCCCAGAGTAAATGGAGAGTTATATTATTATTAAATTATTATTATAACAAGTCTTTTATGATATAATGGTTTAAATAAAAATCCATGATATTATGGAGTTAGTATCAGCTTCAATACTTAGAAAATATTGGATTTTTATTTTCATATATATGGGGAGAAAGTAAAACCTTCATTAAGGCCATCAGGTTTTCTAGTCTTTAACAAATAGATCCATCTTGCTTCCATGTTCAGTAACTCTTTATCTATGTTACCTTTTCTAATGGTTAGTTCAATGTGATCTATGGCCATAAAAGAAAGTACTTTCACATCCCCTTTATGTTTGGTGTTGATGTGAATAGCCACTGGTGTTTCATATTCCCTATTGATACTATAGATGTGTTCCAGAATCCTTCTTCTAAATTCTCTATAGGTTTTACCTATGTACCTCATTCCACATTTGCAAGATATTAAATAAATAACTCTCTCTGTTTTACATGTTATAAGATACTTCACTTGGTATATCTGTGTTGCATCTTTTGAAGTGAAAGTTTTAGCTGGTTTTATATACTGACAAGCCGTACAAGATTGCCATTTAAAACAGCCTTTTATTTTTTCTAGCCATGTAGTCTTTTTTGGAATCTCCAGGTGGCTTTTAGATAATACATCTTTTAAGTTAGTAGATCTTATCTGAGCGTGTTCACTTAAGAAGGGTTTTAGATCTTTATCATCCCTTAATATCTCCCAGTGTTTGTTGAAAATCTTTTTTATGTCGAACCATTTGTCATTGTAGGTTCCAATACATCTGATGATGTTGTCTTCATTAAGGGATTTATCCATTAGTACAGATTCTCTATTGATATTTTTAGCTCTACCGTAGGCCTTCTTTAGTGTCTTTTCATTGTATCCCCGTTCTTGGAATCTATTTTGTAGGTCCTTAGCCTCTATTTCAAATGGTTGAAATTTAGATGCCACGAAGGTCCTTAAAAGTTCTCTATGGAAAGGCATATATGTCATATATCTTATTATGGTTTTATGGCATGTATCTTATACTTTAATGCCATAGAGGTCCTGTAAAACATGTAGGTTAAGAGACCCCCATGGTAGGGGTTAATTGTTAGGTTCCATAAAGATCCTTTAATGACCTCTGTGGCACAGGATTAATATTTATGTGCCATGGGGGTCTAAATAGACTCCCATGGTTACTGCCTACTCTAGCAATTTGTTAAGCAGGTTTTTTTCTGTGTGTGGGAGGGGGGGGGGGGAATACCCAGGGTACCCTGGGCTTATAGGGGTCGTAAACACCCTGTCAATGTCTTTTCATTTTGTAGCAGGCTGCATGAGTAAATCAGCCATGGTGCATAATGCCCTAATTGTAGTAGATCCAATTGGGATGGATACGATGGATACATAGATTGCAAAAAAAAAGCTCCAATATTTGACGGAGAGACGTTTTGCTCAGCTATATATTCAATCAGCATGGGACCCTAAAAGATGCCTTAAATCAAGAATTACGAATAAAATAATCTGATAATACTGAACATATGAAAAGGCTAGGGAGGACTCACATCATAAATAGATAATACAGTTGAGTTCTTGCATGCTCACAGTTACAACAGCAGAAATATTTTCAGAAGTTAACCTTTGTTTTATTACAATGCATCCAGAGCATTCATTTGACATGCAAGTGGAGCGTTAAATAGTGGTCAAAATTGTTATTCAGTGTATACTCAGTAAATATAATATGTAACCCATATTCATTTTACGGAGTTATTATTACAGGAATATCTTCAGTTTCCTTTATTTTTTATTTTTTATATGTTTGTCAGACTATTTTGTACTACTTCTACGTAAGCCTGTTTTTAAAAACATTTTTTATTCGCATAGTCCTAATGTAAATATTTAACTGTACAAAAGAATTTAAAGCACATGTGCTGTTAAAACTAGATAATATTCATTATTCCATTCTCTAATGCAGCGCTCTGGATACTAAAGAAACCATTAACATATTTAACTGAATGAACTCCATTTGTCAGTGAGAGACTCTTGAGATAATCAGTCTGAGCAGTAATTAAATGCAAAAATCGGAAATGCAAATGATTTAAAGTGAACTTCTACTGTAAATAATGTAGTATATTGTTCAGACAAGAGCAAACAAATTGTGTGAAATCTGCAGAAACTTAGATAACATTAAAGGACTACTATATTGTATTATTTATAAAATGATGTATTGAAGAGCTTGGATTGATAATGTGCAACATGTTTCTACACAGTTTAAAAAATACAATTGCAGCCTTTATTTTTTAAATATTATATTCAGGTTGGTTTAAATAATAACATACATTTTATCTTTCATTAGGAAAGGATTAGAAACCAGGGGAGAGTAGGAAGAACAGTAGATGGAGATAAGATCTGTATTAACCAGCAAACCAGTTCAGGGACATCATTGATTAAGAAACAGAATAGCCAGCTAATTACTGATTAGAATTGAATATCTTTAGTTAGGATAGCACAAAATACATGAAATAAAAGCACACACCTTTGCTTAGTGCATCAAACAGAGAATTTAGTTTACAGGCTCTGCATCCAGGGCATTTCAGGAAGAACAAAGAACCATAGATAAAGTCAACATTAACATGAATTGGGGAGTGAACAAGTTTGAATTTGTCGCTTAACTGCACAATCACAAATTAGATAGATAGCTATACTGCTTGAATTAGCATAGCCCAATCAGAATAGTCCTGTGTCTGGAGACAGATGATGTCATAGAAGGGTCAGCCCTCTCCTGGGGGCTGGTCTGTGTTACCTGAGCTAAAAGTCAGCAGCTCTCTAGAACAAAAGAAAATATGAATGGAAACTGATCAGACCAGTTACATGCTGTAGGCGCCATTTTTGGGTTCAATTGGTGGCCAAATATTGCCATTAGATTAGGAGTAATATAGGTAGGAACAGGCTATTGCAATAGCAGTAAAGCTCACAAAATGATTTAAACATTACACATAAAAAGAAGGTGTCACAGTCCTTAAAACAAGTCTTATGTCTATTGACATAGCGGTGGATATTAGCAACCCCATGTTGGGGCCCCAAGTAACAGAGTTGCTTGTGGTGATCAGGGTAGCCACACCTTGGTCCCAAAATCAGTCAAGACAATGTGCTTAACAGAAATAAGCGTAATCTATTTCTGACCTTTGAAATTAGTGAAAGTAAATTAACTGTTTTGGGCTTTGAAACTAACCGGGAAGGGAATGAGGTTTGCTTGAAACTAAAACATTTTCAAAACTACAGCAACATATAGCTTATTGAGCCCCTAAGTTGCAAGAGAGCATTTTTGTGCAGCTACGTATCAGATTAGTATAGGGCCCTAAAAGAGGCTCCAAATCAAGGATTAGGAGCAGAAATCTGACAATAGTGAACCCATAACCAGACAAGGGAGATCTCACATCATCTATAGGCCAAATGGTAAAGTTTTTATATGTTCATATTTCCAACAGCAGAAATAGTTTCAAAAGTTGACTTTTTTTTATTACAGCATAGTGGAACCTTGAATAGTGGTCAAAATTATTCTTCACCATACAAAACCCTGTTTAAAAGGAATAGCAACATATAATTATTTGCTCTAATGATGGAAATTTTGAAGAACAAGCCAAAGATCTGAAAATAGCCTTTACTGATACAGTAAGAGTTTGTCAAAAGGTCTATCATAAGGCTAGAGATACAGAGAGACATATATATTTAGATATTATACAGAAAACGGTCGGTAAGATTAAGAGATAATGTGATGTTTTAACACTTAAAAATTGATGGAGTGATATAATTAATAACTTCAGGCAACAGTGGTGCATTTTAATAGGCAATTTCGATTTAAAACAGGTCCTTTGCCCATGTCCTATTTCAGTGTTACAATAGGAGACGCACAGCCACTATGAGCCACCAAATAAACATCTGTATCAAACAAAAAAATTTAACTCCTCAACAAGACAAAGAAACAGAATATACAATTAAGGACAATATTATTTGTAAAACCCCAATTGTAATCTATTTAAGTTGTATTTGTAGATGTCAGTATGTTTGAAACACTTTGTTTGTTCACGTGAAGAGTAGTAGAACATGCTTAATGTAACCAACACAAATTCTACACCTCAGTGCAGGGGCGTAGGAACTGGGGTGGGGGATTGGGGGGACAAATCCCCCCCATATTATATGAACAGGGGGTCACAAAAAATAGCAAAATTATTCATGCATTCATTCAGTATTCATGCATTACCAGATTTGGCCAGTATTTCCATGAAAGCTTTGACCCATAATTTATATATCACATATAGTTGTCAAACTCCAAATCGTCGTTACACTTGCGAGCCTTGTGTATCGAGGCGAGCCATTGAATCACAGAACTTTTCTGAGCTCAGAGCACTTAGTCGATGAGCGCCAACGAGCGAGACGAGCAGTTGAGGCATTTAACCTCGGAGCACTGAGGTGGTGAGCCAGGATGTCTGGGAGTGAGGTTATACGCAAATTTAAGCCAAATTTGCAGAGTTTCGGCACTTGAAAATTGGCAAACCAGAAAAAAAAAAGGGCGGCCCGAAAAAAATGAAAAGAAGGTTACATGACACTGAAGCACGCAAAACATCGCCAGGCACACACGCCTTTGCCAGGGACGTACGAGGTACAAAAATACACTGTTAGGAAGCACGGAATATGGTCCCGAGGCATGTAACACATAGAATATCGCCACCATTTTACAACACTAAGTTGCAATTCTGCACATTACGATTGTGAAATGGTGTCTTTCCTGCCTAAACCAATGATTCTGTCTCGTGCATGTAGCCTATATATAGGGCACAATTGCAACATTGCTGACACTGTCTCCTCAGGTGATGACAGTGTGACTGGACATTTTCTGCTGCCGGAAAATGCAAAAAAGATTTTTAGCTCTTCAGGATATTAATTGTTGGCTATTATAAATAAGTAAAGTATATTAATTTATTAATTATTACTAAAATTATATATATATATATATATATATATATATATATAAAAACTAAATGAACAGTCTTATATTTTACACTACCTTTAATTTAGGAATAGATTAATGGTTTACTCTTTCAAATAAATGTATTAATTGATTAAATAATTTTTAATGCACATTAATTTATTCATTATTAATTAGTAAGCATTATCCCCAAAAAATATATGTTTTTAGACTGCCTTTACTTTATGGATATATTAATGCTTACTTCTTTCTAATACATTTTTTCATGGATTAATTAATTAATTATTAATGTTTATTAATTAATTTATTATGTAATTTAATGTATTGATGAGTTGCATTCGAGCACAGGGTCAAATACCACTGCCATTTGACAAAACTGGAATTGCCGCACTTTTGTTAGAAGGTGGCAGAACTGTGCATAGTGGATTTAAACTGACAGTTTCCATTCTAGAAACATCAGTGTTGGATATTCTAATGAATTCATTACAAGCCAAAAAAATTCACAAAAGTAAACTAATTATAATAGATGAGGCACCAATGGTGTCATGTCATGCCCTGCAATGTATTGATCGATTATTATAAGAAGTTATGGGCAATGATTTGCCATTTGGTGGAAAGGTGATGTTGTTAGGAGATTTTAGGCAACCATTACCTGTGGTGACACGTGGCAATAGGACTGACATTGTTGAAACATGTATAAAGAGAAGAAAGCAGTGGAACATATTTACACACCTTAAATTCGAAATAAATTTGAGATCTTCAAGAACAACAAGTTAAAAAAATATGGAAAAACAAAAGTAACATACAGTATTGCAATGTGTTAGAAAGTTACCTTTTTGCATGATTTGCCCCACAAAACAATTTGGTGGCATTTTTGTACAGTTCAAGGGTAAATGTTAGTATTTTAATCTACTATTTGACATGTTAACATTGTATTTTAAAAGGTGTGCACAGTTGTTTCATTGTATATAATTAAGGAATTATGTTATTAGGAGGATAACCATTTGTTAATAAATTTAAATGTATAATTAAATACAGTATTAAATATAGAGTATTTATCCAGGGAATAATCCAATCGACAGTTAGTGTTTCAATGGGGGGGGGTTGCTGTTTGTCTTACTCTGGATTCAATACTTATGTGGTTTACCACTACTTGAAATGCAAGTTGCATGTTACAAAGCATTATGTAATGGTTGCAAATACTTATTCAGAGAAAGTTTATCTATTCTTATTTTACTCATGCATACCTCTGAATTAAAAAGGTTAGTATTGTTAAAAAAAATGGTTCACCATTGTTTCAAATTTAAGTTGCATGTTAAAATGTATTATGTAATGTTTTACATTACGTATTCATCAAAACTTCAGCCATTGTTATATTATTCTTGCATACATGAGAATTAAAATAGTTAATGTTGTTCAAAACTGATGATTTACCTGTTGGTGAAATACAAGTTGAAGGTTAAAAAAATAAAAAAAGTATTATAAATGGTGTACTTCTTTGTAGATAACAAAAAGGTTAAGAGTGTCAGAGACTCACATTGTGTGGCACACTGCTTTCCCAGCCTTAAAATTGTATTGCCCCGCCATTTTCTGTCGGGCAAGTACCAAGCTTGTCCTGGGAGTAGAGTTAAATTGCACCACTCAGGGCCAAATTTATTTGTGTCCTTAAACTTTATCCCCCCCCCCAGATTTTTTGGGGCTCCTATGCCCATGGCTCAGTGACAAAACAAGTAAATCAATGCCATGGAAGAGATATTAATGTATTAAAATAATGTATATGAGCTTTAAACATATTAAATTAAACATCAGAACTGGAGATTTAGACAAATAATTAATTACAAAAATAATCTAGATGGATTTATTCTTTGAAACCCAAATGAAGGATTTACTTTTTTTCTTTATATATTTCATTATTAGAAATTATGAATATTGCTTTATGTATGGCAAGAAAAAAATGTTATAGAAAGTCATGCCTTTTATTTTTATCTTAAGAACATTATAAACTTTAAACACCCATTTTTATAGTTTTGTACAATTATGAATTTATTAATGGTCAAAGACATTTCAATGTAAAATGTGATGAAACATTATACCAGATTTTATTTAATGCCTCAATAGCATGAGGTAACATTAATTCGAACTACAAATATAATAATTTTTATGTGTATGAATTTAATATTTTGTCTTTTTTGGAAGGTTTTTGGTTAGCTAGATATGTAATTGAATTAGAAATATGGGTACATTTTTTTTTAAATTACTGTTCATTACCGATAACTTACTTTGCTACTAAAAAGGTATGAAAGGTATAAAAGTATAAAAGCCAGACCATTACTGACATGCTTAATAGATAAAGTCAGCTTTTCTGTTGCTTTCATGTTAGTTTTCAAAAGATCAAATGATTTGTATTTCTTTTCACATGAAAAACAGTACATCTAAGGAGTCGTCTATAACCATAAATTATACTGTAAACTAGGGAATGAAACTCAAAGTTATTGTGTAAAAAATAATTACAATAGTATCTGCATACACAGATAATATTGCATCTAATAGCAGATTAAGTAGGAAGAGTCTAAGTTTCCTTGCTTCTATTATAACACAGATCATGGATCGCTGTCATTATAGAAAATACAGACATTACAGATTTACATTAAAAAGCAATGAATATGTGTGTTAGTTATCACAGGTTTGTACAATCAGTGAAAGGATTAGCTAGTACTGTTTTACGTTCAACCATGCATCACATGAGTTGAGAATTTCTCGAAAGTTTGGCGAGTCACGTGAAAACAAAGACTTGTAAACACAATATCTTATCTATAGCTTTAAAAACAAAAATAAATTCAACACATATTTTTGGAAAACATGGATCTATATAACTTGTTATATCTGCACTATGAGAATGAATGCCACTAATAGCTTAACATTGTGAAGTGACACATTTGTCTATAGGATGCATCAGAGTAAACAAATGAAGGAAGACTAGATACTTTAAAATCTTGGCAACTACATGATTCATCATAAAGTATTGATGTTTTCTAACAATATAACATACCATATTATTATGCTGTATTATGAATAGATTGTTCTCCTAGTCTTGTATGTAGGAGCACTATAGAGTAAAACATTGTAGTAGTCTCTATAGGAGAGAATTAGGATCTTATGTGTATTATGTTCGAAAGAGGTGCTATCAATATGACACTTCAGTGAACCTTTAACACAATGACATGCTGCAGAATTGTAGCTGGCATTTCCAGCTATGTCGTCCTAGCCTAATTAGAGGGCTAAGGAGAGTAAAATGAAGCTAGAGAGAAGGGTGAGGTAGGTGGGTAGATTGACGACAGCTGGGGGTTAGATTAGGGTAGGAGGTATTTATAGGGTATGGGGGAGTTCCAGCCCCTCCCACAACTTCATGTTGCCTTTTAACCTGTTATTTGTAGTCTGGGCTTCCTCTCTAGTGGTAGTAGCTTGCAGTATGGCATTTTTAGCGATGTCATCCTAGCCTAGGGAGATAATTGGATTGGGAAACCCTGGAATGCTTGATGATTTAATTGGTAGGCTATGACGGTCAAAGCTGAGATGGAGATTAATGGATTGCAAGGGGCACAAAGCAATATGGCTTGGCATGCAAGGGGTATGTTTATGATATGGTAAGGCTCAGTATTCCTGGGGAACGTTATAGCATGGCGAAGCATGGCATGTGAGTGGCAAGTTATAGTATGATAATGCTAGGCATGCGAGGGGTACGTTATGGAGCGATATGGCTCTGCATGCAGGGGGTACTTTATGATATAATATGGCTCTGCATTCAAGGGAAATGTAGTGTAGTGCCAAAAAAAAGCAAACTACCTAGGAGATAAGCATGAGCACCTTATGGCTGCTGAAAAGGACAGGAATACCCTTCAGAAGATACAGCTAGAACTGAGCCCGGGAGCTGCAGAGAGTGAGGGGCCCTGGAGGGAGCAGGACAGAGAGAGGGGCCCTGGAGGGAGCGGCACAGAGCGAGGTGCTCTGGAGGAAGCGGCAGAGCGCGAGGGGCCCTGGAGGGAGCGGCAGAGCGCGAGGGGCCCTGGAGGGAGCGGCAGAGCGCGAGGGGCCCTGGAGGGAGGGGCAGAGCGCGAGGGGCCCTGGAGGGAGCGGCAGCACGTGGGGGGCCACTGGGTTCAGCAAGGCTGTCAGGTGCAGCAGAAGGCCGCCAGGGGTGGCAGCGCGTGAGGGGCTGCTGGGGGCTGCAGAGTGAGAGGGGCTGCTGGGAGGAGGAGCAGATCATGAGGAGCTGCCAGTAACAGCAGGGCAGTGGGACACCACCAGGAGGAGCAGAGCAGTGAGACCACCAGGAGCAGCAGAAGGAGCAGTGAGTTTGCCAGGAGCAGTGAGACCACCAGTTTTAGTGAGACCACCAGGAGCAGTGAGACCACCAGGGACAACAGGAGGAGCTGCCAAGAGTAGCAGGAGGTGCAGCAAAGCAGCCAGGAGCAGCAGGAGAGGGGAGTGTGAGGCCGCCAGGAGCAGTGGGTCGCGCAGCGGAGTGTAAGCAGCTGCCGGGAGAGGCAGGAGGAGGAACAGTTTGTGAGGAGCTGCCAGTAACAGCAGAGCAGTGAGACACTGCCAGAAGGAGCAGAGCAGGGAGACTGCCGGGAGCAGCAGAATGAGCAGTGAGGCTGCCGGGAGCAGCAAGAGAGGGGAGTGTGAGGATGCCAGGGGCAGTGGGAGGCTCATTGGAGTGTAAGGAGCCGCCAAGAGATGCAGGAGGAGCGGACCATGAGGAGTGGCAGGAGCCACCAGGAGCAGCAGGAGGAGCAGTGAGGCTACCAGGTGCAGCAGTGGAGCGTGTGGAGCCCCCAGAAGGGGCAGGAGAAGAGGAGCCGCCAGGAGAGTCAGAAGCGGAGCGCGAGGAGCAGCCAGGCGCAGCAGAACATGAGTAGTTGCCAGAGGCAGCCAGGAGGAGGCTGCCAGGCTGCCAAGAAGACGCCATAAGGTTGACAGGAACAGCAGGAGGAGTGAGGCTGCCATGTGCAGCAGTGGTGTGGAGTGTGAGCAACAGAGTGGAAGAGCAAAGGCAAGGATGGGGGCTGGGGATGGAGTACCAGAGACAGGAGAACAGACAGGGGAGTTGAGACAGGTCTCACCAGGAGGCAAATGCAGCATGAACTGCACAGCGGCCCAGCATGACAGTTGATTGACACCAGCTGAGAGTTATATTAGGGTAGGAGGTATTTATAGGTCGAGGGGGAGTTCCTGTCCCTCCCACTACTTCAGGTTACTTTTTAACCTGTTAATTATACTTTTCTTGTTTGCCAAACACTAATAGTTTTGTACATCCAGCTGAAACTCTATAAGTGAACTATTTCACATAAGAGTAACTTCCCATCTAAGACGATTCTTTAGTTAAATTAAAATCATAAATCATCTGTACTATTGGAAATACCCTGTTTTTGCTCCTTACTTTATAGTAATGATGTAGAAGAGCATTTAAAATACACACACAGATAAATATGGCAGCACGACTTTTGAGCGCACAAGACGTGCTTGGCGTCTCGTGCGAGACCACAAAGGCTGACACATCTTCTCCACCCCCTCCTTCTCCAGCTCAACCTCTGTCCCTCCGGTACTCACCCTCTCTCCCCAGCTCTCCCTCCTTCCCTCAGTACTCTCCCTCTCTCCCCAGCTCTCTTTCTCTCCGCTACTCACTCTGTCTCTCCACCTAGTACCCACCCTCTAACCCCAGGTCTCTCTTCCCCAGTACTCACCCTCTCTCCACGCTGGAGTGGGAGCGCGCCTTTGTCTGCACGGACATGACTTTGCGCACTTTGCATGCGCCCAAAGGGTGGCGTGCCAATAAATATACATCCCTGAGCCATAATCTTGTAGCCTATTTCACTGTAGACTTTGATGCAAAAGGAATTATGGAAACTGTTCAGTACCATCATATGGAGTAGTTAAAATAAACAAAAAGGGTAAAGCAATTGTTTTCATTTAAGCTCTTTTCACCCTATTATTATTGTTTGCAAATATGGATCTGAAACTGTCAATTTAACCTGACCCTAAGCAGGAGTCTCACCACTGCAAGATACAGTGAACTATAGGCAGATTGCTTCAGGTCCTAAATGGACCAAAACATATTAGCTCCCTTTAAATATTCATATTTGTCTTTATTGTAACAATAAATGACACATTATTTTGTTTGAGATTAAAATGTCAAAATACTACAAAGTTATGAGCTTACATTTTTTGGTTGCAGCAATGACAGTGTTAGTGTCATATGCAGGGTGCTTGTAATTTTGCTGGTCCTTTATTACTAGTAACCTTAATTTGTAATGTGCCAACATAGGCCTCCACGATAATTCAGTGCTACAATTTAGGGCACTGTCATAAATTGGCTGCAGGAGTTTTTTTTCCCAAGTTATACATTAATGTAAATGTGTTGCTCCCCCAGGTTAGGGCTCTCAGCACATATCCGTAAATCTCGCCTTAGCTGAAACAGATTTCTGTGTGTGGGAAGTGACATAAAAGTGCCATTACTGCTCCTACATGGAACCATATTGTGTGTATGTATATATATATATATATATATATATATATATATATATATATATATATATATATATACTGTGTATATATATATATATGTATATACATACATTTTCAGTAATTTAATAATATATTTTGATATTAAAAAGATGTGACAATTGTATTTATAGCTTCAATAGATAAATATGTGATTCTCTTGTGTTTAAATATTATATATTTACTAGCGACTTGCCCGTCAAAAATGACGGCAATAAAATTTGAAGCCTGGCAATTCTGTTTGCCACACAATGCAAGGCTCTCCACCCTCTAACTTGTGTGCCTCAAGATGAGCACCTTCGGGCGCTCATTGTGAGCCTCTTCCCCCTCTACTTCATGGTCGTTGGCCAACCGGCAACTTTTGGGCCTTGCAATGAGTGCTTCCTCACCCCTGTCTCTTTCCACCCTCTACCACCTCTCCCGCCCCTGTGTCTTTCTACACCCTCTCCCTCCTCTGTGCTCCTGATTCCATTTACGGGTGTAAAATCATTTGCGGGCTTGGAAAATTGATAATTTTCCCCAAGTCCAAATGGGTTTCTAATTGATTGGCTTGAAAAAAAATTACGGCTTCACAGCCGCCATTTTGTTCCTCGCCTAGCCATTCTGAGACCTCCCAAAAACGCCAATTAAATAGCAAATTAGCTTGCAACCTCACTTATAGGCTCCCTGCCTCTCCCCTGTGCTGTGTTTGAGGTTGTAAGTTAATTTTGTAATTAATTGGTATCTTTTGGCAGTCTCCCAATGGCTTCCAAGTTACGTGCTTGAAAAAAAATGGCAGCTTTAAGCATGCACAACCCTTAACTTTTACCGTAGCTTTATTGACAAACTCGCAATTACCATATCTATTATGTATGACTAGTGAATTGCCCGTCAAAAAATGAAGGCAATAGAATAGTAAGTCAAGGAATGCTGTTTGGCACACAAAGTAAGTGTTTTGGTTGTGTGAGTACCTTTGGCGCTGATTGCGAGCCTCTGCGTTGATGTTTTTTTTTCTTCGAGACGATTTGACGCTGATTGCATGGCCCATGCTGATAGCCTTTTGGCGCTCATTGCGAGTGTCTCCCCTGGTGTAGTTTTGCTCCTGTGAGCACCCTTTGTGCTCCTTGTGAGGTGTGCAGTGAACACCTTTGGTGTTTATTGCGATCATGTGGTGTGTTTTTTTTTAAAGTTTTCTGTATATGTATTTTGTAATAATAATTAATTAATGAAATCATAAATTAATATACTTTACCTATTTGTAATGAATATATGCAGCAACCAATATGCTGAAGAGCTAACAATGTGTTTTGATGTTCCTGCAGCATACAATGTATATTTTCATTGTTGGTGACCTGAGGTGTAAGCGTCAGCAATGTGTGAAGTGTGTAGTGTAAATAGGCTGCGTGCGTGAGGGGAAACCGTTTGTGTAGCTGTGTAGTTCCGCATTTTGTAATGTAAATGTTAGTATGTGCAAGTTAGTGGTGTAAAATGGCAGTGATTGTATATATATATATATTACATATAATAATTGTCAAACTGCGATTTGTCGTCATGCTTGCGATCCTTACAAAAGCGAGGTTTGCCGTTTGCGGCCCCTAGGCGAGCCATTGAGGCATAGAAGTATTCTGAAGACTCGGATGACTTGCTCATTGCCCTGCTAGCCTCACGAAGCGAGGTGAGCAGTTGAGGCATTGAAGCATGCAGGACTTAGGCTGCAAGCAGTTGAGGAATGCAGGACTTAGAAAAAAAAATCTGAAATCGGAAAAATACGAATGTAATTGGCTGAACCGCGGAAATCGAAGAACATAATTAACAACAAAAAACATAAAAAATACATTTAACCACACTCACACACAACACAGGGGGAGAGCTAGGATGGCTGGGAGTGAGGTTGCAAGCAAATTTAAGCTGAATTTCCTGTTTTCCGTCATTCGAAAAACATCTAAGCGAGAAAAAAAATGGCAGACGAAAACGCTGAAAAATCTGAAATTGGATGATAACGAGGCTCCGCAATTCCAGGCACGCGGGACTTAGAGAATGCACGACGCCAAAGACAGTAACACTTTCACACAAAAAAACCCGACCTTGCAAAATGTCGAATGTAACGGCCAAACCGCGGAAATAGAAAAACACGAATAGCAACAAAAAAAAATAATATTTAAAACACACTCACACACAGCACAGGGGGAGAGCCAGGACGCTTGAGAGTGAGGTTGCAAGCTAATTTAAGCCCAATTTGCTTTGTTTCATCACTCAAAAATTGGCTAAGCGAGATAAAAAATGTCGGACTAAAAATAGAAAATAAATCTGAAAACGGAATGAAAACGAGGCTAAGCACATTCTGACCTCGGAAAAATACCGAACAATACACTGGACAAAGAAAATACACAATGGCAAAGACACTAACACTTGCACGAACAACGCCAGGCATGCGGAACTTTGAAAATAAAAGCAACGGAAAGATTCAGCAGACACACAGAGGAGAAACACACAGGGAAAGGACAGAGGGAGATGCTGGAAAGAGACACATGGCATTCCCAAGCACAAAACTTACAGGTTAATGAACCCTGCAATGAGCGGCCATACAGTAGGCAGGAGGAAAGGTTTGCCAAAGGCGCTCATTGCAAGACCCACGATGAGCGCCGTAGGTGCTCATTGTGGGACTCGCGATGAGCGGCGAAGGTGGTCACTGCAAAGAAGGAACGTTGAAGTACATGAGGGGAGAGGCTTGCAATGAGGAGAAACACACAGGGAAGGGACAGTGGGAGATGCTCGAAAGAGACACAAAGCATTCCCACGCACAAAACTTGCAGGTTAATGAACCCTGCAAAGAGCGGCCCATACAGTAGGCAGGAGGAGCTCAGAGGGCCAAAAGACTCACATTGTGTGGCAAATAGCATTGCTGGCTTACAATTTTATTGCTGTCATTTTTTGATGGGCAATTCTCTAGTATATATTGTATATATTCACCTATTTAGAATATATATATATTTTTAAAGAATACTACTTGTTAAACAAATTCAGCATTATTACTTTCTCAATACAACCTTTATTTTTACTTTCACACCATGCTGTCTCTATTGGGAAATAATCAAAAGGGAAATGGTTTATAGGTTGATACAAAATGTTAACAATGAAATATCCATCTATAATCGTTGAGGCTAGTAGAAGACATATTAAAATATTTTGTCATTTCTATGCCTTTAACCATCTCTTTTTCTAGACCATTGTCCTCACAATTCTCTTTTGATGTTGGTCGTTTTGAGAAAGTTTTTAGGTCTTAGGAATCTCTTTTGACATTTCCAATTATGCATCTTCATGTGAAACAGAGAATTCAGAATGTGTCCTGAGGTCTTGTCCATGTGCTCTCTCTCCTTCATCTTACATTCACTGTGTCCTTCTAACTCAATTTTTATTTTTAGCATAATTTTGAAAGACAGTTTAGGGCAGTAATAAGAGTCTTTTTTTTCTGGACACATATTGCATAATATTTATTTTATAAAATGTTTCTCCTTCCTTTTAAAGAAATGGAAATATTAGATGTTCTATCATCTATTAAGAACATATTTTAAATCTTCATAAAAATGTTTTCTAGAAAATAAACCATTATCTTTCAACAGAGATAGTCCATGTCTCTACCCTTTATTAGTTTGACATATTGGATTATTATTGCCCCGCAAAGATCTGAACATAGGTATTGAATGGATTGGTGAAAATTGTTTGAAAAGTCAAACTATTTTCTAAGGAAATTGGAAGAAACCAGAGATATATAACAAATGTTAGCATTCCCTAGCTTAAATAAAGTATTCTCTCACTTATGGAACAGTTATATGACAGTGTTCCTGTGGAAAACATGGTGATATTGGACAATATATCTTTGAAAATTACCTTGGATGCAGATAAGATCTCTATTAAAATATTGCCACAATGTTGTAGAACTTAACAATATGATTATTGTGCTCTAGAGATCCAGTATGAAAGACTTTAGAATGAAAGGGACATTGAAGGTTTCTTTATTTTACTAGGCATATAATATACTTAGGTTTCTATTACCTTTATGAACTTTATTTTATTAAGAAGTGCTTATAAGCTCTATTTTACTGCGTAAAATCAAACAAATAGTACCTGCTTGGGAATCCCTCTACATCCTATGAGCATTTTATACTAGGCAGGGGCAAAGTCTCAGCAATAAGATGCAACATATTGCTGATACATGGTATTTGATTGGCTAGTATGGTACACTGCACAACAAGTACATCAGCATATGTGCCATTGTGAGCTGCAGAGGGCTAACACAAGCAGGTGCTATTTTTTTGGTTTTAGACAGTTAAAATAAAACTTATAAGCACTTTCTAAACAAAATAAAGTACATAAAAGTAGTTAGATGCTTAGGTTTATAATATACTTAGTAAAATCCATAAGTCTACCATGTCCATCACCTATATAGTTGTCGTACTGCGAGTTTGTGTCTAACACTCGCAATGTGCACCGAAAGTTGCAAGTTGCGCATTGCATGCTGTGCGGTGGGGAGAGAAGGGAGAGACAGGGGAGAGGGGAAGAGACAAGGAGAGTGTGGGAGAGATACATGGGGGTAGAGGGGGGGAGAGATACATGGGTGGAGAGGGGGAGAGAGAGAGACAGGGGAGAGGGGGGAAAGAGACACAGGAGAGGGGGAAGAGACACAGGAGAGGGAGAAAAGGGGAGGGGGAAAGAGACATAGGGAAGGGGAAAGAGACACAGGGGAGAGAGAGGTGGGAGGGGGGAGAGTCACATGGGAGGGTGAGAGGGAAAGAGACACAGATCAGGGAGAGGGGGAAGAGACACAGGGTAGGGAGAGGAGGGAAAGAGACACAGGGATGGAGTGGGGGAAGGAGACACGGGGAAGGGGGAGACACAGGGGAGGGATAGGGGGAAAGAGACACAAGGGAGGGAGAGGGCTGAAGAGACACAGTGGAGGGAGAAGGGGGAAGAGACACAGGGGAGAGGGGGAGAAGAGACAAAGGAGAGGTGGGAAGAGACACGGGAGAGGGGGGGAGAGAAACAGGGGAGGGGGGAACAGAAAAATAGAATATTATCCCATCATTTGTGACATCATTTTCTCTAAAAATGTTTTTAATACTACCACTTACACATCTGCTAATGTTGTTAATTAATCACATGTTTCACAAACGAGGGATGGTTTCCAGGTAAATCTAACTGGATGAGTAAATATCTCTTTAATGGATGTATATGTTTCTTTTACTGTTACTCCAAAACATCAGGCTACTAGTCAACATGATAATGTTATTTTTATTAAGGAGAGAACAGTCCAAATTTATATGTGGGGATATTGTTAAAGAGATGAAAACTACATAGAAGTGGAGGACTTTCTGGAACAATGTAAGCTTGTACATTTGCATGTTTTATAAGTAAACTTGATAAAATCATAACTGGTGTTAGGGTGCTGGTCTTATAACATTGTGCTGATAATATAAGAATTTTAACACATATGGCACTGCAGCACAATTTTTCAGATTAATTTGTTCACACTCCATAATAATCCTTAGCCATGGGAAATTGAAGGAGGGAAGGATGAGGGAATAAATACTGCTCCAATGTATGATAGGGATGATGTTAAATGTTTAGAAAATGTCCTCCACTTCAGAGAATGCATAGATTCCCACTGCGAATACTCAGCCATGCCAGGTGCTTGATCATACAGTCTACTGTCTGCCTTTGATATTGGAACCTATCATCTCCAGTCTTGAACCAACTGGACTTTGCTCTGGGTGCATTTATTATTGTCAATCACCAGCACAGTCCTGGCATAGACAAGGGTCTCAAGCACCTCATATTACTCAAGTCAGACTGCATTCCCTAGACTCTAGAGATGAGCTCAAATCTCTTATGCGCATCCTGCATCCAGCTAACATTTATGTTATTTAAAGATCACTGTTAATGAACACATGCATAAAAATAATGTTTATCTTTATGTGGTTATTAAGCTACATTAAATAGTAATTATTGAAATAGAAATCACTAATTTAATGTAGTAATATAGTAAAATTCTAGTATCTTAGAGGATACTGATGTTGTACACATTGCATTAACATTCACTAAGCCACATATTGACACCAATATTTATATGGTAATGCAGTGGTTTGGAAAGGATACAGTACATTTTTGTCTATTTCACAATCACGCCTCTTATGGGAGCTTAAAATTGTTTAGACATTAGAAAATACAGAAGCAGCACATTTACTTATACCAGTCACTATTTTAAAAACACAGCATTAAAGCCATGGGGCAGTGGATGACGTAAATGGTAGGGCTACAATAAATATTATATTCCATGAACAAACATATTGATTTAAAACATTAAGGACTAACATTTCCATTGCATGCAGTCTGTCTCCACAGAAGTTACTTAGTGTTATTAATGCACTTCAAATACTCTAATGTAATTTAGTCCTTACGATGTTGTGCATCTATTTTTAAATTGTTTGCAATGAAGCATTGTATTTTTGAAATACAGAGCTGTTATAATTCACCTTGTTTATGACCAATAGACTGAGGGCATAACCTTCCAAGTAGGCATAACTACACTTACATAGTGATTTACACAATGTAGCTGTTCTGTTCTATTTTTCCTCTAAGATCCTATCTAACATTGCCTGCTCAAGATAAATCTAAGGACATCAAATCAGAAACACTGTGACTTTTTGCAGGCTTAGGGGTCAATTGAACTATTTATTTTTATAAATTCCATCCCTTTTCTGATGGCGGGAGTAGCATAACAATTTAGTAAGCAAAGCATTACAAGTGCATAAGAAAACAGTCTGCATTGATATTTAAATTGCTTTCAGGCATCAAAGCTAAAAGGAGGAAAATGTTGCAGCAAGGCACTTAAATTACTCTTATGCTTGTACATTTACAGATGAACTGAGGGAAAACCATGTTTAAGTGTATGGTAATGATAATCCTTTATTGCTACCTCTAAAGTTAAACAATAGTTCTGTATCCATGATATATGTTATATATAGGATCAATTATATACTATTAATATAGTACAAAATATAAAACCAATATTGGTAAAAAAAAACATTTTTTTTTAAAGCTAAATGGTCAAGGTTACATAAAGGTACATTAATGAATGTAAGAAGGACATCACTTCTGCATTTATCATAGGACTACATTATTTACTGCACCTGAGCTCAGCATTAAAGGACCAATGTGTTCAAATTTTATATATACTGTTTTTGAATAACTAAACATGATTATGGGCACACATTTTTTTGAAAAAATGCAAGTTTTAAACACTACATATGCAATTATTCTTAAGTGTGTTGCTCCATCTTGTTTTCTTCTATTTGCAGCCTGTTACTTTCTCAGTTAGGAGTGTAAACTAATGAGATGTCCTTTAGTTCTGCTGAGAGCACTGACGGATATACTTTATCTGCAAAGTTCCCATTGTGGAGACAGACACTTTTTGTGTAAACAAAGTCTCCTGTCACCTCAAAAAGCTATTCTGCTGAAGCCAAATGGTAGATTGCACAGCAGTATAAATGCATAAAAAGATAATCAAATTAGAATTTTTTATTATTTTTTGACATTTTGAAACTGTGATTTACTTCTAGAAAATATAGGGTGTTTCTTTGCTGTGTGCACTAATTATTGTCGAGGTTAAAGGGGAGTGGTTTTGCCTGTTTTGCCTTACATATAAGTGTGTGACTTGTCTGGCTCTGTTTGTAACTGTGATTTACTTATGGAAAGTAAAAGGTTTTCTTTGCTGTGTGCAATAATCATTGTCCAGGTGTGTTGTCAGAATCTCATTTAAACAGGGGAAGGAGCGAACTTGTGAGCTTGCTAACAGTTCTATTGTAAGTGCAGTTCTAGTATAAGTATGCAAGTTTAAATAAAAGGAGGAAGATGAAAGCAAATTGGGAAATTGTAGTTCAGAAAAGTGAATAAAAAATGAGATTTACAGAAATATATAGATTTTTTTCCAGCTGTATTTTGTAATTGGTATTTATTAATCAGTCCAGTGGCAACCTCACTCAGTGTACATCTTGCCACATGTATGCGCTGCTGGAACAGATGATCCAGGGTCCATACCTCTGTGAGAGGTGTGAGCATGTTGCCTCTTTTGAAACTCAAATGCAGATAGAGCTGTTCCCTCTAAAGGCTGGGAAAACAGTTCTACTGGAGGAGAGGGAGGGCAGAATAGGCAGAGCAAGAGAAAGGTTTTGGTAGTACGGGACTCTATTATTAGGAAGGTAGACAGGGTGATTTGTCACCCAGATCCCAGCAATCAAACAGTTTGCTGTCTCCCGGGTGCTCGCGTTAATCTTGTTGCGGATCAAGTACATAAATTATTGGTAGGGGCTAGAAATGAACCAGCGGTCTTGGTACATATTCATACCAATGACAAAGTACGTGGAAGATGGAGAGAATGTTTTTTTAGAACTAGGCAATACGCTATGTAGATGGTATTTTCAGAGATACTACCAGTGCCACGTGCTAGCCCATGGAGAGCATACAGAGGTTAATGCGTGGCTAAAAAAAGTGGTGCATTAAGGAGGGGTTTGGGTTTTTAGAGCACTGAGCTGACTTCTCACTAGGATACAATCCCTATAGCAGGGATGGATTGCACCTTAATGATGAGGGAGCAGCTGTGCTAGGGGAAAGGATGGTACAACGGCTGGGGAAGTTTTTAAACTAGTAGGTGGGGGGAGGAACTAGATAGCAGTAATGGGGTAGAAAGTGTAGACGGCCTAAGTAGTATATTAACTAGTCATGGGGGAGGAGAAGGAGGGAGGGTACTGTGAGGAATTGACTCTGCTGGGTTTTGAACCCTGGTCCCTACCACTGTGCCAGCCTGCCTTTGTGAATTTCCTTGAGATCTGATAAACCTTGACTCTGCTAGCAATATTATCAGAAACTATAATATTATCAGAAACTATAGCAAAGGGATTTGAATATAAAAACAAGAAGGTGGGCCATATAGATTAATTTGAGAGCAGTTCTGGGTATAACAATTAGAAAGCTCTCAAGGGATGGCAAAAGGCAAGACATCAGATAGGAGGCAGATAAAAAGACCATTATGACAGGTCACTATGGCAGCCATAGACGGTACTGTGCACAACAGAATGAACACATTTCTGAAAAAAGGGCCTTCCAATATTATCTAAAATTAATTATACAAGCCTAAAAATCAGGTGTTCCAATCCAAGTTACCAGACTCCATAAAGACTAGTCTCTTCAGCTGTGTCTGGTCAGGTGTCTGGTCCTTGGCCTATATAAGGCACTTCCTGTCTATGTACCTTGCCAGATTATTGTGGTTCCTGTTCCCTTCAATAAAGCTTGTTCCTGTTTCACCTACAAGTTGCTGAATTGGATCATTGCTGACCTAGGCTACTGGTCTCCAAAACCTTGTGATTCCTATATCATTACAGGTACAGTGGCAGACCCTTCACAACTCCCAGGACAGGTGTATATATATTATTTTATATTATTTTCTCTATATATAATATTTTCTATATTACATTATATATATATATATATATATATATATATATATATATATATATATATATATATATATATAATTTTGCTATTGATTTGTTTCCCCCCCATTCCCCCCAGTTCCTATGCCCCTGGTTGAATGTTTGTGGGTAAAGGTAAATAGTAAAAGAGCAAATTCTAAAAGAATATTTGTAGGAGTATGCTATAAATCCCCAAATATTATTGAAAGTGAGGCAATGCAATTACTCTGGCAGATTGGAAATGCCTCTAAGCATGGTCAAGTTTCAATAATGTGAGATTTTAACTACCCTGAAATAAACTGGTTTAATGAGACCATCAGTTCAGCCAAGGGGGGCAGGTTCTTGAGTACATTCAGATATTATTATTTGGCCCAGGTTGTACAAGAACCTACTAGAAATGAGGCTATCTTGGATTTAGTCATTACAAATAATATTGATATAGTATCAAATGTTGAAATTGATTGGGAAACAGTGATTACATTACAACTCCAGTTGAGAATGAAATAAAAAAAATGTTAGGGGCCAACAAAATCTCTTAAATTTAAAAGGGCAGATTTTAATGGTTTAAGAACAGCAATAGAAAGTCTAAACTGTGATAACTAACTGACAGGTAAAAATACTGAACATAAATGGAAACATTCAAATCCTTACAAAATATACATACTTATCACCATATACCATGTGGAAATAAAAGTAAAAGGAGTAAATCACACCCCATGTGGCTTAGCAATGATTTAAAGATCAAGATACAGAGTAAAAAATAGGCATTTAAATTATACAAAAACAAAGGGAACAGAGACTGTGACTTTATATGAGTACAAGGAAATCAACAAATCTTGCAAAAGGGCCATTAGAATGGTTAAAATAGAAAATGAAAAGTTAGTTGCAATGGAGAGTAAGACTAAACCTAAAATGTTTTTTTTTAAATATTAATGTTAAGAATGGAAAGAAAGGAAGCTATAGAAACACTAAATCAGTTATTTTCTTCGGTATTCACAAGGGAGGTACCAGTGGTTGGGACGCAACATAATGGGGCTATACTACCTTCACCAAATAATTGCTTAACGCAGGACAAAATCCAAAAGAGTTTTTAAAACATAAATGTTAATAAAGCCCCAGGTCCTGATGGAATACATCCAAGTGTACTTAGGGTACTGGGTTCTGTAATAGCTAAACCATTATATCTAATTGTTCAAGATTCACTCAACAAAGGGTCTCTACCAGATGACGGGAGAAAAGCAGAAGTGATATCTATATTTAAGAAGGGAGTAAGAAATCCAGGAAATTATAGACCTGAAAGCCTCACCTCTGTAGTGGGAAAGCTTTTAGAAGGTTTAACAAGGGATAGTATAAAATAATATATCTGTTTGAAGAAGATTATAAATATTAGTCAACATGGATTTATGAGATATAGGTCACGTCAAACAAATCTAATTTATTTCTATGAGGAGATTAGTAGGAACTTAGATCAAGGCAACTCAGTGGATGTAAACTTTTTAAATTGTGCAAAGGCTTTTGATACAGTGCCACAAGGAAGGCAATTGTGCAAACTAAGGGATACAGGAATTAAAGTAAATATCTGCTCATGGATTGAGAGCTAAACGACAGGAAGGCTAAAAAACAGGAAGCAAAGTGTGGTTGTAATTGGAACATACTTAGATTCGACTAATGTGGTAAGTGGGGTTCAGTATTAGGTCCTCTCCTTTTTAATATATTTATTAATGACTTAGATGTAGGACCGGAAAGTATTGTCTCTGCCACTATACAAATACCTAGTACGCCCTCTTTTGGAATATGGAGTACAATTTTGGGCACCATTTAATAAAAAGGACATTTTAGAGCTGAAAAACATACACAGCAGGAAAACAAAACTAAAAAGGAGAATGGAGGGCTACGTTATGATGAAAGACTAACCAAATTACACGTATTTTCTCTAGAAAAAGGCATTTTAAGAGGGGATATGATTACCTTATATAAATACACCCAAGGCTAATATAAAGCTTTGTCAAGTGATTTATTTTGTGCCAAGAGGCTTTCAACTAACAAGAGGACATCTTTTGAGATTAGAAGAAAAAAGATTCCACCTTAAAGAAAGAAAAGGGTTCTTCACAGTAAGGCTGTTTAATCTGTGGTGACAGGGGATTCGATAGATAACTTTAAAAAGGAATTGGATATATATTTTTTTAAATTGGGCATTCAGGGTTTTCCTGGATAAATAGAGAGCGAGTATTGCTCCAGGGAGGAATCCAATCACCAGTATCAGGGGTCAGGAAGGAATTTTTTTTTTTTTCCTTTTGAGACAATTGACTGGTTTTTTTTTTGTTTGCCTTCCTCTGTATCAATTAACAACTAATCCACATATTGCAGACGAGATCAGAGGAGATCTAAAAAGGTTGAACTTGATGGATTGAAAGTCTTTTTTAAACCTATATTACTATGTAACTATGTAACTATGTAATTATAAATACATTGCATATTTTTAGGTGTAGTTCTTCAGTATAATAATTTTAAAAAACATGACCACAGTGACCTTTTAATGTGTGTAATTCAAATGCATACAAAAAGGAAAATCATCAAGAAGTGTGGTTTAAATTGTATCAACAGCAAATATCTATTGGGTGACTACAGTAATCAATGGTAATCAACATAAAAAAAATAAAAAGAATGTACACATAATTTATTTTTCATAGTAAACAAGAATATCATGTAGAAAGTTGAATGGAGAATGTTCAAGATTGCGTGATGTGATTTTTCTCATAAAAACAAAAGTGAAGAAAGTTCAGGATGTATTACAGAGAAAGCTTAAGGGTCAATTCTGTAATAGATAGCTTATAGTGGAGATAAAAGATGGCATAGGAAAAGAGCCTGTGAGATTTGACATTGCTACAGAATCTTTTAGCACTAACGAAATGCTGCCTAAACTAGTGTTTGAATTTATTTTCAAAACAAAAAACATTGCAGACTTCTTCAAATACTTCCTAGAGATTTTAATGATAGTTTAAACAGACAATCATGTACATTACTAGGATATAATTTCTTCAATTCTAACAATTCATTGACCAAAAATCATGTAGTAGAAAGAAATTCTGGTAGGCAATACTCATTTATAGAAAGGGGATGAAGCATTGAACTATCTATTAACATGCAAATCTTAGAACAATAAGAACATTTAAAGTTAAATTAAATAATAAGCAAAGTAAATTCTCATAAGCATGAACATGCTACATTTAACATGAATTAATATATTAAAAGTATACTATTATGTCTCACCCACTTATTGTTTCCATAGGTGTATACTTTGTCAGGACATTATATCACCCATTACACCAATAGTTCCTGCACAATTGCCACCAAATACATTAGAGATTTATAGACTGGTTTATTTTCTTTAAAGCTGTTGGTGCAATCTAGAGCAGTGGTTATCTACAGACTATCCTAGGCCAGGTGATGGTTCCTGAGATACTTATGTGCGGATTTTCAGTGGAAAAGAACCACTTAAATCTTATCACTATTATTAGTCAAAATAATGATTAATTAATAATAATAATTAGTCAACACATAGTTATTGATGAGTGTATGTCTTGTTAAGTGTACTCCATTGAAATCAGTGCACAATTTAGTGTGTCACATGAATGATCTTCCTGTAAGAAATGTTCTGAATCTGAAAGGTGATCCTCAGAAACACTGGAATTTAAACATTCAGTTCCACTGAGCACTGAAAGGTAAGCAGCCAGTCCCCATGTCAAAATTGTTGAGAATAACTGGTCTAGAGCTTTCTCTGACCACTTGCCAGAAGATTATATAAATAAAGTAAACAGGCTTCCCTTCATCAAACGTCCCTCCAAAAATCTTTAAGATTGATGAAAGACGGAATAGAAGGGAAAGAGGGAGAGAAAGTGAGAGAAAGTGAGAGAGGGAGTAGTGAGGAGAGAGGTAGAGGAGGAGAGATGTTTATAAATGGCAGTGGTAGGAGTTATAGAAGGGTGGACAGTAGGTGAGCTTTAGGCATGGAGGGATTTGTCCCAATTTGAAGGCAAGTGCCAAGGGGAGGGCTTGATTCCGGATGGGTAGTAGTATGAGGGACAGGCCTCAGGGAGAGATCAGGGAGGACAGGATCCCAAGCACCAGTTAGGAGGACAAGAGTCTTTACCCAAGCACTGGGCCCCTAACTATACCCTGGAGGAGATGATGGTCCTCCTCAGTGAGATCCATGCTACCAATATCCTGTGAGGGGAGTGATGCAATTGTAGAGAGGGCCCAGGTTTGGAGTTAGATGGCAACAGCAGTGGCAGCCTTAGTTTTTCAAACAAGGATGTGTGGTCTTTCAAACACAGATACAATGACAGCCGGGCCAAGGTCAAGAAGAAAATGAAGGAGGAGGCAAGAGCAGCGAGAGCTACTGATGGCCCTCCAGTAGGTATCTATTACAATGCGTGGGAGAGGACGTGAAAGGATTGTATTGTATTCCAGGCACCATGCATGGTGGATTTAATATACTGTACATGATCATCCCCTCACATACTCAAACATGTACATTACACACATAATACAGCTGTGCTCAAAAGTTTGCATACCCTGGCAGAAATTGTTAGTTTTTCGCATTTATTTTGAGGGTCAACTTGGCCTAGTGCTTAGGGGCATTGTAATGCTGGAAAGTCCAAGAGCAACCCATGCACAGCCATTGTGCAGAAGAATGCAAATTGTCTGCCAGTATATTCTGATAACATGCTGCATTCATCTTGCCATCAATTTTCACAAGATTCCCCATGCCTTTAGAGCTCACCCCCCCAAAAAAAAACATCAGTGAGCCACCACCGTGCTTCACAGTGTAGATGGTATTCTTTTCACTATGTTAACCCCTCGCCAAACATAGCACTTATGTTGTGACAATAAAGCTCTATTCTGGTCTTGTCACTCCAAATTACAGTGTGTCAGAAGCTGTGAGGCGTGTCAAGGTGTTGTCGGGCATATTGTAACCTGGCTTTTTTTGTGGCATTGGTGCAGTAAAGGCTTCTTTCTAGCATATTTACCATGCAGCTAATTTTTGTTCAAGTATTGTCGTATTTTGCTACTTGAAATAACCACACCATCTTTTTCCAGTGCAGCCTATATTTCTCCTGAGGTTACCTGTGGGTATTCTGAATAATTCTTCTGGCAGTTGTGGCTGAAATCTTTCTTGGTCTACCTGACCTTGGCTCGTTATCAAGAGATCCCCGAACTTTCCACTTCTTAATAAGTGATTCAACAGTACTGACAGGCATATTCAAGGCCTTGGATATCTTTTTATATCTTTTTCCATCTTTGTGAAGTTTCATTACCTTGTTACGTAGATCTTTTGACAGTTCGTTTCTGCTCCCCATGGCTCAGTATCTAGCCTGTGCAGTACATCCACGTGAGAGATAACAAACTCATTGACTATTTATACACAGACACTAATTGCAAATTAAAAAGCCACAGGGGTGGGAAATTAACCTTTCATTGCTAGTTTACCCTGTGTGTGTAACCTTATGTATCTGTAACAAGGCCAAACATTCAAGGATATGTAAACTTTTGATCAGGGCTATTTGCTTGATTTCTGTTATCATTATGATTTAAAAAAGAGCCAAAACATCTATGTGATAATAAATGGCTTCATATGATCACTATCCTTCAATAAAATACATTTTCTTTGCATGATCAGTCACAATTTCTGCCAGGGTATGCAAACTTTTGAGCACAACTGTACACCCCATGTAAATGCTGCCACCAATAAAAGGGGTATGTAAGAGCCCTGGATTTGACTAAGGATAGGTATATAATATATCCCTTGTCAAATCCAGGAAGCTTACATATCACATTAATTGGTGGACAGCATCAAATGTGTGCCAGGTGCTTAGACATACAATGATTATCATTTTCAAAATATAATTAAAGTGAGTAAACATCCAATAGAGAGCCCATGCATGGGTCTGCCCCCTGCAGCATATGCAGATACAGGCTATGTAGGGCTGGATGTGTAGTGTAGTGTAATACCCTATCAGGGACAAAGTCTCAGCAGCATATTATTAAGAAATGGTCACAGATTGGTTAGTATAACACACTGCACATAAAGTTCAGCAGAATACGTGCTATTATTGTTGTCATGAAATACTAAAATTATGTGTGAACAGTAAATCTGATTTTTGCAGTTAATACTTTGATATATTTACATTATAACCAAGTGATGAGCTTTCGAGAGATAATGCCTTTCTTTAGTCAAAAAGCGATACTGAAACAAGTATGAACTAAAATCAGTAAACAGAAAGAGATGAAAAAAATTAAAAAATTGAAAATTGAAAAAACAAGAAAAACAATTTTTTTCTTGCTTTCCGAACTTTTTTTGCTTCAGTATGTCACAGTACATGTTGGCATTCATGGTTCCCTCAATGAACTGTAGCTCCCCAGTTCCGGCAGCTATAGCAGATAGTTGAAATAATCTCTAAATGACAGATAAACAGATAAGGCACAAAGAACACAAAAACACTGATATGAGATGAAACTCTCAGTTTGAACGTAAACAGTGATGCAGAGAGAGTGGATGCAGCATCTAACATCATCAGGTAAATGCATTTAGGGGGAATCAACACAACATATTATAGAAAACATATATACACATATAGACATATTTGTATATATGTTTGGTGTGGGTCTGTATGAGTGCTGCCGGCAGTGTATCATTGCTGGCCTTCCTCACAGCTAATACATGTTAATGCAATACATCTTGTCATGATTTGTCCCTATATCCAAAGGTCCCTGTGCCTATAACACCCTGTTCCTTACATGCTCCATGGGACAATCCAGTGCATGGCCTGTGTGTGCTATATGGTGGTATACCTGTGACATTCACCTCCAGTATCCATTAGTGGCCTCAGTTTAGCCACATAAAAAGGACATCTGAGAATGTAACAGGCAGGATTAGTATAGACAGCAAAATGAAGACAACAGTGGCATTTAATGATAATAATGATAATCATCCTTAAACATAATAAAGGAAATTAAATTGTGATGACTGATTTAAAATAGACACAAGAATGAGCAAACTAAATGTCTCAAATAATTTTTCCAAGTAGTAGAGAAATTACTTCTTGTAGTTGGACATGAAGATGCAGCTAAATTCAGCAAAAAGCACAAAACAAAATATACATAAAGTACAGTGAAACAACCAGAGTCAAGTGTTTATAACTGTTATTTAACAAAGATCCTTATAAACAAATTGTTGATTTATTAAGATTAATAATAATTGATGTTTTATGAGAAAACACACTGAAAATATATCTTTAAGCTGAAGCTTCTTCCATATTTACCAAACTGCTTAGAACAGTGAAAAAGTGTGAGCCTCATTCAATTGAGCTTTCGCATGTTACTGTAGCCTGTAAATTAGGTTGCAAGTTAATTTGCTATTCAATTGGCGTCTTTTTGCTGGCTCCAAACGGGTTACGAGTTTCGGCCTTAAAAAAAATTGCGATGGTTAAACCCATAACTTACAGCCTCCCAAAGCCTTTGATCTTTCACGGCCACAAGACTTCAGATCGATAAAATCGCAAAACGCTATTCAATTGCAAAAATTGCTCAACATCGCACTCAAGCCTGCAAACGCCAAATGACGTGCCTGTGCACAGCTGCATGTGTTTTTGCAGCTCTTCCTGATGTGTTAGAGTAGATTAGTGTGGTGTATGTTCCTCTGGTCCCCTTCTGGATTGCTGGTGGTGGCGGTGAAGGGGCTTGTGTACCTCAATGAAGCTGTGAGCTATACCATGTAGAGCCACTGTAGGTGGGCAGATCATAGCAAAGAGGTCAGAGAAATCACAGTCCACTAGGGAAGGAACTGGCAACCCACTCCAGTATCACCTGTCATATTATTATCAGACCTTCAGGGGAATTGTAATACTCCACAGTATCACAAATTGGACTTTGCATTTGTATTAACTCTTTATTATTATTATTATATATGATATATATTATTATATGATATCTAATGATATTACTATTATTAATATTATTGTTATGTCATGTATTAATCTATAGCATAGTAACAAGGGCTCATTAGTTTACAGATATAGGAATGTGACCCATATGTGATGTATGTGGATGCCCCATAACCCCAACCTTTGAAAACACACTGACACAGTGTAAACTGTATAACAAAGCTTTATTTCATACACAGAGCACAATCAGAAATGGACAAGACTGTGCATTAAAATTATGGGTGTGGTGTGGGAGGATCCCGGGAGAGCAAGAGGCTTTGTGGAAAAAAGGGGATACCTACATCGGTTGATGTCATAGCATAGAAAAAGCATGATGTATAGCACCTATTAAAAAAAGGATCATCAGAAATCACTCTATTTAATTGAAGAAACCATTAATGTGCATAGCACTTACAACTGCTCAATGAAACAGATGACTGAACCTCTGGACTGTGTAATCCAATTTTTGTTTTGTGGTGACAAAACAAAAATCTGAAAAAAGTGGTCAACAAAAAAAGGCGGAGAAGGATAAAAAAATAAAAAATCAACATGCATGTACAGTACAGTGCTAAATACTGTAACAATATACCAACTCACCTGATTCCTATCTGCAAGCATTATTACTAAGTATTAGCTCGTTCTCAGGATAACTCACTGGCCATGACCATTAAAAATGATGTGTCATGCTTAGTTGTGACCAGTGTCAGTGGTCAAGGTGTACTATCACCTTCTCCATATGATATTGTTCATCAAAATTGATATCCCATCCATCAGCTAGACAGCTGTTAGCACATGTTAAAGGATAACCATGATATCACCAATTGGGGAAAATACACATTAATATGGAGAGGACATAAAGGTCACCAGCCAGATTCAATGTAACTTACATCACACCCAAGGATCTGTTTTCAGACTGATATTGAGGTCAGGATCACATGCTTCACTAGTGCATATATTATTTCTGGCTGTCATTAACATGCCATTGTGAGACTCTGCAAATCTACTCCCCTAGTTTAAATGTAGACTAATACCACTAACAACAATCATGTCTTAGATATCTAGATGTATGATATCTTCAGAATTGTGGGAGCTAAATGTTAAGGAAGGCTGTCATTGAAGGAATGTCTACCTGAGAGGCACTGTGAAAACCTTAAACCTCAGAAATTTCCTTTACAATGCTTTCAGAAGCAGAAGATGCCTTCATGGACCTGAATTGTACCTAATACAAAAACATAACACTACAAAATAATGCCTTACAAAATATAGGGACTGCAGCATATCTTCTCAACAGCATTCCTGACCATCAATTGGTGACAGAACCCTACGTGTCCACAGAGAAGAGGATCATGGACCATGTGATGGGAGGTAGCCATCTGCGTACAAAATATCCAAGACTCTGTAGCCAGGCTAGATTAGGTTAACATTGTGACCAATAGATTGTCCCTGAGGAATGCTGTTGAGAAGGTACAAACATCTGCACAACCCCTATGTGCTCCTCCACCTTGACACTGGGCCCCAATCCCCCGTGGCTGGCTGCTGTCTCCCTGGTGGTGGTGTACAGGGGGAGGCATCCCCCTGGGAGGTAGCGGCACCTGCAGTGGCAGTGGTGGAGGCATGGTGGGAGGAGAGGAGGGGCCGGGCTGCGGGTGGCCGGGGGTGACCATCTACAGTCACCCCTTGGAATGTGCTTTGGTCCACCCCCAATCCTGGACAGCCTAGCCAGGTAGGACTCTGTCATTAGGTGGTGCCTCTTCTCCTCTCTATTGCGCCTGGAAGGGCTGCGCATTACCACTGCCTGATTGGCAGAGATGCTCTATCTCCTGCCGAATGAGAGCCAGCATCTCTGCCTGTGCATCTCGGCCTGGGAATGGAGGTCCTAGTAGCGTGGCCTGGTCAGGAGGTGGCTGTGGTGGTGTCTGAGTGGGGAGGGTCTGTGGCCTGGCTGGAGCCTGCTGCATTAAGGGAGGTGGTGTTGGTGGACCCGGTGGTGGTGGTAACATACTGTATGTTTATATAAGTAGCATGTATTAGATTAGAAAAAGTTAAAAACAGGGAACCTTTAATATAACTTAATAATAGAGGAGAGAAAAACATAACTGATAAACCAAGAGGAAACAATAATATCCATGTAAAACAACATACAAATATGCAATGACTGATATTTAAAGTCAGATGATATTTAACATATTTGCTTTAATTTTGGTCATGCAGATTGCTGATTTATTATCATGCTGAAGTGTTATGTTAAAATACATCTTTGCCACATATACTCCCTGAAATAATTTTGGTGCTGTTGCTTGTTGAGTTGATGGGGGATATACTGTAGAAATTGTGCTGATAACAGATGAGCACTGGACCATTTGTCTTTGTGGTGCAGAAGCATTTTTTTATTTGGAGTGGGGTAGCTGAAAGTTAGTTAGTGCCAACACAATCATCAACCCCAAAAATGTAATTGAACCACTGCGAGCTGGAAAGTCAAGATACATTGGTAGTACTACAATACAGTCCATCACATGGAGCAGATTCTTACAGTGATTTCAGTCAGGGGCGTAGGAACTGGGGGTTGGACAACCCCCCCCCCCCCCCAGATTAAATGAATAGGGAACACAAAAAACAGAAAAATTAAACTTAATTATGCATTACTATATTTGCGATTGGAACAGTATGTCTTTTGCATGAAAGTTTTGACCAATTATTTAAATAAATAAATATATAAAAAATATATAAAAAAAATATATATATATATATATATATCTAAATAATAAGATGGCATATAGACATACATTATATATATATATATATATATATATATATATATATATATATATATATTGGCTGCCATAAGCGCCAAAGGCGATCATTGCACTGAGAGCCTCAAAAGCTAGGCGAGCAGTTGAAGCACGTAGAGTGTAACTTGAAAAACATGAAAACAACCACAATAATAATAATTAAAAAAAAACACACTCACACCCAGCACAGGGGGAGAGCTAGGAAGACTGGAAGCAATTTTGAGCCATAGTTGTCGTTTTCCATTTAAAAAAAAAAGTGGATGAAAAACGAAAAAAATCTGAAACAGGATGAAAACGGGGCTCTGCAACGCCAGGCACGCAGGGCTTAGAAAATTCACAGCGGCGCAAACGGTAACACTTACACTAACCACGACAGGCACATAGGACTTTGAAAATACAACCAGCAAGGACCAAAAGCCTAACATTGTATGCCAACTAGCATTGCCAGCCTTACAATTTCATGTAAATATAATAATAAATCAGCAAAGCAAAAATACCAGTTCACACTGCCCCAATATGTAAGCACACTATAAATGCTTTCTTACTTTAGCTGCTGATCAATGAAAGCAGCAGTGAAAATACTTACATTCTGTTGTAATACTTGCTGTTCTAGAGTGTATACGGGAGGTTTAGATAATAATACGTTGGCATACAGACATATATATAACTAAAAACAGTGAAAACACACCAAATACTCACACAAACTACATAAAAAGATTACCCATAGCAAGGGGGGGGGGGGGGGGGGCACCCAGGACCTCTGAAAGTGAAGTTACACCTCCATTTAAGTCCAAATTCCCGAGTTCAGACACACGAAAATCCCCTAAGCGAGAGAAAAAATGGCCACCGAAAAAAAATAAAAACGAGGCTCACAGACCTAGGACCGCCCAGCCACCTACAACTTACCCAAGAAGGGATCCAAGATAAGCTCGGAAACCCGCATTAACCACAGGGGATTTGAGATAAGCTCCGAGCCCTGCATTAACCCCACATTAACCATCGCAGTGGGGGTCCTGATTGCACGCGATCGGGGACCCCCGCTGCAATCAAAATTCCTGCATTACAAGTCCTTAAAGGACCCGTTGTAAAAGAAAAAAATATATACACTGTCACCCTGTCAATCATGGGGGTCAATACAGACCCCCATAAAACCCTCATTAACCCTGTCACTCATGGGGGTCAATATAGACCCCCATAAGCCCTTCATTAACCCTGTCACTCATGGGGGTCAATACAGACCTCCATAAGCCCTTCATTAACCCTGTCACTCATGGGGGTCAATACAGACCCCCATAAGCCTCTATTTAACCCCATCAGTCCCATAAGGGTATATTAACACCATTATGGGCCTGTTACAACACTACATTAACCACATAAGTGCCATGATGGTCCTCAAGGACCATTATGACACTAAGTATAAACACTAGAGGAGGAGTTTTTAAACTAGTAGGTGGAGGGGAGGGACTAGATATAAGTAATGGGTAGAAAGTGTAGAGGGTATAAGGGATGAATTAACAACTCATAGGGGAGGAGATGGGGGAGGGGTAGTATAGTCAATAGGGAGGTAGTACTAAGTAATTCAAGTTCAGTGGAAGGCACTTCAGAACTACAGACTCATAACATAAGGTGTATGCTTGCTAATGCCAGAAGCTTGCCAGGAAAAATGGGAGAGTTAGAATTATTAGCAATTAATGAAAAATGGGATTTAATAGGCATTACCGAAACATGGTGGGATGAATCTCATTACTGGACTGTTAATCTGGATGGTTATAACCTATTTAGAAAAGATAGAGACAATGGTAAATGAGGAGGAGGGATTTGTCTGTATGTTAAGCCTGAATTTAAGGCCATAGTCAGAGAAGATATTTATGGTGGACCTAGTGATAAAGTTGAATGTTTGTGGGTAGAGTTAAATAGCGGAGCAGCAAATTCCAAAAGAATATTAGTAGGAGTATGCTATAAACCCCCAAATATAGCTGAAAGTGAGGAAATATAATTATTTTTACAGATTAGAAATGCAGCTAAGCATGGGCAAGTTCTAATCATGGGAGATTTTAATTACCCTGAAATAAACTGGATAAATGATACCAGCAGTTCAGCTAAGGGGAGCAGGTTCTTGATTACACTCAGGGATCATTATCTGGCCCAGGTTATACAGGAGCCTACTAGAAATGAAGCTATCTTAGATTTACTCATCACAAATAATATTGATATAGTATCAAATGTTGAAATAGGGCAACCTTTGGGAAACAGTGATTACAACACAGTCTCATTTGAGATTGAATTAAAAAAACAACATTTTAAGGGACCAACAAAAAGTGGTTGGGACGCTGCAACATAATGGGGCTACACTACCTTTGCCAAATAATTGGTTAACACAGGAAGTAATCCAAAAGAGGTTGGAAAAAATAAATGTTAATAAAGCCCCGGGGCCTGATGGAATACATCCAAGGGTACTAAGGGAACTGGGTTCTGTAATAGCCAAACCATTATATTTAATTTTTGAAGATTCACTCAACACAGGGTCTCTACCAGATGACTGACGAAAAGCTGATGTGATACCTATATTTAAGAAGGGAGCAAGAGCAAATCCGGGGAATTATAGACCAGTGAGCCTCACTTCTGTAGTGGGGAAGCTTTTAGAAGGGTTAATAAGGGATAATATACAAGAATATGCCTATTTGAACAGGATTATAAGTAGGAGTCAACATGGATTTATGAGGGATAGGTCATGTCAAACAAATCTAATTAGTTTCTATGAGGAGGTTAGTAGGAACCTGGATCAAAGCAACTCAGTGGATGTAGTCTTTTTGGATTTTGCAAAAGCTTTTGATACAGTGCCACATGGGAGACTATTGGGCAAACTAAGGAATACAGGAATTGCAGTAAATATCTGCTCATGGATTGAGAGCTGGCTAAAAGACAAGAAGCAAAGGGTTGTTGTAAATGGAACATACTTCGATTGGACTAATGTGGTAAGTGGGATTCCTCAGGGTTCAGTATTAGGTCCTCTCCTTTTTAACATATTTATTAATTACTTAGAGGTAGGATTGGAGTGTGGGGTCTCCATTTTCACTGATGACACAAAGTTGTGCAAGGTAATTAAATCAGATAATGATGTGCTTTCCCTCCAAGGGGATTTACATAAAATTGAGGAATCAGCATCTAAATGGCAGATGAGATTTAATACGAATAAATGTAAGGTTATGCATCTGGGAAGGAAAAATAGCCAAGCAATTTATAATCTTAATGGAGCAAATCTAGGTGTATCAGATATTGAAAGGGATTTGGGAGTGCTTGTGGACAACCACCTAGGTAACAGTGCTCAAAGCCAAGCAGCAGCTGCAAAGGCCAATAAAATATTAGCATGTATTAAGAAGGGTATAGAAGCCAGGGAAGCAAATATAATTCTGCCACTATACAAATCTCTAGTACGCCCTCATTTGGAATATGGAGTACAATTTTGGGCACCACTTCATAAAAAGGATATTTTAGAGCTGGAAAAGGTACAGAGAAGGGCAACAAAACTAATAAGGGGCATGGAGGGGCTAAGTTATGAAGAAAGACTAAAAATTAAACTTATTTTCTCTAGAAAAAAGGTGTCTAAGAGGAGATATGATTACCTTATATAAATACATCCAGGGTCAGTATAAAGATTTGTCAGGGGAGCTTTTTGTGCCAAGAGGTTTTCAACTGACAAGAGGACATCCCTTGAGGTTAGAAGTAAAAAGATTTCACCTCAAAGAAAGAAAAGGGTTCTTCACAGTAAGGGTGGTTAATCTGTGGAATTCTCTACCAGAGAAGGTGGTGACAGCGGATTCGATAGATAACTTTAAAAGGGGACTAGATTTATTTCTAATTAAAAAGGGAATTCAGGGTTATCATGGATAATTAGAGAGACAGTATTGATCCAATTTTTTTACATATCCTTTTGAGACAATTGGCTAAGTCTCGCTTGTGTTTTTTTTTTTTTCTATTTTTTTCTAATTTAAATAATTGATTAATAATTAATTAACAACTAATGAATTAATAGTTAATACTCATATTGCAGATCAGAGGAGATCTTAAAAGGTTGAACTTGATGGACTGAAAGTCTTTTTTCAACCTTAAATACTATGGGCCTCATTCAATTGTGATTTGGCCAATTGAATAGGGCTCTAAATAAGCACATAGCATATATTTTTTAAAGAAGTTTTTAGTTAGTGAAAATCTTGCTTTTGGATAGATGTTTACTAACTAAAAACTTCTTTAAAAAAATATGTTATGTGCTTATTTAGAGCTCTATTCAATTGGCCAAATCGCAATTGAATGAGGGCCTATGTAACTATGTAACTATGTAACTATATTGCACTATACCACCCCCAATAAAATATTACATATCAACTTAACACCCTATACACTAACCTATTAACATCTACACTACCTACCCCCTATTAACCCCCACCACTCTAATTACAGAAAATAAAAAAGCCTAAAGTCACACAAAAAAAATCTACATTACATGAAATAAATAACCTAACTCACCAAAAAAAAATAAACTACATTACAGAAAATAAAAAAACTAAGTCACAAAAAATAAAAAAGGAACATTTCAGAAAAACCTCCCCCCCTCACTACATAAAAAAAAATACACACCTGAAAAGGAAATACATATAAAACAAATACATACAATACAAAAATACAATACAAATACATACAATTACAATACAATTACATACAATTACAATACAATACACCCCTATCTAATATACATCACACAATCTATCTAAATAGCATAATCTAATATGCATGCTATCTATATAATAATACATCCCCAATCTATCTAAATAAATACCACAATCTATCTACAATACATCCTATGCTATCTATATAAAACGCATACCCCTAGCTAACATACAATAAATGCTATCTATATATTAACTAATCTAAGTCTAAGCTTAAATAAAATAATTAAGACCACTTACCTTTGCAGATGTCCATTGGGATCAGCCACCTGAAAAAAAAAAACAAATTTGTGCAACACGTTTACACTTCTAAAATAAACATTCTATACATTCTATACATTCTAAATATTCTACTCACCTTTCCGGCATGTGCCGTCCTTTTTCTTTTAATCCTTCTCCGGCGCGGCACCTGTTAAAAAAAACACAACATTAATACACATACATCAAAATAAAATAAATATAATCTACATTCTGCTTACCTCCCCGCGATGTCTCCGGCCTCCTCCGGATCCTCTTCTGCCACGCCCTGTATAAAAAAAAAATATATATATATACTTACATCTGCACTCCCGGACATCCCCGACGCTAATGAAGCTCCAGGAGAATTTTCCGGAAGAAAATAAGCAATGGCGCCTTCTGATAGACAGCATTTTCTTCTTGATAGACAGCATTTTCAACCAATCAGGAGGCGCCAATGTGTAAAACAATCATAAAGGGATACACCCTAAAATCCCACTCTGATTGGATAATGAACCTATCAATCTTTATTTAAACCAATCACAAGGCGCAGATGCCTTCAGCCAAATACAATGGAATACACCCCCACAGAGTGATTGGTTGGAGCCTCTGCGCATTCTGATTGGTTGCACTGACAATAGCCAATCACAATGGAATACACCCTCACGTACTGATTGGTGAAGGATTTGCGCATTCTCATTGGCTACTGTTAATATCAATCAAGGCGCAGATGTCTTCACCAATCAGTACGTGGGGGTATATTCCATTGTGATTGGCTGATGGCAATAAAGCCTTAGGATTGGTTCAAATAAAGATTGACAGGTGTGTTATGCAATCAGCGTTGTATTTTGGGGTGTATACTTTTCTCATTGGTTCACAAATGGGGTCTTCTCATTGGCTGAATTTGATAGACAGCCTTTTCAGCCAATCAGAAGCCACCATTGCCAATTTTATTCTGGAACACTCTATAGGAAGGTCATTAGCGTCGGAAACATCCGCCAGGGCTTATGTGTGCCGCTTTTTTTTTCTTTCATGTGCGGATGCCTCCGGAGAACACAAGGAGGCCGGAGACATTGCGGAAAGGTAAGTATTTTGTTATTTTCTGTAATGTTCCTTTTTTTATTTTTTGTGACTTAGGTTTTTTTTTTTGGTTCTGTAATGTACATTTTTTATTTTTGGTGATTTTAGTTTTTCTTATTTTATGTAGTGTAGATTTCTGCTTTTGGAGGAATTTAGTTACTTGAGGCACACATAGTACACTCACATTGTGTGACAAACAGCATTTCAACACTTTCTTTTATTGACCGTCATTTTTTGACAGGCAAGTCGCTAGTATATATATATATTTGCTAGCAACTTGCCCGTCAAAAATGACGGCAATAAAATTGTAAGGCAGGTAATGCTGTTTTGTCACACAAAGTAAGGCTTTTAGTCCTCAGAGTACCTTCAGTGCTCATTGCGAGCCTCTCCCCTTCGGCGCTCATTGGAAGCCCCGCGCTGAGCGCCTTTGGTGCTCATTGTGAGCCTCTCCCCTCATGTACTTTTGCTCCTCTGAGTATATTTGCTACCTTGTATTTCTTTTTTTCTAAGTCCCGCGGATCGTAGAGCCTCCACCTCCGCAAATGTGGACCTTCGCGAAATGAGCCTTCGGCTCATTGCAGCGAAAGTTGGATCCTCGCGAGGTCAGCATTTGCTTAGCGAGGTCAGCATTTGGGGCCAGAACTGGCTCCCTCACTTCGTGAGGGACGCAGTTCTTGCAAGCTCACTTTGCGAGCTCACAAAGCGTGATGACGACTCATAGTTTGACAATTATATGTTATATATATATATATATATATACATATATATATATATATATATATATATATATATATATATATAATATGTTCATTATATTGGGGGGCCAGGAGCATTGAGAGTTTAAACAAAGAAATAAAAAAAATGAAAAAAGTTTTGAGGCGCAATGCAGCAATGCCCCCCCAGAGCAGGGCCCTGGTGCATTGCACCCTGTGCACCAGCGGTAATTATCCCCCCAAGATTTTTTGGGTCTCCTGCACCCATGATTTTAGTTGTAATTTGTCACATTTGTTGGATATCAAAAAATTATATGGAATTATGTAAACTGTTGATTCTTGCTCGTGATAATTAAACAGAATATTTTAATTTCCTTCACAGCTATTGCTACACTGCTAAGATTTATTTTATCCAGCAAACTTGTCATATGGTGAACTTATCACACATTATATATGATTTTGATGGAAAGCTAGTCACACATTACATACTCACCAACAAATGATTTATAACAAATACGTAATCTTTTCCAAAAGTATGGGTGTAAAAATTAGGATTTATAAAACTGAAAGTGGATGTGAGAATTGAATTAAACAATTATAAAAGTTTTAAAAACATTTGGCTCAAAAGATAGATGTGAGCAGTAGTGTGGTTACAGTGGAGAATTCAACTTTAAGGATACAATATCACAAAAACGGAAAATCATCATTAAAGGAATCTAAAGGCTAGGATTCAGGTGAATGAGTACATCAAGGACGCAGACTGAACTTCAAGAAATCTGGTGTCCTTCATCATCCAACAAAAACTTCAGCATGTTCAGCAAAACAAACATCAAGTTTCCTAAGGATGAGGTGGAAAGAACATTTTCTGTAAGAATTGAAAAGCATTAAAGATTTGCATGATATAGCAGTGCTGTATCATATGAAAATAGAAAATGCTCAAACGATGACCATTAATATAAATACTATGGATTATTGACAAGAAATGGCTATTGTTACAAAATAAGATACAAACATGACATGTGATGCAAAAGGGTCAAAAGGTATAGCTGTTCTGTAAAAAAAAAAATACAAAAATATGGACCACAACACAATAAAAATTACTTTTGAATAAATAGAGGACAAAACATAGTTTAGAGGAATACTTTAGTGAGATCAACTGTCTGATTCATAACCCATGACACACAGCCAAATCTGCTCCACTGCCTTCCATCACCTTGTGATATTTTGTCTACATCATATACTCTTCATGGCAGAGACCCCTTACATAACATAGAGTATATATATTTGCTTGTCATAAGGTAACCCATTTTCTCTGCATTTTACCTCCTTCTATCCTTTGTATACACTGCTATAGAAGAATAAATGTAGAATATTTTAAAGTAAATATAGAGTAATGATAATAAATAAATATAAAATATATTGGTAGGTATAAAATATTGCTGCTGTTTAATATTCATACTGTTCATGCTGTTTAATATTCATACAGACTCATATCCATTTATACATTCATTCACCCATTACACATACACTTACATTTGTATACAATGGGATACCAAATGGATTTAAACAAAGGGGTAAACATCTCCACAAGCTTTACACACATTTTCTTACTTAAACAGCTATATAAACATAACAAGTGTGACAATTAGGTGAGTAGAATGGCCAAGTAGGGTTCCTTTTTATAAGTCCAAATAGTCTCTTAGATTTTGATTTACATCATGGCTGACTGCATGAATATTGTTGTCATACAAAGTAATTTTAAAAAGTCCTACATTATGTGAGATCTTTTTCTTTAAACACCAGAAAAGCACAGCTTTATGTGAATTGTATTTCAAAGGGCATACATTTATTTACAGGTTTGCAACCAAACCTCCAAATTCGTTCGCATAGAATAGTGGTATTGAGTATGTTTAGGAAAAATGACTTCATGTCTCATATGCTGAGCTAGAGCAAGCATTAGCATATAATCACATTATGAACCACATAACTATAGTTTCATTTACATAGTGCCACTATTGAAAAATAATGAAAATTAGCAAGTATATTTCCAGTAACAAATGGATACACAGATTTTGCAAACTGCAAAGATAAATAACTCCAGTGATAAACAGTTATCAGACTTTCCTGTACATTTGTATAATACAAAATATCTTGAAAATTAATTATGATATTGACTTTTCTCTTTGTTAAGCCAGTTATTCAGAAATCCCAAGATAGTCCTGAAAAAAACATTAAACAATAAATAACTCTTTAAAATAAATGGCACATAAAAGAGCATAATAGAATACACAGCAGCTTGGCATCTGAATAATGGTTGTCCCCAGCAAGCAAATGAATTGCCTATAATATTGTAGAAATAATTTGCATTATATTTTAAGTCTGAGTCAATCTATGTCCTGATTTTAATCTTAGTCGATTCAAAGGATGTAATGGTTCCCAGCACTGCATTATAAACAACAGTTTAGAATGTATTCATTGTCCTTTGAATCTCTTTAAATATGATTACGGGAAAGTTTAAGGTGATTATGCACAGATGTATGTTTCATTTAGGCAATATTGCATTTTTCAAACAGAAGCATGGAAATTCGCCATCACATCAATCTAGACCCCAGCAGACATTGTCTAATCAGAACTGCAGTAACATTTATTGATTAACTTTGATAATTAAATAATTAGATAATTGTGATAGATAATTGTGAACATATTATTTTAATTTATCTATTTTGAGAGATGAGTTTCTTAATTTAAAATGAGTACAGCTGCAGAGAGAAAAAAGGCAAGGCTGCAAGTTTCTAGTAGCTAAGAATATCTTCAAAGAACTTTGCAAGGTGTTAATTTCTAATTTTGGACCATCTTTGCAAATAACAGCCATGCTCTCAAGAGCATAAAACAACAAAAATAAACAGGCAGAATAAAAAAGAATGGCAAAACAGTTGTTAATGTAAAGCGGCTACTTTTTTCATGATTGAGTTTAAAAAGTAGAGCATGAATCCAACCCTTTGCTTTAAAAATGTTTCTAAATGTCATGACCTCAAAATCATGCCCTTGGACCATAAAACTTACAAAGCATGATTAACAAATAGTAACACTAAATATCCATCATATTAGTTTGTCTAATTCTTTTTAGGAAATTGAGCTTTAGAAATAAGAATATATATATTTTTTTAATAATCTTTTGCAATCACTCATGTGAATTGAGAAACTGACCTCAATACTACATCTGTATTCATAGTAAGAATACATTCAATTAAATGGGGTCCAGAAAGATCTATATTTGAGACCCAGCAAACAACATGGGAAATTGGATTTAATAGGCATTACTGAAATGTGGTGGAATGAATCTCATGACTGGGTTGTTAATCTGGATGTTTATGACCTATTTAGGAAAGATAGGGGCAATGATAAAAGAGGAGGAGGGATTTGCCTGTATGTTAAGCCTATAGCCAAAGAAGATATTTATACTAGAACTACCGATAATGTTGAATATTTGTGGGTAGAGTTAATTAGCAGAGCAAATTCCAAAATATGATTAGTAGGAGTATGCTATAAACCCCCAAATCTAATTCAAAAGTGAGTAAATGCAATTATTGTTACAGATTGGAAATGCAGCTAAGCATGATCAAGTTTTCTTGATAGGCGATATTAATTACCCTGAAATAAACTGGATGAATGTGAATAACAGTTCAGCTAAGGGGAGCAGGTTCTTGGGTACACTCAGAGATCATTATCTGGCCCAGGTTATACAAGAACCTACTAGGAATGAGGCTATCTTGAATTTAGTTATTTAGTTAATATTGATATGGTATCAAATGTTGACAACACGGTCTCATTTGAGATTGAATTAAAAAACCGTAATGGGCCAACAAAAACTCTTAATTTCAAAAGGGCAGATTTTAACAGTCTAAGGGCAGCGATACAACGTATAGACTGGGACAAAAAACCGACAGGTAAAAATACTGAACATAAATGGACAACGTTCAAATCCTTACTAAATATACACACTTATCACCATATACCATGTGGAAATAAGAGTAGAATGAGTAAATCAAATCCCATATGGCTTAACAATGATTTAAAGATCAAGATACAGAGTAAAAAACAGGCATTTCCATTATACAAACAAGAGGTGATAGAGACTGCTTTACATGAGTACAAAAAAATCAACAAGTCTAGCAAAAAAGCCATCAGACTGGCTAAAATGGAAAATGAAAAGTTAGTTGCAAAAGGAGAGTAAGACTAACCCTAAAATATTTTTTAAATACATTAATGGGAAGAAGGCCAGGAAGGAAACTATTGGAACATTACAAGCGGCTGAGGTTACAGCAGTGGGCACAGTACAAATGACGTCAAAGCAGCGTCAAGCACTGTTTTGACGACATCAGGGCCAAGGTGAGGAGGATGATGGCCAAGCAAGAGAAGAATGTGACTGTGCGATATGTGACTGTGTGACTGTGTGAGAGGGTGGCCAAGGACCTTCTGAGCCAGGTGCCCGCCACTGGAGCTTCAGGCCTGGTGGCCCAGCAGTACCCAGCCTCCATGTCAGATAAATATCACATACACCAACATGCTGCCACATGTACATCACACACACCACACATGTACATGATGACCAACAAGGACACTGACATGTCAGCTCCATGAAATTAACAAGGGATAGATGAATGCATCATTAAATCTATGAAGCTGAGAAATCACTGTCATTTCTGGACACAACCACAGTAATAAACCAATAGAGAGTCAATGTATTGATGTGCCCACTGCAGTCTATGCAGTTATAGAAAGCAGCAGGAATCAAGATAGTGTTAGCAGCCAAGAACAATCCAAACCAAGAACTAAAGAATACATCATTTCTAGCAAATGATAGCTAATCTGAGTTGCCATTAGGAGAATCATCCAGGTTCAAGCCTAGAAGTCAGATAGGAATGAACACAAAACAATAACATATACCTTTCTTTTCTCCCTTTTAGCCTCAAGCAGGATGGGTCCAGTAGTGAGCCAGAGGTGACGGCATCAGCTCCATCAGAGCAGGAAGTGGAGGAGCAAGCCCCCACCCAGCAGGAACTGATGCAGGCAGAGGAGGAAAGAAGAGGACCCCAGGGCCCTGGTTTGGAGGAGGAGGATATCATCTGGCTAGTGGGGTTAACTAGCAGGACCACCAGCCACGCCGCCAGGATTTGATCCCACTATCCCCCTCCTCCAGAGACTGAGCATCTCGACAGGGCCCATTCTACCAGAGGCACCAGCCGGACTTGACCCCACCTCCTCCTCCCCTCAGCAGTGTGTCAGGCTGGCCGCCACCACCACCACTTGGCCCACCAACACCACTGCCCTTATTTCCCCATGCTCCTGATGGGCTCCATACCCTCCCCACTGGGACACCACCACTATCACCTCCTCACTAGGCCATGCCCCAGGGGTCTCCATCCTCAACAGCAGATCAGGCTGCGCAGATGCTGGCCCTCATATGGCAGCAAACAATGTGAAGGAAATGTATGAGGTTTAAGGTTTTCACTGTACCTCTCAGGTAGAAATTCCTTCAATGACAACCCCCTCCCCTTAACATGTAGCACCCACAATTCTAAAACTATTATATAGCCAGATATCTAAGACATGATTGTTGTTAGCCTAAATGTAGACTAATACCGCTATGGCGGTGGACTTGCAAAGCCTCACAATGGCATGTTAATGACAGCAAGCATCAATATATGCACTAGTAAAGCATGCTATCCTGACCTCAATATCAATTTATAAACAGGTCCTTGTGTCTGATGTAAGTTACATTGAATCTGGCTGCTGACCTATGTGTCCTCTCTGTATTAATGGGTATTTTCCCCTACTGCTGATATCATGGTTATTCTTTAACAAGTGCTAACAGCTGCATAGCTGATGGTTGTGATATCAATGTTGATGAACAATATCATATGGAGAAGGTGATAGTGCACCTTGACCACTGATATTGGTCACAGCTAAGCATTTTTTGTGAGATGACACATCATTATTAATGGTCATGGTCAGTGAGTTATCCTGAGAACTAGCTAATAGTTACTAATAATGCTTGCAGATGGGAATCAGGTGAGTTGGTATATTGTTACAGTTACAGTATTTAGCACTGTACTGTACATGCATGTTGATTTTTCTTTTTTTATCCTTGTATGCACATTAATGGTTTCTTCAATCAAATGGAGTGATTTTTGATGATCTCTTTTTTATTAGATTCCAGTTGCAGTGGTGTTGTGACCACATGTGACCCTTGTAGGTGCTATGCATCATGCTTATTCTAAACTAGGACATAACCCCTTTGGATATCCCCTTTTTTTCCCAAGAATAGCCTCTTGCTCTCTCAGGATCTGCCCACATCAAACCCATGATGTTAATGCACAGTCTTGACCATTTCTGATTGTCCTCTGTTTATGAAATAAAGTTTTGTTATACCATTATCACTGTGTCAGTGTGTTGTCAATGGTGGGGTTTTTGGGACATCCACATACATCACATTTGTGTCACATTCCTATATCTGTAAACTAATGAGCACTAGTTACTATGCAATAGATTAATACATCACATACCAATAATAATAATAATAATCATAATATTTTTAATATCATCAGATATCTATTAAAAGGCTAACACACATGCAAAGTCTAATTTGTGATACTGTGGAGTATCAACATTACCCTTAAGGCCTGATAGGAATATGACAGGTCATAATGTAAATTGATTGATATCAAAACACTCAATGGGAGGTCACCAACTGATAATGGGTATACATCTTAGCACATGGCCACCAGCAATGGCGTAGGACTTTCCAGGATGGGCGTAGCGGAGATGGAGGTGTGTTGGCTGTTACTCCCTGTGCCTCTGCACAGCCTCCATGTGCTTTTGTGGCCTTTTCTGATGGGTCAGAATAGATTAGTGTGGTGTATGTTCCCCTGGCCCATTTAATATTGCTAAATGGTGGTGGTGAGGGGGCTTGTGTACATGAATGAAGCTGTGAGCAATACCATGTAGGGCCACTGTAGGTGGGCAGGTCATAGCAGAGAGGTCAGACAAATCACAGTCAACTAGAGAAGGAACTGGCAACCCAGACCAGTATCTTTGGCAGGCAATCATTGTGGATACGCACAGACAGAGACATTATTAAGTGTGCTGCAGTCCCTAGTGTCACACAGAGTCGGACACAACTGAGGGATTAAACCACCATATGTAAAATGTTCCCTGGTGCCTGATATATGGTAAGTGGCCACTATTTGTTGTCCCATTTAGATGTGAGGAGGGAAATGTATATAAGATGATCTTTGTATTTTTAGGGTCCACAATGGAGCCTCTGTGAGTGAGAAATGGTTAATATGTCAGCTATTTCCATGTATTTGTGTTGCTATTTAATGAGGTAGTGTGTCTTTAATAGCTTTCAGCATGTTGCAGCATGGCTTTTCATATTGGCATATACATGACCATTACAACCTATGAGGAAAATAAAATTGTATTTTTTGCATTATTTGATAGTTGGGAATTGTTGTGCAAGTAATTGTAATTACTTCCATTGCTTTCCCCAATTTTTAATGGACCCCATTGGTTATAGCATAGTATATTATGGACCCTCATGGTACCTTATTTAACCTCCATGGTATATCTAACTGTAAGCATGGGGGTCCACAAGATCCCAATGGCACCTAACATTAACTCCTGCACCCCTGTAGGGGTCCATATACCCTAACCCCCATGGAGGTCCATATGTACCTACATAGCCTCTAACACCACATACAAAAAAAAAAATGTAATAAAAAAAAAAAAAAAAAAAGTATTACTGCTGTAAGGGGGCAGAAAATACATTACTTATCCCTTAATACCCTCAGAGATGATCATCGATTGCCTTGTCCTCACTCAGGCCCTGGATCTGAATTGGAGCTGCAGGGTGTCTCAAGATGGATAGAGACCCAGAGAGAGACTAAAGTGTGGAAGATGATTAAGAAGACCACACACTGGGAATCATGGACTGCAGATGAATAGGCCAATAAACTAAATATAAAGTAAATTGTACTGTTACATCCACATTTAATCTCTATTAATAAGGGAACTACTGAAGCAATTATAGTTAGTCCTCTGACAGAGCTAGCCCTACTCACAATTGAAAAGCATTTAAAAAGCCTCCTGAAAGTTGATGTTTCTCCATCAAAAGTGCCATAAAACAGGGCATTGAGAGGGAGACAGTTACCTTGTCACAGCCGGCATGCTGAAAGAAGACTCAGTCCTCTTCTGTCTTTACTGATACACTCAATCTCATCTCAAAACATAAAAATCAAAATTAAGGAGTTGGCTTGTGCATGTTGATTGGATTTGAAGCATCCAACGTATTTTTTTGCAAATACCCATAGGCATTTTTCTAATTCGGTGCACTTGGAATGACTTCTTAGTTAACCTCAGCGAGATTGTTTATAGTTATGGAAAGCCTGTAGTAATGATTGTCAAAATAGTTATGGGTAGGCATTCAAGGCTTATGATATCAGGGACATTTGGAGCACTCAAAGAAAAAAAAAAAGGAAGGCGGAAGAAGAACAATGCCTAGTGCAGATAAAACTAAACTCTCCAATGACAGATGTAAAATGCAGAAAAACAATACACTCACATTTCAGGAGCTCATCTCATGAGGTTCTGGTCTTGTCTTATGCAGGAGTTTCTCTCCTTCGTGGTCCTCTGGAGAGACTCCCGGACAATTTCCAGAAATCTGGATCTTCCCACCAGTAAATGGCACGTTGATGGTCATGGGTGGAGTATTGCAATGCAGCAAAATGATATTTTCCTACAGATAACAGTTAGTGAGTTGTACACCGACCATACCTCTATAAAAAAAAACCTTGGGGGACTGTATATGCATATGAGGTTGATATACTAATATTACGTGTAATAATACCCCATACTTAGAGGAGAAACTATATGTAAAACAAATCATTTTTATTTTTGCTTATAAATGTATCATATACAATCAGAATACTTATAAAACAAATAAAAGAAATGAAATAATAATAATAAAAAAGTATACAAAATAACAATCTAAAACAAACAGAAGCATTTTACAAGATCCTGCAGGCTTTCTCAATGTATAAACAATAAAAAAACAATTAAAAAAAAACCAATAACTAGATAAATAGATATATGCATGAACCTACATAGTATTATTATTTCACTATTATTTTATTTTTTTGGCGCAGAGTGTCTTCCACTTATTTACTCTCAAGTATTGCCTCATCGAGTTCCTTGTGCAGGAGAGACTTGATGTTGAGAAACAGTGCATGGACTGTTCTTCACCCAAGTTCATTTTTGATGCAGAGTTACAGACTTATTGTGGGGCCACCGATAGTTGTGATCAAGAAGTTTGTGATTTGGGGCTTTTATTGTTAAAGATATTACAATAGTCTTTCTTAGTTGCTTTAGATCTTATGACATTTTGCATGCCCACATAAGTTCTGCTGGGTGGTGTGGTATCCGTAGGCTGAGAAAAGAGTAAATCCATTAAGGTTTACTTGGACCAGTTTTAGGAGTGGAAGCAGTTCTGCTGGGCTGTGAGTCAAACTGGCATAGCAAAAAGGCAGAAAAGATGAAGAAAGAAAAAAAGGGAGATGGGTTAGTTCCCAATGGCAAATTTGCTTTGTGACCTCGGTATCCATATGGCTTTTGATGTCAGGGTAGGCCCCCTGTCCTAGTTGGAACTCCAGAGTGGTAGGCTTGGATTGTTACATATCTAGAATAAGGACCTCCTATTTAGGCCACTATATAGTGTCACAGAGGTAGCAGGTAGTGTAACTTAAATGCAAGATATCCAGTATCCAGTAACACGAGAATATCAAAAATCTATTAAATCCTGCTTAGTGCTAAAAGTATATTGTTTTTCTGTTTATAATGGGGTTTCTTACAGAGTCTCACAGTATTACTGTTTATTGAATGCAGGTGTTGTTATGTAACGGATTGTGTTGCGGGGATCAGTCCCCAAACTTTCTCTAGAACCTGCTTCTAGAAAAAACATGGTAGAACTCAGAATTCACTATGGAGACCTTGTTCCTCCCCTTCTCTTAGTTGAAGGTATGATGGTGAGAGAAGAAAACTGCTCCTCTAGCACCGGATGAGAGGAACTATTTAATAAGACGCTGAGGAAAGTGTGGATTTAACAGAACATTGCATTCTAATTCATGGAATATTGTGGTCAAACATTCAGACATAATTCTCTGCTGTTATTGTATATATTTTGACTTTAATTACAAGTGAAACAAATGGTGAAGTTGAAATATAATAAACCAGTTAAGAGTCACTGAGCCAATGTTCTAGTTTGCCGCTACCATTAAACAGTAAAGTCATGTCTCCCTAAAATGTAACAAAAGAACAAAGCACAGAGCTGCAACCAAAAAAGATGTAGAGTATGTCAAAACTGAGACCTTGGCATGAACACAAAATACATACATATATATATATATATATATATATATATATATATATATATATATATATCCATATATATATGAATTACAGATAATATTCTGTAAAGCAATGTTCTCATAATAGATTTTCCACCCTGAATATCCTGTAAATGCAAATACATTTGATTTGTTGATTGTAAAAGTAGTGAAAATACATAGCTGGGAGAATATATTTAAGTACACCATAAATAAAAGGTCCATTCAAAAATACCCTTGATTTCCAAACCAAGTGAGACTTGAGAGGCCCAAACTGAAACATTTAGGCCCCTATTCAATTGAGCAATCGTTGTTTATGGGAGCCCGTAATGTAGCCCGTAAACTAATTTGCTATTCAATTGGCGTATTTTAGCGAGCCACCAACAATCTACGGGTAACAGGATGAAAATCCCTGCGGTTATCACAATTGTACAACCCATCTAAGCCTTTGATCTTTCAAGGCCGCAAAAGTTACAATTGCTAAAATCGCAAATCGCTGTTCAATTGCTACAATTCCTCAAGCCCGCAAATGTTTTCAAACCCGTAAAGGGCAAATGTAGAAGAAAATCCTACGGGTACCAGATAGGACTCATAAGGGGGTTAAACAAACCTGTTTGTAAATGCAAATAAAAATCAATACTGCACTTTTAAAGACAGAGAAAGCGATGAAAGCCATTAGAAACAGTCTCAAGCTCCCAAATCTGCAATAGAAAATTATTTAGTTTAATGTTTCATTTCAGTGTTATATCAATCTCAGAAATCAGTGAATTAATACATATCAGGCCACCCAAATGGACTAAAACAGTACTGCCATAAATTTTTCATCTTTTTGTACATTGCCGAATTGCGAGTCTGATCGCATATCCTACCTCTAAACGCAAATTGATTGACGTGTAACCTCCATGTTTTACTGACTTAATGATGACGGTCTCATTTACTATTGGCTGTTTCTGAATTGGTAGTTTCAGACTTGCTTAATTGATCATGATCACGCTCTGAAATGTTACATATAATTGCATGGTTTACGGTTTCGGCTATCGCCCCATAAATTGCGGGCTTGTTCAATTGAATCGCTCTGTAATTGTAGTAAATTTCAAGCCCTCAGACATACGGCCTGTATTACATAATCTGCAGGCTTGCAATTGAATAAGGCCCTTAATTTTTAGATTATAGCTTCCCTTAGAACTGTCTAGAATTAAATTCACATATTCTGTTTAAAAGTCCCACGCACAAGCATAATGTGCTATAATTAATATTTGCTCTAAAACTCGTTTTCCACTAATGGATTTGTTTGTTCATGCTTCACAAACATGTGAAGAGTTTCCAAACTACGGTGATCATTTACATTAAGCAAACAGCACATATTTTGTTAATAACCAACAAATTACTCTTTTTATCATTGGAATTTGATATTTTATTGTTGGAACTTTGCATGTATGTGAGAACTAATTTGAATTTCTTAAAGATTTCAGCAGTTGCAATGTTTAAATTTAGAAGCCTCTAAAATCATACAGACATTGTATACAATTTAAATTCTAAATAGATTGGAAATGTATGTTATATGATTACATTATGCAGTAAGATTCTAGATATGACATATGTGCTGATAAACATTATTTACAAGAATTGCTGGAGGAAAATCAAATATGTCACTGTAAGAAGACAGAGAATTTTGTCCATATTTCAAGTTTCTCCTTAATTCTTAACACTGCTGTTAAAACGTATCTGAATATCTTCAACATCACTACTTTTTTTTAACAGCCTTGTCAAATTTATACAATAGTGTAAAGCCATGCAAATGTTTTGCAAATTATTTTATTTGAAACATATCTAACCTCTCTATCCTCTAATTTGTAAATACATCAATGAATTTTAAAATACCTAGCATGTCTTCCTTTCTTGTCACTACTTCATATATAAGGATATGAACAAATTATTGCCATGGGAACACATGAGTATGAGAATCTAAGTTCAGCTCCCTGAAGTTCAAAATACTTGTTCAAAACACTTCCACTGGCTATTCCAAAGGTTAATAGCAGGATGAATTAGGTCTCACATATTAAAGTGCTGTCCACACTGTTGTTCATGATGACTCCTAATAACAGGTTCAACAACTAAATTAATTGATTTTAGAGAGTAGGTTGTGCTTGTTTATAAAAAGCAAGGACCCTGTAACACTGGGTTAATATTTTAGGTGCCATGGGGGTCTCATTGGACACCCATGGTTATGTAGATCGGGCGTTGGTGTGATCGGGGAAAGAGGGAATATGGTTTGAGCATGGAAGAGAGTGATCGGGAGTGAGTAGGGAGGTTTAAAGCAGCCGCGAAGGCATATTTATGCCTTTAGGGGTGATATCTAGTACTTGCATTATTTTTTGCCAAAGTCAGGAATATTGCAAGATGCAATTAATAAGTAATTTTGACTAATTTTGAATAAAATAGCTTTTTTTGAGCAAAAGCAAATCCTAATAGTACTGATGTGTGAAAATCAATGGGAAGCTAGCATAGCGAGTAGCAAACTCGCAGTCATATTGAGAAGGGTCAATTGAATAGCTAGGGAAAGTTACTAACTTTATGAAACGAGGAATTGAATGGAGCCTAATGTTACCAAAACAGAGAAATATTTGATCTTTTGTTATGAGAGTAAGAATACGTTGAAAACTTTTTTTCTGCATTTCTTATGATTTTTTATCCGTGTTAAATTTTAATCCATCCATCATAAACTGGCTCTGTAGAAAACATAGGAAGTGGAGATATTTAACCATGTTTAATACATTGACTCCACTGTTATAGACCAATCTCTTTACTAAATAATGACAGTAAGTTGTTTGTAGATATTTCAATACTTATCTGAATATCTTATTCAGGGATCAAGCTCCAAAGAGGCTCCTTTTGGTAACTTTTATTAGATACCAAGAAATAATAAAGTATCAGCTCGAACTAGCTATTAACAACTTTGATGAGGTCTGTTTTTCAGAGTTCTATTTAGGAGTCAAGACTATTCTGCATATGTGTTCATTGACCAAAGTTAGAGATGCAAACATTTTTCAGACAATAGAAAGGAAGTGTCAATACTGACATCCCCCATCTACATAGAGCCCTATTCTATTAGAAGCCTGTAAGTGACTCTAACCCATGATTTTAGCTGTGGATGTTTTTTTCTCTAAATGATTAGAGTATTCTATATACTCAAGACCCCAATATGTGTCTTACAGTCTCCACAGGGGGCATGATCATATGATCTGGAAATATATAAGCAAGCCCGTAATTTACTTCTTAGACACAGCCAATAGTAAATGAGTCTGTCATCATGACGTCAGTAAAACATGGAAGTTAGACATAACCTGCAACCCTAGGCTACAAATGAATGAGAGCCAATAAGTAATATTTGTTAATCGGGCTTGCAATCAAGCAATCTAGCACTCTATAAAATGTTCTAGTCCATGTGGGTTTCATGATATGCATTAACCCCTTGAGTCCCAGGATCCATATTACTCAGAAATAACAGATGAATTTTTTTTTTTTTATTGCATATTTTGGGGGTTTGGAATTAATTCTAATGACTTACCCTGCCGTCCCAAAGGGGGTTTGGATATTGCAAGCATAAAATGATTGAATTCTGAAGTTATATTAACACATGGCATATAAATGATATTAGCTTTAATGGACAGTGGATAATTCATCTATAGCTATATTTTAGTTAGCTGATCTACTGTGAATATCTAAAAATGAATGTACTATATCATCAAATGCCATTTTTAAATATTAATACATGTATGATTATAGGAATTACTGTTAAGTTAAATGGGGATTAATGTTTCAAATATCCCTTTACAAATTGTTTAAAACCAGACTCCAGTTTTCTGTTTTATTAAGTGGGTGAAGAGTGGAATCTTTTCATTAAACCAGATTTTACATGCAACTGCAGACTGCTTACAATGTTTAAATAGTACAGTACCTTGCTTTAGATGTGAAGAAAGTAATATGTATTTAAATTGGAATAAGCTGAACACGTGTTAGCAGACGGCTCTAGGGTAGACTGGACATTAAGCAAGTCAAGAATATCAATCATGATATTATTCCTCCTGCCTTTATTTGGGGTTTTATTTTTTTCAAAAGAGAAAAATAAAATTGAAGAGCCTTACCAATCAATCCAACTCTAAGTACTACTAGTACATTAGGGTAGTAGTGTAAGGTGGGCACATTCCTTGCCCCTCACCCATATACAAATTGTCATCAATCCTCTTTATCCAACAACAGCCCAGTTGGCTAGAGGATGTTCTACCATGCTAACCCCAACCTTTCCATACCATGTTTACCTTTTCTTCTTCCCTCCCTCCAATGCAAAGTGTTATATGTTGGTTCCTGGTCTTAATTAGTGAATACTAGTAGCTTAATGCATGGTGCCCTGGTACTTACATCCCTGTTCGTTGGGATTGGTGACTTTTTGAAAGCCCACAAACCACTTCTAATAAGCATTTGTATGTTCTCCTGAACAGACATAATAAAAAGTAAAAAAAAAAATGTAGGGATGGAAATTAAACTGCCTTACCTTTCCAGCATTATGAAATAATGTCCTGTAATCTTCACTTCAGCACTTGAAAACTGGCCATCTAAAATTTAAAATGTGTCTCTAAAACACTCAAATGACATTTTCCCACAGTGTAAGAGCTTTTAAGGCTATATTATGATTACATTTATATTCAATTCATGTGGGTGTATTACTGATCCTAAAGCCTGTACGAGAGATATTTGCACATGCTGTATTGCCTTTATACCCTTTTAAGATATTTAGCGATAATATTTATTCTTCAATGTTGTGTATATAAGTGTTATATATATATTTTATTTAATTTATTACTTCAGATTACACTTCACAGTTAGTTCTTGATATTCTCCATAGTTATTTCCTGAGTTGTTTATGGTGGTTTATAACTCTTATCCTATGAATATTAATGACATAAAGAAAATAAACTTATAGAAGCAGAAAATTACATTCCAGAATTATAAAGCATTATTGAACAAATACAAAACATCATAAAATTAAATGCTTGAAAAAATATTCAGTTGCAATATAAATAACTATAGTTAATTCATTTTTCTGAAGACTAGGATAAATGCATTGATACTTAGAATAACATAGAGCTCATTTTGGATCTGTACAAAAAGTAGATATATTTCAACAAGTTGTCATTACTTCATATGTGTGGCAGTACAGAGCATACTGTAAGTATTCAGAAAATTATATTCACAATTATACTGTTCATTGAGCTAATTACTTCTTAAAGAGGATGTTCATCCTCACATATGGTACACTTGTATGTACACTTAAATAAGTTCAAATGTGCATGTGAATATTATAAAATAAGCAGATGTTTTATGTTCATGTTTACAGTTTCAATTTGTTCTCTGCTGTTTCTATCCTGAGAACAGAATAAAACGTTATCTAAAAAAAGCAAGAGCAATCATTTATATTTAAAAAAAGAAATGCTGCACCACAGTCAGATGTTCTAACCACCAAGCTATCATTGCAGAGTGCAAAAATATAATTAGCAACAAGTGTTTCACTCAACCCCGCACAACTGGTTCCACTGCCTTGTATAGTTCAGCTTTGCCATATATGTGCAATATAGTTCAAAGAAAACGTAATATAATAACATGAAACAAATAATAATAATTATATACTGGCATATTTAAAGGAACCCTGTTACCACAACATAAATTTGAATTCATTTTAAAGAGCATTAAAAACTGGCTTTACATTGAGCTATTGCTTTTTCTCCACAGCAAATAATTTCTGAAATTGATTTTGCTACTCCTGTATGGTAATATGAGGCTCATTATGCTAATGTGTGGTTCACAGTACTTGATAAGGGTGAGAGAGAGATTTAACTGCCAGTTAATATTTCAGGTCTTTATTTTGGCCACTACAGAGAACAGCAAACTGTAATCCTAAGTAGCACAAACCAGCTAATTAGCATGTGTGAGCTGCTCATTTGCATAAATATTAAAACAGGGAATTTCCCAGAATTGATTCACTTTAGTCTAAATTGAATAACACAGCATATAGCCAGTTTCACATGCTCTTTGAGAATCACCTAAATTAAACAACTTGATTTTCGGTGTTAGAGCCCCCTTTATATGAATATAGATACAAATGGATTTGTATCTATATGGAATATGCCTTATGTATATTTTGATATGAAATACGATTATGGGGACATAGACATATACATAGGGTCCTTTCCTTTTATAGTGGTGCTTCGGGTCGCACTTTGAGCCTTCTACGCTGCTCCTGCTACTTTCTGTGAAATTTTCTCTCAAAGACAGTAGCAGGAGCAGCGTGCAGGGTGCGAATATGCGCCAACATAACAGGATAGATACGTTCTAAGATATATATTTAGAGATCTGAAAATATTATGCTGTAATACAAAAAATATATAAGTAAAACATTTATTAAATATGATTGACATATGATTGGCTTATACAGACAAAACAGAAGCATGCTGATATTTCCATGCTGTAATTTCTGGTTTGAAAGATTATGCTGTTTACTGCAAATTCTGAGGATGATATCTAATAACTATAAATATGGTGATAGAATTAGCCTTCTTCAAGGGTACATGCTTCTCATGTGTGTCTGCAGATCATAATTTTATCAGTGTAGCTTTTCAAATGCAAATACACTGTATATATATTGCCAGACAAACATCTATATGCATATAAGTTCACACGCATATTTTTAAATACATAAATGCAACTATATGCACACATAAACATCTACATATGTATACATGTTTACATCTGTATCCTTACACTGCATGCACCCATAAATGCATATACAGAATCTACACCCACACCATAAAATATTCAAGCATTTGCATACCATAATGAATACAATAGTGAGCTATACCACTATAGTGATGTCATAGATGTTATCTTGTTAGTGATCCTCTTCCTGTAGTATATATATATATATATATATATATATATATATATATATATATATATATATATAGACATTATACAGTTTAGAGAACCTAATGTATTGTTGGTAGGAATAAAAAAGATCCTCTTTGATAGGTTGAATTGTGCCACTTATCAAGATACTTCCTATATTCTCTATATATAATGCTAGGAGCTGGTTGAGGTTTCCACACAGAATAGGGAGATTCACACTGGAGGTGGGAAGAAAATGAGAGAAGCAAGTGCAGAATAGAAGAGTTGGATAAAGGAATGTTTAAAATGTTTCAGATCACCCAATAAGGTATTTGCAAGATATATATTGGGAATTAACCCCTCTCTACCAGAGGAAACAAAACAAAAATAATACTTTTGGCAGATAAAGGATGACAATAATGAAAAATTATATATATATATATATATATATATATATATATTTTTTTTTTTTTTTTTATATAATAAAATAAGAGACGATATATCTTTTTTTTTGCCCTTGTATATATAAATGCACATTTGAACATCTAAAGACCTTCCCAATGACATTGTCCCAAGGGCATTTTTATTCTATAGATCTTTCATTCTATAAACAAATCTATTATTCTCTCAGGTGACTCTGCTGCTAATGCCTCAGGTTGATGTATTCATGTATTCAAATTCCCATTGTGCAGATAGAAACTTCCTGTACTTCAAAGCTTTCTACAGCAGAAATCAAAAAAGCAGTTTGCACAACAGCATAACTCCATATTAAACTTATTAAATGAATGTATTATTATATTATTTACTTTCTAAATATGTTTCAATGTTTTCAAGAGTAAATATATGACTAGAGTGGTCCATTAAAAAGGTATATTGCTAATTGTGGTATATATACTCTTAGTATAGAATATCAAAAATACTTTCCATTGCATTTTGGAAGTCATGAGAAGAGAAATTGACATTGGGACAGAAATTTGAAACAAGGACTGAGGCAGCTACTTCTGCAGGGGCTCAGTTAGTGACACTGGCCCCATGCCATTCAGCTAATCAGATGCACTCATCAAATGACAACATTTTCTACTTCCAATCAGCCCCATTTCATTTACTTCAGCTTTAGAGTCTCACACTGCCACCTTCTCTTCCGTCTCAAAATTCATATAACACTCCTTCCCACCTAAGATTAATTTTACCTTATAGTGCAGGTTTCTGCACTATCACTTGCAGCTTTCACAGCTCTACACCCACAAACATACAGCCTTATTAAATTGTGATTTGGCAAATTTAAAAAGGGCTCTATTTAAGCACAGAGCATATTTTTTTTTACAGAAGTTATTAGTTAGTGAACTTCTATCCTAAAGCAAGGTCTTCTCTAACTAAAAACTTCTGTAAAAAAATATGCTATGTGCTTAAATAGAGCCCTTTTAAATTTGCTGAATCGCAATTTAATAAGGCTGATAATCATTAATTAACACTCTACTCTATATTCAATTACCTTCCAAGCCCTTTGTTTTAATTAATTCACCTTTTGTTCCATCAATTCTTTAGTCTTTAAGCTTGTGAGCTCTCTGTCTTGTATGAAAGTGCCATGTGAGATATTGATGATTTATATATATATATATATATATATATATATATATATATATATATATATATATATATATATATTACAGAAAGCACTTATATTGATTAATTAATATAAAATGTAATACAAATAAAAAATATGTGTTTGTAGTATAGGGTACACCTTAGGTGTCAAAGGGTACCAAAGATGTTAATCTGGCATGGTCAGAACGCTTTACATTTTTATATGGTATAGTGGGACATTCTATTATCTTTCACAACACACACAGATCTTTGGCCAACTTTGTGAATGTGATTCTGTCCCTCCATTTGTGCTTCTCTTGTGTATCAGCATCCTAAATTTCTTTTTACATTTTTTCCCACTACGTTGTAAATTCTCTCATTCACTGTTTGTTTGTCACACAAAAATACTGCTTTTATTGCTACTATTCAGAAAAAATGCAATATTAATATTAAAATGCACTCACATAGTTTAATTATGAATTACTGCATAGTAACCATATTCTGCATAGTATGTCTCACAATCACAGAAATGCAAAACTGCATAAATTGGTAGCAATTTAAAACAGTGATAAGTATAAATGAAGTTTACAACCAGAAACCAGTTAAAACATATGATGAGATTTAATCAATAGAGGTTTTAATTTGTAGTGAACGTCATAATGTGTTAAATGCAACAGTCTGCTTGTAGGACATAACCAGAAATGACATAAAGTTATGTGCTTATTTCCCATCTCTCCTCACACACACTTTACACCTCACCACCCCGTGACCTCCTTAAGCAGATGATCTTCCATACTTTTGTGCAGAACATAGAGCATTTTCTTTTTGGGGGAAAAGCTGGTTTATGCTAATGCCAGTCTGGAGAAACATTAACACTATATTTTGGCAGGTATCTGGATCTCTGCAGAGGCAACTCTCAGCATCTTTCCAAACAAAAGGAGACATTGAATACATATTAAACACTTTCAGAGATTTTCAATATATTTTGCCGGAACTAGAGCTGCAGAGGGTGGTATACTGTAATGCCCAGGCCCTGGGGATAAACATGATGCCTCTGTTTTGGGCTAGTTTAGTCAAAAAGGCATCTTCCGATCATTAGCCCAAGTGTGGAAAAGCGTAGATGTGCAGACATATCTGTCTATAACTTATATAAACTGTAATACTTCATTATGAATAGTTAATTAAAATTAAAATTGTATGGCAAATTGTTTAATGGGTTATAAGCTTGGTAAGCTCCTCTTTTTATATGAGAATCTGAAAATATTTACTAAATACTTTTTTCTTTATTTTTTTTGTATGTGTTAATCTTGGTGATGTATTAATTTTTTATCAAAGGAAATTGTGTACTCTCTGTCACAACTTAGTGATTAGGGGCCACTTGCCCCCCTACACCACCTACTTGCCGCCACAGGAATTCCTGTAGGCTGTGGATTTAAGGTTAATCTCAGTGTCCAGCCCAGGAACAACAAGTCCTCAAGATACAGGAACAGGCAAAGGTCCCTTAGAATAGTACCAAAAAGGCAACCACCTTTATTGATGCATAGCACTTTTATTTACAACCCAGTCCTTTTCATATGAGGAGGCCTGTCTGTCGATCATGTCGCTATTGTGGCAAGTGTCTATTAACTGCCACCTGTGGTGAGTAGACTGTAAGTCTACAGGAGTAAGCCCAATTCCCATCTTCCTTCCTGCCTCTAGACTTGTAAGGGTAATTAGCACATTAGTATAATTTATTTGGCTTCCCCTTACAAGAAAAGCAGCATGGTATGGACGCTAATGGAAATATCCTTTTTGTAGACAAGGCGTCTCCTCAGGTTTTCCCCTTGTACTATGGGACCTCTATAGACCACTCATCTCTTTAATATCTAGGTCCTGTTGTCCCGCTGTCAACTCAACATCTGCCTAAGAGAGGGTCCAATTAGCAAGCGGTTGTCAGTTATTTCTTAAGACATTGTTGAAATATATATAGTTACTTAGATACAAAGGCCCTCATTCAATTGCAATTTGGCCAATTGGCCGAATAGCATTTGAATGAGGCCCATAGTAATTGAGGTTGAAAAAATAATTTTAGTCCATCAAGTTCAACCTCTTTAGATCTTCTCTGATCTGCAATATGCAGATTAATTATTAATTGCTAATTGATCCAGAGGAAGGCAAACATAATAAAAACCCATGTGTAACTATGCCAATCAATCAAAAAAAGGGAGAAATTAAATCGTTCCTGGTGATTGGATTTTTTCCTGGATCAATACTCTCTCTCTAATTAACCAGGATAACCCTGAATGCCCTTATTTTAAAAAAAATTATATCCACGACCTCCTTTGGTAAAGAATTCCACAGATTAACCACTGTTACTGTGAAGAAGCCTTTTCTTTCTTTAAGGTGACATCTTTTCAATTCTAACCTCAAATGATGCCTACTTGTCAGCTGAAAACCTCTTGGCACAAAAAGTTAACTTGACATAGCCTTGTATTGACCCTTGATATAGTTATATAAGGTAATCATATCTCATCTGCCATTTAGTTTCCCATTTCTATAATTTATGCAACCCCCTTTGGAGGGAAAGTACGTAATTTAATTACCTTGCACAATTTAGTGTCATCAGCAAAATGGAGACAATGCTTTCCAATCCTACTTCTAAGTCATTAATAAATATGTTAAAAAGGAGAGGATCTAATACTGAACCCCATTTACCACATTAGTCCAATCTGAGTATGTTACATTCACAAAAAGGCGTTTGGTTCCTGTCTTTTAGCTAGCTCTCAGTTCGTGAGCAGATACTGCAATTCTTGAATCCCTTAGTTTGCACAATAGTCTTCTATGCGGCATGTCATGGGTTTTGGCAATTCATATGGTGATATTATCAATATTAATAACCTTTATTAATATTAATAAAAAAATACATATTTTACATCTTTGCCAATTACGACTAATTCTGAATTCTTACTACACAATATATTAAGAACATTGGCCTCATGAAATAAACAGAACTGTATTATGTAAGAATGTATTTATTATTAATGAATATAGATAATAATTCAGTATATTTTAATATAACAAGTTGGTATAAGCAATTGTAACAGATATATATATATATATATATATATATATATATATATATATATATATATATATATATATATAAATTATGAAATCATAGATGGTTTTGATTATATTTGGTATGTTTACACATATCTATTTATTAAGCTATTATACCCTTTTAATATCATATGGTTTTATAGTCAAAATATAGTATTATCTCTAATTCAAAAGAGAAAATATTTTTCAATACAATTAATTATTAGATATATCAAATTGCTATAAAAACTGATATTTGTTTTTCTGTTATTTATAATATTAATTTGTAAATTATACGTCGACTTATAATTTACAAGTTATAGTGGTATATCACATATATAGTTGTGAGCGTACGAGTTGTTGCTAACGCTGCGGGCTCGCGTAGCGAGCCCGCGGCCCTCGCTTTGCGAGGGCCTTGGCTCGCTACACGAGTCGCGGCCCTCGCTTTGCGAGGGCCTTGGCTCGCGTAGCGAGCTGCGGCCCTCGCTTTGCGAGGGCAGTGGCCGAGGGACTCAGTTGCTGGCATGGAGCGCCGAAGGCGCTCCATGCCAGCAACTGCGACCCTCGCAAACTTCACGTCGCAAACCAAACAGCACGACACACACATTACGACACTCGCAAACAACATACGATACACGTTCACACACATTACGGCCTCGCAACACTCGGACGCAACTCGCGAACATTACAAAATGTAAAACACAATACATACACACAGCACATACATAAAAACCTTACCTACACCAAGAGGGAGCACCCAGGACCTCAAAAATACAACTTACACCTCAATTTTACTCGAAATAAAACAGTTTAGAGACTAAAAAAAAATCTAAGCGAGAGAAAAAATGGCCGCCGAACAAAACGTAAACGAGGCTACAGCACTCTAAACTCGCAAAACACCACAAGAAACTCGCAAAACACCACAACAAACTCGCAAAACGCAACAAACGACCTACGGATATTCATACCACACAGTGCACACATTCAGCATGCTTACACAGCAGCTCCACACCACTAATGCTGCAGCAACATCAACACAGATTGCCAGCTCTTCATCACAATGCTTCAAAATAGGTACAGTATATTCATTTAGTAATGTATTACATATTTCATTATTATACACCAAACAGCATTAGCTACCTTACAATTTCATTGCCGTCATTTTTTGACGGGCAATTCGCTAGTCATATATATCAGATAGCAATCTATTCTGTATTAGATTAAGAAAATATTTCCATTATTGTAATGAAAAACAAATAACATTTAAAGACATTTTATACTAATATCATACCTGGGATTCATCATATAACCCAGTACAATGGAGGTCTAGATCTTTTCAAAAGTTATTGGATATAAGATAAAGGTTATAATAGCATTATTATATTAGCTTATAATACCCAGATTTTATTCGAACAAATGTTCTGACAGGCAACATATTAAAAGCCTTTACAAAATCCAAAAAGACTACATCCACGGAGTTGCCTTGATCCAAGTTCTTACTAACCTTTTCATAGAAACTAATAAGGTTTGTTTGAATTTACCTATCCCTCATAAATCCTTGTTGACTCCTACTTATGATCTTGTTTAAACAGACACATTCTTGTATACTATCCCATATTCACTCTTCTAAAAACTTTACCACTACAGAAGTGAGGCTTACGGTCTATATTGGATCTGTTCTTGCTCCCTTCTTAAATAGAGGTATCACCTCTACTTTTCTCCAGTCATCTGATAGAGACCCTGTGTTGAGTGAATCATGAAAAATTAGATATAATGGTTTGGCTATTACAGAACCCAGTTCCCTCAGTACCCTTGGATGTATTCCATCAGGACCTGGGGCTTTATTAATATTTATTTTTTCCAACCTCTTTTGAATTTCTTCCTACGTTAACCAGTTATTTCCTGGACTTCTTCCCATTAATATATTTAAAAATATTTTAGGGGTTTCCTCTTCTTTACAACATACATTTCATTTCCTATTTTAGTCAGTCTAATAGCCCTTTTGCAAGCCTTGCTGACTTTCCTTGTAGTCACATAAAGCAGTCTCTGTTCCCTATGTTTTGTATAATTTAATTGCCTGTTTTTACTCCTTAAGTTTTAAATCATTAAATCTATCTTGATCTTTAAATCATTTGTTAAGCCATATGGGATGTGATTTATTCCTTCTACTTTTATTTCCACATGGTATATGGTGATAAGTATGTATAAGTATTTAGTCAGGATTTGAAAGTTTTATATTCAGTATTTTTACCTGTCAGTTCTTTGTCCCAATCTATACTGTGCTGCAATTAGACCGTTAAAATCTGCCCTTTTAAAATTAAGAGTTTTTATTGGCCCCTTACAGTTCAGTTTTTTCAATCTAATCTCAAATGAGACTGTGTTGTGATCACTGTTTCCCAAAGCTTGCCCTATTTCCACATTTATACTATATCAATATTATTTCTGATGACAAAATCCAAAATGGCCTCATTCCTAGTAGGTTCTTGTATAAGCTGGGCCAGATAATGATCTCTGAGTGTACTCAAGAACCTGCTCCCCTTTAGCTGAACTATATGGTGATAAGTATGTATAAGTATTTAGTCAGGATTTGAAAGTTTTATCTTCAGTATTTTTACCTGTCAGTTCTTTGTCCCATCTATACTGTGCTGCAATAAGACCGTTAAAATCTGCCCTTTTAAAATTAAGAGTTTTTATTGGCCCCTTACAGTTCAGTTTTTTCAATCTAATCTCAAATGAGACTGTGTTGTGATCACTGTTTCCCAAAGGTTGCCCTATTTCCACTTTTATACTATATAATTATTATTTCTGATGACTAAATACAAAATGGTCTCATTCCTAGTAGGTTCTTGTATAACCTGGGCCAGATAATGATCTCTGAGTGTACTCAAGAACCTGTTCCCCTTTAGCTAAACTGCTGGTCTCATTTATCCAGTTTATTCCAGGGTAGTTAAAATCTCCCATAATTAAAATGTAACCATGCTTAGCTGCATTTCAAATCTGTAACAATAATCTGTTTAATTCTGCACATGCATATATTCATCACATTTCCATTACAATATCTTATATTATACATCACAATTATTAGCCTATAAAGGCATAATCACTAGTTTTATATGAGGCATTCACATTAGGTTTGAGGGCTATATTATGCATTATTGTGCACTAGATTAAATGGTCCTCTTTATGTTAGGTATAGGAATCAGAACTATTTTGGGCCAAAACTATTAGCAGTTAGGGGGATCACGTATATAGGATTTTTTTTAACTGTCCCAAGATTTTATAGTGTCCATTAAACCCCATCTCCCCCCCATGACTAGTTAGTCCCCCCCACCTACTAGTTTAACCCCCCAGTCGTTCTACCATCCTTTTCCTTAGCACACCAGCTCCCTCTTCCTTAAGGTGCAATCCATACCTGCTGTAGAGATTGTACCCAAGTGAGAAGTCCCAGTGCTCTAAAAACCCAAACCTCTCCTTAATGCATCACTTTTTTAGCCACGCATTAATCTCCCTAAGCTCCTTCTGTCTCCCTAGGCTAGCCTGTGGCACTGGTAGTATTTCAGAAAATACTATCTTGGAGGTCCTTATCTAGTTTTACAAAATCATTCCTTAGGACTCTCATCTTCCACTAACTTTGTCATTGGTATTATTATTATTATTATTATTATTATTATTATTATAATACCAGGACCACCAGGTCATTTCTAGCCTCTCCCAATAATTTATCTACCCCATCTAATACATGCCAATTGCAGGGGTCTTGGTGACAAATCACCCCGTCTACCTTCCTAATTATAGCTACCCCTACCACCAAAACCTGTCTTTTACTCTGCCTCTTCTGCCCTCCCTCTCCTCCAGTAGAACTGTTCACCAGGTCTATCCGGCATTGCCATTCTTGAATGGACATCTCCAAATGTTTCACTCAATCTGGCAAATCAGTTAATGTTTGCCAACTCAGAACTGGCCTGCCTCCCCCTCCTGTTCCTTGCTTTCACCTGTAACTGTAACCCAGCTACCTCTCTGGACAACCTCACTAGTTGCATCTCCACCCTCCAGCCAGGCTAAACTGTGCACCCTTTCCAGAGAAGCAATATTACTAAGTGCTGCAATTCTCCTCACCAGTTCTACAATTTGAGCTTCAAGATAGGCAACATTCTCACACCTCATAAAGCTAAATAAACAATCTTGTTTATTTTTTTATTCCCTCCATCCTTTCATCTTGAAGTACAATCAACCAATTTTTTTATACTCCCACACTTATACTAGAACTGTACTTTTATTAGAACTGTTCACAAGCTCATAAGTTACCTCCTTCCCATGCTTATAATAGATTCTTACTACTTACCTGCCCAAAAATCACTGCACAAGTACACAAACAATCTTTACTGTTCAGAAAAAATCACCGAACTGGTGCAATCAGACTAAAAAGCAAAATATATATAAATATATATATATATATATATATATATATATATATATATATATATAGATAGATAGAGAGAGAGAGAGAGAGAGAGAGAGAGAGAGAGAGAGAATAGTATAGCTGTTTGTATAGATATCTATGTGTGTGTATATATATATATATATATATATATATATATATATTGTGATCAGGGTGGTCGAGTAAATCGGTGGTTACTTGAAGAAGAGACTGATACTTGCTTGAAATGCAGCAAATTGGTTTATTTGCAAAAGAAAGTAACAACTGAGCAGTAACTCTGCTTAAAATAAAGAAAATAAACATCTACTTAAACATGCTGACTAACATGCAGGAACACCCTGACTATACCCGGGCAGCTTCTCTGCGCCGGAGAAATTATAGGTTTAACAGTCTCTGCGAGGTGGGTGAGTGCCACCTTGTGGCCAGGATACAAATAGTCTCTTAGACTTGTGAGAGTGCCACCTTGTGGCCAGGATACAAATAGTCCCTTCGACTTGTGAGAGTGCCACCTTTAGCAACCTCTGGGACACAGCTCCCCTCTGGGTCACAGCTCCTCTCTGGGTCACAGCTCCTCTCTGGGACACGGCTCCATTCTGGGTCACAGCTCCTCTCTGGGTCACAGCTCCCCTCTGGGTCACAGCTCCTCTCTGGGACACAGCTCCTCTCTGGGACCCAGCTCCTCTCTGTTTTATCGGTAGTCTTTTCCACGTTTACATAATTAGCCTCAGATGAAGCATAGGGCCCGCCCGTCTCTCCCGTATGCTTCACCCCAGGGACCCTTGCATAACACAACACTAACTTGTGTTAACTTCCGTCTTCTAAACTCCGCTTCTTCCCTGGGGCATAATACGTCTGGGTACTTTCATTCAGTGGCCTCTGTCAGCTACACACGTGCTTAGGCCTTTAAGGCAACTCTGTCTGGGGATCCTCACTAATCCCTTCACTTACTTGGCGTCCTGAGGCTGTATTCACTCTTCCAGCTCACAACGTCCTGCGACTGCAAACAGCGCACACTTCTTGCTGTGCTCCCAGCCACAGTAAATCAGGTAACTCTTACAGGCTTGTTCCAAAACTCACTGTAATTCCACACAGGATCAGCCTCCACTCTGGGGCTGGCTTCTGGCAGCAGCACAACCTGCCCAGAGCCTAGCCAGCCACACCCCCTCCCTGTCTGCTTTCCAGGCTTTTAAAGGGAAGTTGCACCAATTAGGAGTTCTTCAGAAGTTTTAACTCCGTCACTCCTGTCAAGAACTCCATACTCCACTTGCTATTCATATCATCTATGGGGCAAACAATAACACACCCTCCCCCTCAGCTCAATAACATGGTGTTGGGCGACATGCCGAGAGGCCGGACATCCGGTAGGGTCACTCACCACTCAAGAACTCTTTGCCCAGCCAACCATTCCTCCTCTGTGATGTCCGCATTGAGGTAGAAGGCTACGATTGAGTGGCCACCTGCAAATCCATCTTCTCTCTACCTTACTGGTCTGTTTGCAACCTTCATGTGTGTCCACTTTATCATGAAGGAGTGAATCCCCCATCTTTGTAAAGCTGTCCTTGAATAGCATCATGGTGGACTCTGTAGTCACATGTCCGGGTACAGATATATAAATATCCGTTGCACTCTCTTTTCGAGCCCATCATCATTTCCAATATCTTCATTATCTTCAACTCCCAGGAGATCTTCTACAGTCTCAGTGTTTCCCTCGTCATCCTCAACTTCAAAGCCATCTCATTGTCCAACTTAAACATGGCCTGGCGCTTCTGCCGCTCTTCAGTACGACGTGGTATCATTGCTTCCTCTAGCTTTGCTTTGAGAAGTTGCAGCTTTTCACCTGGCTTTTTCTGAATTATCTCATCAGTTGTTTCAGCAGACACAATGACAGATACCACATCTGCCTTTAACCCCTCCTTTCCATCTGCCGTTGTCTCTATACGGACGATATTTAGATTAACTTTCCTCTCAATCACAGGCTTGGCTTTATGCTGTGTTGGTACAAGACATTTAGATGTCTCCTCAACAGTCTGAGAATCCAATAGAGGCACAGGGATTTCCTGCTGGATCTCATAAGTAGGATCTTCATCTTCACTTACAGGCTTCGGAATGGACTCTGGTCTATCCACATGGTCCTCCGAATCCACTGTGTGCCAAGCCGTTTGTGGCTCATCAGTACTCTTGGCTGGCTCACTTCTTCCATCTTTAGTTTCTTCTAATACCTCACCCGTACAAGCCTGTGATGCTTGGATAGAATTATTTGCATCCACTTTACATTCTTCTGCTGGAGCAGAGTCACTTGTTTTGATTTCTTTTGTATCACTAATGTCCATCTTACTTTCCAAACTGCATGGCTGATACTTTGTTGATTTAATAAGCTGCATGGCTTTCCCTTCGCAAGATGGCCTTGGCCGATTCTTGAAGAAATCATAAATGCTTTCTGCAGTCACTTCCTTTGCTGCCTTTTCCATCATATATATAAATTCTTCTTCATTACCATCAGCAGGGATGATTTCAGGGAGTTTTTCGTCAAGTGATGGCACATTTACTGTTGTGCAAATAATTTCAAAGTCCTCAGTATTCGTTTCAATAATATCTACTACATTTTGTACCGTTTCTGTTTTTTCAAGAGTACTCTCCAATAGCTGTGGAGATGGGCTTATTAAACATTCCTCAACTAAACTCTTGGACTCATGCTTGCAAATGCGCAGCGCAACCATGTCTTCTGTGTCTCTCACCTGTGCATCATCAGGATTTTCTATTTTTTTCAAAACGCATACAGAGTCTTGCAATGAGATGGTGACTGGTTCTAAAATATTTTCTTTAACTTCAACTTCCAGGTGTTCAGTCAAATCTGGAATGGCTTTGGCATTGTTGAGGGTATCTATAACTGCCTCTACAGACAGCTTTGCACTTTCTGCAACTGCTTGAAGGACGTGATCAACATGCTTCTGTTGTTCTTCCACACTCTTGGCACTGTCACTTTCCTCTGGCACAGGTGTAGCTTCATCGGTTGTTGCAGGTGACTCTTCTAATTGGGGAACTGTGCTAAATTTAACCGTTTCAACAATTATTTCAGTTTCAAGTTTATCTTTGTTCTTAGACAACTGAAGTTCCTTCGCTTGCTCTGTCACTGTCGCACTAATCCAGGATGGAGATCTTTCTTCAAGACTGGTAAAAGCTCTCTCCCCCTCGATCACAGTCACAGTGACAGCATGAATCAGTTCTTCAGTGCATTTCTCAGGTACTGTTCTTTGCTATTTTTTTTTTTTTATCATATAAACTTTATTGAGAGTAGTATGAATGGCAGTAACAAATAAAACATTTCAGGAATAAACGTACATTTGACACCTGAACACAGATATCCTCCAAAATGTAATACTGAGACCATTCTATCTTTCCTCAAAGTACCTTATTTTCAAAAATTTTAGTGATATTTATAATACATATAAATTTCTAACAACTCCGTAAAGATAGTAAACTAGCTGAGCTTAAATGGATTCAGCGTAAAGAATAAAAGTGAGAGAGATAAAAGCTTACTCTTGCTTGCCATACCAAAGGAAAATTCAATATTCCTCCGATCACTCCCCCTCTCTGCCGCCTCCTTAGCACTTTCTCCCCCCCCAATAATCATTGTATTATTACCTTACCTCCAACAGAACAGTCGGCCTTCTTCCAATTCCGTCCGAATCGTACCGCTCCCCCCTCGGCTCCACACCTAGCCGCTTAAGAAAAAACAGGCCCCACCCGACCTCCCAGACTATCCCTCCTCAAGGAATACCGTTAGGTGATCTAATCCAAGGCTCCCAAATTTCCAAAAATGCCGGAAGAGAGTCTAAAAGAGTATAAGTCATCTTTTCATTAATAAATAGAAATTGTACTTTATTAATCACTTCTTGAAAACCGATAGAATTATCTTTCCATCGCCTGGCAATTATGTTCTTGACTGCAAGATAAATCATTTGAGCCAGCCTATTGCCTTTTCTCCCTAATTCTGAATGATGTATTCCTAGAAGGCATGTCGCTATTGAAGGTGTAATAGGGGAATGCAATAATCCTGAAATTAGTGTGGCTACCTTCTCCCAGATCTCAGCCACCCTGGGGCATTGCCACCATGAGTGAATGAAATCCCCCCTACCTTGACACCCTCTAAAGCACTTATCTGAGATTGTTGGAAATATCTTGTTCAATCTAACTGGAGTCATATAAGCCCGGTGCAGAATTTTTAGAGAAGTTTCCAAGAGACTGAAATTAAATGAACCCTTGGAGAGATTCAAAAAGGCCTCGGCCCAAGTTGTCCCCTCCCAAGTTTGTTGTAGATCAGATTCCCACTTTATCATGAAGGGGGGCTTTGTAAGATCCGGGGGAGAGTTTAATATGTCATAAAGATTTCCCAGGGTTCCCTTAAAGAGCGGTACATTCTTGCATTTTGTAGACAGCCAGGTAGCCATGGGGGGTCCATGCTTCCTCACCGCCTCCCCTATCTAATATCTTATTTTTATAAGGTTAAATAGCTCTCGCTGGGGTATTATATGATCCCTTTTCACTGTGTCTAGTGTTAAGATTCTGTCGCTGTCCACCCATGCTCCCAATTTGTCTAAGTTAAGCGAGCTCCAAAAATGTCTCGATTCCACTGATAGTGAGGTTAAAAGGGAGGGAGATGAGAACACAGAAGTTAGGGGAGACAAGGCGTGGGCTAATTTGTGTTCCCGTCTGGCCCGATTCCAAGTCCTTAAAGTGAAGCTAGTGATAGGGTTACTAATCCGGTCCCCGTAGGTCTCCGAGGGAGGAGCCCATAGAATTATTCTCCAAGTCAGGGGAGCCATTAATGCGTCCTCAATAAACACCCAATTTGGTTGGTGATGGATGGAGTGCACCAAAGGGATAAAAGCAAGTTGCGCCGCTTTGAGGTAGTTGGAAAAATTAGGACATGATAGACCGCCCTCTGACTTGTGCCTAAACATTATCCTCCTGGCTATCTTTGGAGGTCTATTCCTCCATATAAATTTAAATACCAAGGATTGGAAACGGGACAACTCTGCATTGTTTATTTGAATGGGCAAAGTCCTGGCTAGGTAGAGCAGCCTTGGCAAGATGTTCATCTTGACCGCAGCAATCCGACCCGTCCAGGAGATATGCCGCTTTGACCAGATGTTTAGGTCTCTCTGCAATGTTCTAAAGAGGGGAGGGAAGTTAGCTTTATACATTTCTGCTAGTGTACTGGTTAGATTAATTCCCAAGTATTTAATGTGAGAGGCTGGCCACAGGAAATTATGTGTTAGTTTCAGCTGGTTCAATATGTCTGGGGGAAGACCAACACTAAGGGCCTCTGTCTTCTCCTGGTTCAGCCTGAGCCCTGACAAGGAGATATACTGCGTGATCGTTTCCATCAGAGCTTGAATCGATGGGCCTGGGTTTGTCAGGGTACAAAGGAGGTCATCAGCAAATAAAGAACATTTCACATGCTGATGTCCCACCCGTACACCACCTATTTTGGAATTTGCTCTGATCGCCTGGGCTAAAGGTTCAATTGCTAGTGCAAAGAGGAGTGGAGATAGTGGGCAGCCCTGCTGAGTACCGCGTCCGATATTGATATAGGCTCTCTGAGAACCGGGTAGCTTAAGGCAGGCTTTGGGTGAAGTATAGTATGAGCGCAGCAGGCTGATAAACTGGCCCTTAAACCCAAATTTAGACAATGTGGCAAACAGAAACGGCCATTCCAGCATATCGAACGCTTTTTCAATGTCCAAGGCTAAAATACACAACGGGGGCCCACCTGATCTAGCTATGTGTATGATATTTAAAGTCCTCCTGATATTGTCCCCCGTCTGCCTGTGTGGGATAAAACCTGACTGGTCTTTGTGAATCAGTGCTGGAAGAAAAGCCGAGATCCTTTTGGTGAAGATTTTTGCTAGCAACTTAGAGTCTCCATTCAGGAGTGCAATTGGCCGATAATTTTTAGCCTCTATGGAGTCCCTGCCCTCTTTAGGGAACAATGTCAAGTCAGCGTTGTTCAGCTCGGGGGGGGGGGGGGTTGCCTCCCCTCTCAGAATTGAGTTAAAAAGGTTACACAGGTGAGGGGCTAGTATTTCTGGGAATTTCTTGTAATAAATATTGGTAAACCCATCCGGACCAGGCGACTTTCCAAGCTTAAGCTCTTTTATTGTCTCTAGGATTTTCTCTACCGTGACCTCTTTGTTTAAGTTCTGCAAATCCCCTACTGAAACTTGCGGGAGATCAAGGGAGTCTAGATATGAGGTAATATAGTGTTCTGGGGCCATGTTCTGAGAAGAGTAGAGAGATTGGTAAAAGTCCCTAAATGTCTCTTGGATTTCATTCTGGCTAAACGTAAGAGCACCCGTCCCTGCCCTAATTTGGGAGATTCTAGATTGTGCGTACCGCGCCTTCAAACTCCTCGCCAACAATTTATCGGGCTTATTCACCTTTAAGTAAAATAGATGCTGTGTTCTTAGCGCCTTTTCAGTCCTAACCGCTAGAATACCCTCTAACTCCAATTTGGCCCCATCTATCTGACCCCTAAGAGAGGGGGAGGGGGACAGCTGGTTCTGCTTCTCTAGCTGTGCTAACTTCGTCATGAGATCACTCTCCCGTTTGCGGGTCATTTTCTTATGATGGGAGGCAATTTTGATGCAAGTCCCCCTTATGTAGGCCTTATGGGCCACCCACACCCAACCTGGCTCCAACTCCCCTCCCGCATTGATTTCAAAGAACGCCTTCAGCTCAGCAGCAATTTGCTCCTGGACTGCAGGCAGCGCTAATAAATATTCATTTATTTTCCAGGAGTAAGGCAAAGTCTGGGTCCCCAGATCTACCTCCAGAGAGACTGCTGCATGGTCTGACCAAGTGCACGGGATTATATTAGCGTCCCTGGAGTGGTCCAGTAGTGCGGAGCTCACAAGAAGAGCATCGATGCGGGAGTAGGTCCCACGACTTGAGGAATAGAAAGTATATTCCTTCCCCCGCGGATGGTGCCCCCTCCAAGCATCCACTAGGTCTAAAGAGTGCAGGAGCCTCCTAATCTGCTTGATTTTGTACGAGAAGAGATTATGAGCCGATGGTTTAGACCTATCTGCCACCTGGTCCAGGACCAGGTTAAAGTCACCCCCTATTATGAGTTGTCCCCAGTTCCCCCCCTCTAGAGATTTTAAAAATCTTATCAGAGTCTTGTGGGGAGCTACAGTGGGCGCGTAAAACGATGCTAAAGAGATCGGGTTTCCTTGAACTGTACCTTTTATGATATAAAAGTACCCCTCCCGGTCGACTACTTTTGCGTCCAATTGGAACTGGAAATTCCTGTGGAGCAAGATCGTTACCCCTTCCTTTTTAGATGTTTGGGTTGTATGGTAATATTGGGGGTAGTCTTTACTGAAATAAGTAGGAGCCTTGTTATTGGCAAAGTGAGTTTCCTGAAGAAAGATGACTGAGGGACTAAAATTTTTATAATATAGGAAAGCCTTCCTTCTTTTAAAGGGGGAGTTAAACCCCTTTACGTTATGGGTGATTATCCTAACAGGGGCGCTCATGTGTAATTAGGTGTAATAAGCCTATATTTTGCGTGTCCCATTGTACCTTTCTGAAGCGGCCGTGCGGAGGGAGCGGAGTGCGGCCCACCCGGTCCAGGACTGGAAGTTGGCTAGAGTGTGGATCGCTATAGATACCTGATCTGCCGGAAGCATAAAAGAGAGAGAGTTGGTTAGTCATTTCTAAAGATGTAAAGATATTTGCAGAGCTCATCACAATAAACAACTTTTCAAGGGAACAGTCCACGCCTAGACTACAAGTGTTTGGGAATAAAAGATTATAATTCAGGCTGAGTGCAAGCCCGCAGCCTTAGTAGGGGTGCCCTCCACCCCGTTGGGTTGCATTTACAGAAGCCATAGGGGAGTAACTGGTGGCCATTTGTTGGCCTCTCGTCCACAAATAGGAGGGGTGATGGAAGGAGGCGCTGGAGGTGGAAAGAGAGCGGCGGACGGAGAGGAGGAGTATGAGTATACAGGAAAGCAGCGTGAGGGTGGGCAAAGCCCGCGAAAGCAGAGTACAGGAGAAAAGAGAGACTAGAGAGAGAGTAAAGGGGTAGAACACTCTCCTTGTGGGGTTACAATTTAGTAAAGCCAGTTTCTTTAGCCTAGCCTGCATACTTCCTGGCTAGAATCATGGGTCCTCCCACCGGCGGGGGGGATTTCTGGGGGGCTACCTAAATGGTGAGCAATTACAACAAGAGTAAACAGAAAACATCCTGGCAACTGACATTTATGTTCTATGAGCACATTTTTACCGGATTAAACCTTCCAGTAGAGGAAGGAACAAGATAATAAAAACATCCTACTTTATAAGGCATTAACAGTAGCTAAGACTATTGCAAGTTAAACCTTCTTATAGGGAGGAAAAAACAAACAGGTTAAAACAAGTCATTAACAGGCATGCAGAACCACTCGCAGCTTTAAGGATAGCGGTCATCTTTATAGCTTTGGGGGGCAGTGCCCCTAGCTCTGGAGTCAATAATCCTACTCAGGCGTAGATACTGTCCAAACTTAGCTGAGGTAGGGACAGCAAGACCCCCCCCTCCGCTGCAACTGTCCTCTGCTCATCAAAGGTAGGAAAAAAAAAAGTCTCTAGGGAAACTATGAAAGGGTTTTACACCCTCCGATTGCTCCTGTCTTGGTCCGGTCTCTGGGTGAGGACCCCAAATGTCTGATCTGAGGTTTTCTTTAGTCTGGTGACTTCCGTCCAATGCCTCTGAGGCAACTGAGTGATGAGGGGTGCAGGAGGCCCAATTGCAAGTTCCTCTGTTGTTAGGGCCAGCCTTTTAAGGAGACCTAGACACTCCTCCAGAGAGCGAGACGAGTGGTGCGCCCCATTTAAGGAGAAGGATAGAGCAAAAGGAAATCCCCATCTATATCTGATGCCCTGGCGTTGGAGTATCTCCAGGGCTGGTTTCATTAGCCTCCGCCTCTGGAGTGTGATAGGGGAGAGGTCTGCATAGAATTGTAGCTTGGATCCGTCAGGGCCAACAATCGATGCCATCTTGCGTGTAGTAGACAATATTAGGTCCCTGGAGTGCTGGCGTAATATCCTAACAATAATGTCCTTGGGGAGGTCTTGATTTTTGCTTCCTCCCAGGGCCCTGTGGGCACGCTCCACCTCCCAGACATGATCTGGAGTTTCCGATAGGATCTTGTCGATGGTAGCTTTAAGGTAGCGGGGGAGATCAACCACTGCTGTCGGCACCCCTCTTATTCTTATATTGAACCTTCTCGACCGATTCTCTAGATCTTCAAGTTTATCTTCAATGCTAGAGATGCGGGAGGTGTTCTCTGCAATGTTTACCCTATCATTCTCTTGAGTCGCTACTATCTGGTCCACAGACTCCTCAAGGAGATTGGTCCGCTGCCCCAGCTCGTGCAAATCTTTTTGAAGGGCTGCAACTGCCCTATTAATATGCGTCTCCAAAAGAGCTTCAAACTTTGCCATTGAGTTCTCAGTGATGTTTACCTCTGGTTGCGAGGATGCGGCCTGCAGCTCTGAGTCTGAGTGATCAGAGTGTTCAGATTCTGAGCCCTGGGCTTCAATGTTGGAGGCCCCAGCTCTCTTGAAATGTTCCTCAATCCTCTTAGTTGAGAGGGATTTCTTGTTCTTCCCCATATTTGTTGCTTTGATGTATTTTGACTTAGGACACAAACAGTAATTCTCTGGTGTGTGGGGGACTCTTTTCTATCTCCTCAGGACCTTTTTTGCTTTCTTCTTGCCCCGTGGGATCAGGTGACAGTGCCAGGGATGTTTCTCAACATGACGCAGCCCCCGCCGGCAGGAGTTCCCCTTTTTCCTCCCCAGGAATTCTACATCCTAGAGAGATAAGCCTTGTTAGCTGCTGTTAGCTGTTTGCTCCAGTGCCAGATTGTTGTAGTGTGACCTCAGCTCCACTAGGTGGCAGTGGAAGCCTTCAGTTTCAGGCCACTTTTACTCTTGATGCTTTGCCTCTTCAGACTAGAGTGTGTGGAGATCAGCAGGTTGTTGCCTATGTCACTGCTCATTGGATTGGCACCCAAGAATTCCAGCTATTATGCCGGTCAACTGTGCACCACCAGTTACAGTCTATTTGTGAGAGAGCAAGTATTTTAGCAGTACAAAGGCCTTTTGCCTAATAAAGAAATGCAAAGTTCAACACACAAGTTGTAGTAGAGACAGGCTTGTCCCAGCTTGAGCCTGGATCCAGAAAGGTAGTCTCTGGGAGCTGATTAGTAGTGTGTTCTGTGTTCTGTGGGTCTCTGACAGGGAAGCCCACTTCAGCCTCTCTAGACCCCCTGGAGATGCTGCTTGTAAGCTGTTTCTGTTCTTTGCTCTTTTGATGAATCCTTAACATAGATCGTTGAGCATCTAACTTTTCTTGCTCAGCCGCATCAAACTCAGCCAGCGGGACTACGGCTGGTTCTTCAGAGTCATCATCAAATCCTTCTGACTGTGCAGCTTGTCCAGCCTCATTTAGAGGAGTCTGCTCCATTTTACCATCAGATTTTTTTCTTCTTACGCCCAGGAATTTATTTTTTCAAGGACACCCACGATTCATCTTTCTCCTCTTGGCTGCTGCTTATCTGTATCTTAGAGGTCTTGTTGCGTTCCTTCTGGTTTGCTTCAGGGACAGTCTTTTCTAAGATGTTCACAACGGACACTGGCATAGCAACACTTTCTAGCGGGTCTCCATGAGAAGCCTCTTTGTCACTATCTTCACTGTCTAATAACAACAGTCGTATTCACCCGGGCTTCTGTCGAAATTGAGAAATATTCTCCTTTTTATCACTGTGCGTCCGCTCCCACACCACTGATTCGTTCAGCTTAGGCTTTGGGGGACATTTCCTCTGCTCCCAAATAGGCATCAATTTCTCATTCCGGTAGGACACTCGGTAGTCCTCAAACGCAGGCTTCCTCTGCCATTCAGGGATATACTCTGGCCTCATTTTAACTTGGGCTTGTCTTTGGAGCCTAAAAAAATGCTGTTTCTCCTCCTCTAAGGCCATTCTATCCGCACCAGCAGGTCCTTGTGTTCTCTCAGCAACCTCTTTCGGGCTCTCAGCAATCTCTTTGGGGCTGTCTGCGTTCTCACGTGCTCGTTCAGCAGTCTCTTTGGCTGGATCGGCTGTCTCTGTGTGCTCTCTCTCCATCTCTGCGAGCTCTCTCTCAGTCTCTGCGGGCTCTCTCTCCGTCTCTGCGGGCCACTCTCTCCGACTCTGCGGCCACTCTCTCCGACTCTGCGGCCACACTCTACGACTCTGCGGGCACTCTCTCCGACTCTGCGGGCACTCTCTCCGAGTTTCCATCAAGGACAGGTTTGGCTTGCCTTCCCTTAACAGGGACTTTGTACCTTAAGCTCGGGCAGTAATAAGCCTGTCTGTTAAAAAAAAAATCCCAGGAGCGCAGTCTCTCAGTCTCTGTACTCTCTTTACTCCTATACGGTCAAGGATCTCCTCTTTCAGGGTGCAATAATTGGTTGCCATCTCTTCAGGCAAAACCCCATACTCTTCCTGTGCTTCACCACACAGATAGGGGACACCTAGATAGGCACCCAGGACTTCTGGCCCAGTGCTGTTTAGGCCAACCTTCCCTGGTAGCAATCTTCTCAAAATTCAGGAGGTAGGTTTCAACATCATCCTGAGCTGTCATTTTCTTTAGAACGCAATTAGGGTTCAAAATCCTGCTTGATTTTGAAATCATAATGTTCTCTGTAGATCTCAATTGCTGCAGCTGCACTTTCTGTGCTTCAAAAAACTCTCTCATTTGGACCCTGTCCTCTTCCATTTGTCTTTGCCATTTCTCTGTGGCCTCTCTAAATCTTGCAGCTACCTCTCCAAAACCTTTATCTTCCTCTTTTGCGGCTTAGATGCTATCCTCTGCAATCATTTCTCTTTTCTGACTGCCTCTGACCCAGCTTAGCAGCCAGCACTCTGTTCATCTCTGCCTACTGCTTGTTCATTACCCGCTGTGCTTCTATAAAAGCTTTAAAGGCCATCTCCATATTTATGCGGTACTGTGGGCTGTCTTCTTCAACACAGACACTTTTCCATCCCACTTCTGACACCAGTGTGATCAGGATGGTCGTGTAAATCGGTGGTTACTCGAAGAAGAGACTGATACTTGCTTGAAATGCAGCAAATTGGTTTATTTGCAAAAGAAAGTAACAACTGAGCAGTAACTCTGCTTAAAATAAAGGAAATAAACATCTACGTAAACATGCTGACTAACATGCAGGAACACCCTGACTATACCCGGGCAGTTTCTCTGCGCCGGAGAAATTATAGGTTTAACAGTCTCTGCGAGGTGGGTGAGTGCCACCTTGTGGCCAGGATACAAATAGTCTCTTAGACTTGTGAGAGTGCCACCTTGTGGCCAGGATACAAATAGTCCCTTCGACTTGTGAGAGTGCCACCTTTAGCAACCTCTGAGACACAGCTCCTCTCTGGAACACGGCTCCCCTCTGGGTCACAGCTCCTCTCTGGGTCACAGCTCCTCTCTGGGACACGGCTCCATTCTGGGTCACAGCTCCTCTCTGGGTCACAGCTCCCCTCTGGGTCACAGCTCCTCTCTGGGACACAGCTTCTCTCTGGGACCCAGCTCCTCTCTGGTTTATCGGTAGTCTTTTCCACGTTTACATAATTAGCCTCAGATGAAACATAGGGCCCGCCCGTCTCTCCCGTATGCTTCACCCCAGGGACCCTTGCATAACACAACACTAACTTGTGTTAACTTCCGTCTTCTAAACTCCGCTTGTTCCCTGGGGCATAATACGTCTGGGTTCTTTCCATTCAGCGGCCTCTGTCAGCTACACACGTGCTTAGGCCTTTAAGGCAACTCTGTCTGGGGATCCTCACTATTCCCTTCACTTACTTGGCGTCCTGAGGCTGTATTCACTCCCTCCCTGTCTGCTTTCCAGGCTTTTAAAGGGAAGTTGCACCAATTAGGAGTTCTTCAGAAGTTTTAACTCCGTCACTCCTGTCAAGAACTCCATACTCCACTTGCTTGTCATATCATCTAAGGGGCAAACGATCACAATATATATAGATTATAATGAGTATTACAGTATATTATGATATCTTTTGTATTGGACAAACACCTTATTTATATTGACGAGTAGTGATGTACCGTACAGTTCGCTGGAGAACTATTCGCGGCGATTTTCGCATGTTCGCGTCCGCCATGAACGGAGAACACATGCACATTTCGGTTCGCCCCCTATACTTTATCATTGAGGAAACTTTGAACATCATTTATTTTATTTTATAAAAAAAAATTGTGTAATCTATGCCTGCCTGCCAGCGTGTGTGTGTGACAGGCTAACACCTAACAGCTTATATTGTGCTTATTTTCACTACTTATACCTGGTGGTGTAACATACATTGAAAACAACCATTTTTCTCCTGTAATCTAATTTCAATTGCCTGCCTGTGTCAGGCTCACAGCTTATATTGTGCTCAGTGACATAAAACAACACTTTTTTGACTGTAATAGATTGAATAGCAATTGCCTGCTTACAGGCGTGTGTGTGAAGCCTATTGCATCTACTCTGCCAACTTTTGCCAGTGCACAGTGACACTCATATCTGGTGGCACCTTAGATTGCACGCACAGTGCCCCAAATTTGAAGTGGGAGGACCGACCAAGCATCTTTTTCCATCTCCCGCTTCCAAAAATCCATGCCATATACACGTCCCCTGATAGTGGACGTAACAGGAATTAAACCGATAGGAATAGTACTACTTAACAGTACACACCTTATAATAACGCAGACAGAGGCAACGTGTATAATCTTCCATGCTGTGCAGTGGAAGCCCCCAGACTCTGACCTGTGTATAATCTTCCATGCTGGGCAGTGGAAGCCCCCAGACTCTGACCTGTGTATAATCTTCCATGCTGGGCAGTGGAAGCCCCCAGACTCTGACCTGTGTATAATCTTCCATGCTGGGCAGTGGAAGCCCCCAGACTCTGACCTGTGTATAATCTTCCATGCTGGGCAGTGGAAGCCCCCAGACTCTGACCTGTGTATAATCTTCCATGCTGGGCAGTGGAAGCCCCCAGACTCTGGGAGTCTAAAGAAGAGGAGTCAGAGGAGGAGGTGGAAGACCAAACACAGCAGGCGTCCCAGGGGGCTTGTTGTCACCTTTTGGGGACCCTTGGTGGCTGGGTGGAGGAAGAGACCTTCAATGACATCAGTGAGGACAAGGAACAAACCTTGTGGCCAACTGCAAGAAACATCTGACCTCTGTGATTGTCAACAGGGGTTTTGCCACCAAAGTACTAAGACAAAGGGATCAAATACTTATTTCCCTCATTGTCCTGCAAATCAATCTATAACTTTTTTGAGATGCGTTTTTCTTGTTTTTTTTTGTTTTTTTTTCTGTCTGTCACAGTTAAAATACATCTACCATTACAATTATAGACTGATCATTTCTTTGTCAGTGGAGAAACGTTCAAAATCAGCAGAGGATCAAATAATTTTTCCCCAAACTGTATACTGTGTGAGTTGATGCTGAAGGCAAACATTTTATTTGCTCCTGTCCCATCTTGGAGGTGGGGGGGAATTTACATTTTTTGCACCAGACCCTCCATGCATTAGTTCCTCCACTGACTGTCTGGTATGGGTTATCAATGAAAATACTAATAACAAGGATAACATTTTTATGATTTTATAACTCATTGTCTCACTGTGGACAAGTGAAATCATTGTGGAAAGTGTTGCATTTATAAGAAAATACTGAAAATACTGAAAATATAGAATGTCATTATCTATTATAGTTCAAGTGGATATGATGGGTTCACCTCAACCTTAAAGATTACTTTGGTTATTCTCAATGGACCCCACAAAGGTAGAGAGGGCTGTGTTACATCAAGGTTAATTGCTTGCAGTACATGAGACCTGACAACTCTCCATGGAGGAAAAGATGGATCCAATGATGCAGCCCTTGCAAGATTTTGCACACATTTCTCTTCTCCTGCTAAAGCTCAACCCACTCAAGCTCAACCAGGGAGTGGGTTGAAGTTGAGCAGGAGAAGATAACCCTTAACTTTAGATCTTATATAATCTGGAAATCTGTTTCTTTTTCTATGTCAGAAGCCATGACAGAAAAGAAGAAAGTAGTTGATTGCTATTAATGTAAAACTCACAGTTATTGAGAAGGCGATCACATATGGCTTTCTACTAAATATCTGCATGTTCAACAGCTCTCTGCCAAGCTTGGTCCCAGATACTTTGGACCTTTTCAGAGTTCTAAAATTCACCAACCCTGTTATGTACCTCTTCTGTTCAGGAGAAGAAATGTAGATTTGGGTATCATCAGCAGAGAGATGAAACTGGAACCCAAGCCAGTTTATTAGTTTGTCAACAAGGCAGTATAGACTAAGAAAAGAAAGAGACCCGAAACAGAGCCTTGAGGGGTGGCAGGGGCATTTAAGTTGTACAACAAACTGAAAGAGTAGTTTGATAAATAAGATTAGAACCGTCAGTGGTCATCAGTTGGGACAGTTAATAGTCTGCAAGGCGTCATACCAGAGAAACAATTCAGTTACAGTGACTGATGTATGAAGATGTGAAGAGAAATGACAAATTCTTTTTATGTAACCTCACTGTGACAAGCTTCAGCCATGAGCTATTAACTAGACTCAGTCTAGGCATGTGTAGGGTGACCATGATTTGTGGGAACTGCAATGTAAAACCAACATTAGTATTACTTCTCTTTATTGAAACAGAGTCATGTTAAATGGGCAAAGTAATTCTATTTCAGGTAGGTTCTGAGACATTTGTCCTATAAGAACAGTAAGGCATTGAATAATTCTTTTATATTATGTATAATGCATAAAGAAAATAATGCCTGCATAAAATATGCTTTAAAAACAGCATGTTACCCTTTTGCTCTAGTCACCATCATGAAGTAATTAAATTAAAATGTCATTTAATAATTTACTCCTGTACCTTCCCATAGGATGGAACCACCAGGGACTGATGTACCACATAAACTCAAATCAGTTTTTCCAGATTGAACTATTCTGGTTATGCATTAAAAGATGTTAAAATGTTTGAAACTGAACACCATTTCTATGCACCAGGTATTATTTTTTACACTTATTACACATCATATTTATAATATTATCTTATAAAGAAATATGTTTGATACTGTGCACTTTTTTAAATTAAATATTTACAAACATAGCTTATAATCATTGCTGTGTAATGGGCAGAAAAGGGCATTTGCTATATTTTTTCAAAACAATATTAGTTACCTGAAAAGAACATTGGATTCAGAAAAAAATCCTCTATTCACTTCCATTGAACTTAAAAATAAAATGAAAAGGTTTTGCAGGCTCCAGGCTGACAAACAATGCTTTAGAGATCAATTATGCAATCTTCTAGTATTACATCTTCTCCAGACTCTCAGCTATTTTGGTTTCTCCGACAGTACACTTTTTGAGTGCTCTGGTACAACTTCATCTCCATTACCACCCACAGTTGAAGTGCCTCTGGGCTCTGTTTTGGGTCCCTTTCTTTTTTTCAATCTACGCTGCTCCCCTTGGCAAACTAATAGTCTTGGGTTCTATTAGCATCTCTATGCTGATGTTACCCAAGTCTACATTTCCTCTTCTGACCTATCTCCTGCCTTACCAACTAATATCATAAGCTGTCTATCCAACATCTCATCCTTATTAATGAGTGAACCCTAAATAGTACCACCCTCTGCCACATCTTCAGCTCCAGAAATCACTCTTACAGCCAACAACTGCTCCATCACACCTACACCCCAATCCCCTGCCTTGTAACTGTAGATTCAGCACTCTCTTTCACTCCCCAAATCCAAACAGTTATCAAAATCTAGCAGTTGCATCTATGAAATGCCTCTAAATCTAATCTTTTCTCCAATCCAGCTTACATGTCTATGCAAGGCTCATATATCTAACCAGCAGTTTCACAACTTCTGCCCCACTCTCATCATTGGCTTCTCATACTTGCTATAACAAAGTTCAAAATCCTGACACTCCTCTAAGTCATCAACAACACTACCCCTTCCTACATATCAGATCTAATGTCCAGATAACCCCCTAACAGCCCCTTCTGCTCTTCCCATGATATACATATCTCATTACCTATCATCACCTCCTCAGACTTTTCTTGTGCAGTCTCCACCCTGTGAGTCTGACGAAGGAGGATTTTCCATCCTCCTTCATCAGACTCACCTACTTTTCACACTTCAAACTCTCCCTGAAAACTCATCTATTTAGAGAAGCCAATTTGTTCCATAACATCAGGGATTCAAACAAGACATTGATCAACTCATGTGCATTGGTCCTGTAACCTCACTGTGCAACAGATAAGCAATCCGCTCCTCTTTTGTATCTATAACCCTTAACCCACATATATTGTAAACTATTACAAGAGCAGGGTCCTCTACAACTTCTTTACCAATATGTAACTTTTTCATTTTTGTGTTTTGAATTAATTGATTCCCATGTACTTAGCACTATGCAGTATGTTGGTGCTTCATAAATAAAGGGTATCACATATAAAGTTGTGGATCTGTGGGGCTGTTCGTGAGGCTTACGATGTTGGTAATTCACTTATGGCCCATAGGGCGCAACTGCGAGCCTCGCAAAGCGAGGCGAGCCGTTGACCCAGGACTTAGGCTGCAATAAGCTCCAAAGGAGCTCATCAACCCGTAGGCACTCATTGCACCCGTAGGCGCTCATTGCACTGCGAGCCTTTGCAAAGCGAGGCGAACAGTTCAAGCATGCGGGACTTAGCCTGCAATGAGCGTCAAAGGTGCATTGCACTGTGAGCCTCATAAAGCGAGGCGAGCAGTTCAAGTATGCGGGACTTAGGCTGCAACTCTGAGGCAACCGGTTGAAGCACGTGGGACTTACGACCCGTAAGTGCTCATTGCACCCGTAGGCGCTCATTGCAATGCGAGCCTCATAAAGCGAGGTGAGCAGATAAAGCACGCAGGACTTAGGCAGCAAGGAGCGCCAAAGGCGCTCATTGCACTGAGAGCCTTGTAAAGCGAGGCGAGCAGTTCAAGCACGTGGGACTTAGGACTGAAATAAGTACATACACTGTGCGCCTTGCAAAATTCAATTTTTTTTTTTTTTTTTTAAGTTTTATTATAATATAAGACATACATAATAGCATAACATATGTGGTCTTAAAACTATTTAAATTTTACAGTTAAACAGTTACGCTTTTAACAATTATTCTTTAGCTTAACCTTTAAATGTAGCTGGGGAAAATTAGTTATTATATTATATTTAGGGAGGAGAAAAAGTCCATATATAGCTTGGGGTATGGAAGATAATTATATTTAATTTTGTTGTAACCTGTCCAAAATTACCCATTTACTTTTAGTTTGTGATGTTAGTCCGTTTGACATAAAGTGTCTTTCCAATTCCCTACAGTGATCTACCTTGCATAATATATCCATCCATACTGTGATTTTTTTTTGTTTACATTTTGAAACAATACACTGTTTGACAATCGTGAAAAGCTGAATCATAAAAGTTATTTCAACTTTGGTGAATTTGTCTAAAATATATGCAGTATTCCGCTGTAGGCAGCTGGTGTAACTGACCTTCCTAGTGCCTCCAAAACATATTCAAAACACTTTAACCAAAGTGGTTTAATGCCCGGACAGTCCCACCATATGTGGAAATGATTGCCGCTATGTCCGCATCCTCTCCAACATAATTTGTCCTCAGTCTTATGAGTAATCTGATATATTTTTTTAGTTTTAATAGTTTTTTAATTTTTAACCGCTGATTTCTTTATTTGGTACCATGGATAATTATCTTGACGGTAAAACCATTTTAAAGCATGCATCAATAATACTGCATCCTGATACACTGTTAACAATGGAACTTTGAATCTTTGTGACCCAATATGAGGGTAATTTACATGGAATGCATCTAAAGACATAATTGACACTCGGAAGTATAACCATTTTAATGCTTGAAATTCTACCTGAAAAGGACAATTTTAGTTCCTTCCAGCTATCTAAAATTTCCTAAATTTTATGTAACAAATTCTTGCAATTATACAAAATCATTTTATTTATTTCTTCCTTAAAAGTAATTCCTAAGTGTGTTATAGTGTTAGTTTCCCATTTAAACTTGAATTGCTCTTGCAACCATTTTTCATTTTTGTCAGAGATATTAAATTTCATAATTTCATTTTTCTGGGGATTCAATTTGTAGACACTCAACCAAATTCCTCAATTATTCTCATCACACATGGCAATGAGACCATTGGACATGATAAGGTCAGTACCGTGTCGTCTGGAAACATAGTAATCTTATGCTCTCCCTCCCCCACCTTTATGCCCCCTATGCCCAGTGAGCCCCTGATGATTTACGCCAGTGGCTCCATGAGCAGAGTGAACAGAGTGGGGGATAGAGGGCATCCCTGTCTTGTGCCGTTGCTGACTACAAAGCTATCTGAAACAAAGCCATTGCTAGTAACTATCGCCGATGGAGAAGAATATAAGGCCCCAATTGGCACGTGAGCCAAATTTACCAAATTAACCTAACATTATCTTGTCCAAATCTGCCTGGGATGAAACCTATTTGATCATTCCGAATCAATTTATTCAAGAGCTTTTTCATTCCGCTTGCCAGTATCTTTGCGTATAATTTCAGATCGACATTTATTATTATTTTATTATTTTAGGTATCATGATTACATTTACCTTCAGCATCTCTTCTGGAATAGAGCCTCTTTCAACAAAGTCTTTAAACAATATTTTCATGTATTTGCTCAAAGTTGGATAAAACGCTTTATAAAAAGCGTTCGTATAGCCATCAGGGCCAGGTGAAGTATATGTTTTTAAGTTGTTAATAGCTTCTTCAATTTCCAACTCTGAAATTGGTTTATTCAATGCCTCCAACTCCAAGCAAGATATCTTTGGTATTTGACTATTCTTCAAAAATGTATTTATATCTTCGCTTGTTGTTTTTTTAAAGGTTGACTCATTCGATAAATTATAAAGCTTTTGATAGTATACTGATTTTATTGTCATGATAATAATAGCTGTGTTGCCTCCTCCAAATTATTTTGTCAGATCGATCTTGGTTAATTTTATTTATTTGGTATTGAATTTTTTTCATTTCTCTGAAAGTAATATCATTTGGGTTTATTTTGTTGCTTTGATCTCATTTATACAATTGTATTAATAAATTACGTAGTGGCAAGCCTCTTTGTTTCGTTCGTTGTATTTTCATTTTAATCAACATTCCCCGGGTAAATGGTTTAAACGCACCCCACAACATACCACTAGATGTACCTATTTTTGCGTTGATTTAAAAAAAATCACCATTCCTTTTCAAGGAATATCTTCTTTTTTTTATCTTCTAATAGAGCATCATCCAGTTTTCAGACTTGTCTTTTATATTGCATATTATCTAATTTCATTTTCACCATAATATGGGCATGATCTGATACTCTAATCGGACCTATCTCAGTTTTGTTAACCCTATTCATACCTAAAGTGTCCACAAGGACCAGATCTATTCGTGAATAAGCCTTGTGAGTTTGAGAAAAACAGGAATAATCTCTCTGATCGGGATGAAGGGCTTTCCAAATGTCAAACATATTATTGTTTTTTATTAATCTCAAAAATGGTTGTGAGTAATTCCTCAGTTGTGACATATTTTTACTCTTTCTTTGCGATTTTCTATCTAGATCTGGATTAATCTCCAAATTAAAAGCCATTATAAGGGCACCCTGGGCATATTTTTTAATTTTGTTGAACATCCCCTTTATAAATGGTAGCTGTTTTACATTTGGTGAATACATATTCAATAATGTAATTTTCTCTTCATTAACCTCAAAATTCCAACTTTACCGGCAAACCACGGAACTGGAAAAAAAACAACAATAATTCACTTACACATTCACACACAGCACAATGGGAGAAGCAGGAAGCCTGTGAGTGAGGTAGCATGTTAATTTAAGGCATATTTGTTGTTTTTTCACAATCTAAAATGAGAAATGAGACACAAGGTAGGGAGAGGAGGGGCGAAATGAGACACAAGGGGGGAAAGGAGACACAAGGCAGGGAGAGGAGGGGGAAGGAGACACAAGGGGGGTAGAGGAGGGGGAAAGGAGAAACAAGGGAGGGAGAGGAGGGGAAAAGAAGACACAAGAGAGGGAGAGAGGGGGAAGGAGGCACAAGGAAGGGAGAGGAGGGGGACAGGAGTCACAAAGGAGGGAGAGGAAGGGGAAAGGAGACTCAAGGGAGGGAGGGGGAGACACATAGGAGGGAGAGGAGGGGGGAAGGAGACACAAGGGAGGCAGAAAGGGGAGGAGACAAAGGGGAGGGAGAGGGGGGGAAAGAGACACAGGGGAGGGGGAGGGGGAGGGGAAAGGAGGCACAGGAAAGGTAGAATGGGGGGAAGTAGACACAGGGGAGGGAGATGGCGGAAAGGGAGAGGGTGAAAGGAGACACAGGGGAGGGAGAGGGGGAGAGACAAAGGGGAGGAATAAGGGGGAAAGAGACACAGGGGGGAAGAGACACAGGGGAGGGAGAAGGGGGGTAGGAGACACAGGGGAGGGAGAAGGGGGGTAAGAGACAGAGTAGAAGGGGGAATACATGATATTTATCAAATTGTTTCATGCCATCATTTTTGACAGGCAAATAGCTAGTTAATAATAAAAATATGTTATGTTCATGGCTTACATAGCTACTAAAGTTATTTGTATGATAGATATTTTGCAAATGTGAAGTTTTTAAAAAATTACAATGGGCTTTTAGATTTTGTTCTATTTCACACACAAATTCATCAGACTAAAGCAACTGAACTACTGAAAATGTGCAATTATACATAAAAATAGTAATATAGTGTAACATACATACAAGGGGCCTCATTCAACTTCAAGGCCGCAACTCACGTTATACAGGCAGTAAGTCTGCGGGCTTGCTGTGGGCCGTAACTACCCATTTAGAAACAGCCAATTGAAAATTAGGCCGTCATAATTAAGTCAGTAAAACATGGAGGTTACGTGTCATTCAAATTAGCGTTTAGAAGTCCGATATGCGATCAGACCTACAAATCTGCAATGTACAAAATAATAAAAATGAATGAAGGAAATGTTAATTGTGGGTGGCCTGATATGTATTAACTCAATGATTCCCAAGATTGATATAACACTGAAATGACACATACCCAAAAAAATTTTTGATTGCAGATTTACAAGCTTGATAACAAATTAGTTTACGGGCTGCTTTAGGGGCTCCCGTAAGTTAGGATTTCTCAATTAAATGAGGCCCAAGTTCTTAAGTGATTGTTATGCAAAACCATTGGTATCTTAAAGCTGCTGGTAACTAGTTGCTAAACATGAAAAACTACTTTGCTATGCAATTGGCATCTTAGCTAGCCGCAAATGATGTGAGGGTTACAGGATGAAAATGCATGTGGTTGTTAAAATCGTAACTCCGACCCATCTAAGCCTTTGATCTAAGCCCGCAAATCACTAAAATCTCAATCGTTATTCAATTGCTACAATTCCCCAAGCCCGCAATTGCGTTCAAAACCGCAAATGTAGCCAGATATACTATGGGTTCCAAATAGGACTCGTAGCTCCTTGCGCTGGTTGAGATGAGCGCTGTAGGTGGCCATCCCTACGACCCCTTACGACTTAGGCAGGGAGCGCCGAAGGCGCTCACTGCACTGGTGGAGATGAGCGATGTAGGCGCTTATCCCTACGACCCCAAAATGACCTCTACCCCTGCTCCTATCCTTCCCCTGTGTCTCTCTTCCCCTCCTCCTCTGCTTCCCCTGTGTTTATCTTCCCTTTCTCCTCTCCTTCCCCTGTGTCTCTCTTCCCCTTCTCCTGTCCTTCCCCTGTGTCTCTCTTCCCCTGTGTTTCTCTTCCCTTGAGTCTCTCTTCCCCTTCTGGCCCTCATTGCTTGCGACCTACAATTACGATCCGCGAGAATTAGAAAAAAAAACCTGCGACCCACAATTGCGACCCATAACACAAACACGTAACAGCGCAAACCACAAAACAGCCAGGACCTCTACAAATGAGGTTCAATGCCAATATAACGCCAATTTCCCCAGTTTCGCCACTTGAAAATTGCCTAAGCGGGAAAAATAATAGCGGCCGAAACAAATGAAAACGAGGCTCCACGACCCAGGACCGCGAAATACACTGCTTAACACGTACAAACTTTCCCAAGAGATCCGAGATAAGCTCCAGACCCCACATTAACCCCTTGTAGCGGGGGATTGGACCCCCGAAGTGTGCCTACATTGACTCATGAGAGTCAATCAGGACCTCTATAACCCCTTAATTAACCCTGTAACACATGGGGGTCAATACAGAGCACCAAAAGCCCTTCATTAACCCTGTCATTCATGGGGGTCAATACACACTCCCATAATCCATTAAGTAACCCTGTCAGGACCCCCATAAACCCTTAAATAACCCTGTCACTCATGAGGGTCAATCAGGACCTCTATAACCCCTAAATTAACCCTGTAACTCATGGGGTCAATACAGAGCACCAAAAGCCCTTCATTAACCCTGTCACTCATGAGGGTCAATCAGGACCCCCATAACCCCTTAATTAACCCTGTAACTCATGGGGGTCAATACAGACCCCCATAAGCCAATAATTAACCCTGTCACTCATAAGGGGATCAATACAGACCCCCATAATCCATTAATTAACCCTGTCACTCATAGGGGTCAATACAGAACCCCATAAGCCCTTCATTAACCCTGTCATTCATGGGGGTCAATACAGACCCCCATAAGCCAATAATTAACTCTATCAGTCCAATAGAGTTGGGGATGTATCCCATTCTGATTTTCTCACACCTTGGAGACTTCTGATTGGCTGAAATTTGATTGACATTGTTTTCAGCCAATCAGAAGGTGCCATTGGCAATTTTCTTCCTGAAAATGCGGTAGGAGGCTCATTTGCGTTGGGGAGGTCCCCGAGTGCAGACCTCCATTAGTTGTTGTTTTTTTAGGGCGCGTATTCTTCTAGGGCCCAGTTGGGGCAGAAGAGGAGGAGGCCGGGCACATCACGGGGAGGTAAGTACAATGTATATTATGTTTATTTTTATTTTTTTGTGTATGTATTTATTATTAATGTAATGTATTTTTTTAACAGGGGCTGCGCCGGAGAAGCTATGAAAAAAGACAGGGACATGCTGGAAAGGTAGAGTAGAATATTTAGAATATTTAAAATGTTTATTTATTGTATGTAAATGTTTTGTACTCATTTTTGTTCCTTTTTTCCTAGGTTGCTGATCTGAAGGTAGATCTGCAAAGGTAAGTGGTCTTAATTATTGTATTTTAGTTTAGGTTTAGGGTTTGGGTATGTATGTTAGAATTTATTGTATTTTACATAGAGGGGATGTATTTATGTTAGGATTTATTGTATTTTATATAGAGGGGGTGTATGTAGGTTAGATAGTATTTATTGCACTTTAGACAGGTAGGTATTGTATTTTTTTGTATTGTATTGTATTGTAATGTATAAATATATGGTATGCCTTTCCTTTTCAGGTGTGTAATGTTTTTCTTATTTTCTGTAATATTTTTTTTTTGTGACTTTATTTTCTGTAACTTAGGTTTTATTATTGTTTGTGAGTAAGGTTATATTATTTTGTGCAATTATTGGAGTGGGGGGTTGATTAGAGGGTAGGTAGGTATTGTGGGTAGGTAGTGTAGGTGTTAATAGGTTAGTGGGGGGGTAGTTTAGATTTAATGGTTTATTGGGGGGTATAGTGCAGTGTAGTGATTGTAGTTAGTGTCATGCAGGTTCTTGAGGACCCTTATGGAACTTATGGGGTTAATGTTAGGGTTGTAGCTGTCCCATGAGGGTCTTTATATACCCTTATGGGACTGATGAGGTTAAATATAGGCTTATGAGAGTCTGTATAGACCCACATAACAGACAGGGTTAAATAGGCTTAGATGGGTTTAAATAGGAGCAGTTATGGTTACTTAGGTACTATTAGGGTTAAATGTATAGTGTTAGGATTAAATAATGGCAGGGTTGGGTTAATGGGGTATAGTTAGGGTTAATAGTGTAGTGGTTACACTTTGTGTAATGAGGGTCCTGGATGTATAATGTACATTTTTCTGTTTTTGTTACTTAGGTTTTTTTTATTTTCAGTAATGTACATTTTTTAATTTCTGTAACTTAGTTTTTATTACTTTTTGTGTGTTAGGTTTTCTTATTTTCTGTAGTTAGTGGGGTGGGGGTTATTAGCGCGTAGGTAGGTAGGTAGTAGGTAGATGTTAATAGATTAGTGTAGAGGGTTGTTACTTTACATTTAATGGTTTATTGGGGGGTGTATAGTGCAGAGTAGTGTATCTACTTAGTGTCATGAGGGTCCTGGAGGACCCTCATAGCACTTATGGGGTTCATTTTAAGCTTCTAACTGTCTCATGAGGGTCTTTAGATACCCTTATGGGACTAATGAAGTTAAATAGAGGCTTATAAGGGTTTGTAAAGACACCCATTCGAGACAGGGTTAACATAGTGTTCTGGATGACCCTCATTCCACTTATAGTGTTATTACATGGGTTTATTAGTGTGCTATAGCGGTCTATATAGTTGAGCCACCCAGTACACTCACATTGTGTCACAAACAGTATTCCCAGCTTTACAATTTCATTGCCGTAATTTTTTGACGGGCAAGTCGCTAGTATTTTAATATGGGGAAAGCAATGGAAGGCTTTAGAATTCACTGCACAACAATTCCCAAGAAAACAAATAGGCCCTAAAAAAAATGGAATGGTCAGGCATATGCCAATATGAAAAGTGTGGCTGCAAGATGCATAAAGCAATTAAAGACACACTACTTGATTAAATTGGAACAAAAAAACATGAAACTGTCTGCCATATTATCCCTTTCTCACTCACAGAGGACCCTAAAAATAAAAAGATATTCTTATAGTGCCTTGCAAAAGTATTCACCCGTCTTAACTTTTTACCTATTTTGTTACATAACAGCCTTAAGTTCAATGTTTTGTTAATCTGAATTTTATGTGATGGATCAGAAAACAATAGTCTAAGTTGGTGAAGTGAAATGAGAAAAATATATACATAAAACTATTTTTTAGAAGTAGAAAACAGAAAATTGGCATGTGTGTATGTATTCACCCCCTTTGTTATGAAGCCCATAAAAAGCTCTGGTGCTACCAATTACACACCTATTTTGAAAGGCACCAGAGGCTGCAACACATAAGCAAGAGGCACCACTAACCAAACACTGCCATGAAGACCAAGGAACTCTCCAAACAAGTAAGGGACAATGTTGTTGAAAAGTACAAGTCAGGGTTAGGTTATAAAAAAATATCCAAATCTTTGATGATCCCCAGGAGCATCATCAAATCTATCATAAACAAATGGAAAGAACATGGCACAACAGCAGAGACTGGTGTATCTGTACATAGGACGACAATAAGCCGTACGCTCCATAGAGTTGGGCTTTATGGCAGAGTGGCCAGAAGAAAGCCATTACTTTCAGCAAAAAACTAAATGGCACGTTTTGAGTTTGCGAAAAGGCATGTGGGAGACTCCCAGAATGTATGAAGGAAGGTGCTCTGGTCTGATGAGACTAAAATTTAACTTTTCGTCCATCAAAGAAAACGATATGTCTGGCACAAACCCAACACATCATATCACCCAAAGAACACCATCCCCACAGTGAAACATGGTGGTGGCAGCATCATGCTGTGGGGATGTTTTTCAGCAGCCGGGACTGGGAAACTGGTCAGAGTTGAGGGAAAGATGGATGTGCTAAATACAGGGATATTCTTGAGCAAAACCTGTACCACTCTGTGCGTGATTTGAGGCTAGAAAGGAGGCTCACCTTCCAGCAGGACAATGACCCCAAACACACTTCTAAAGCAACACTTGAATGGTTTAAGGGGAAACATGTAATTGGAATGGCCTAGTCAAATCCCAGACCTCAATCCAATAGAAAATCTGTGGTCAGACTTAAAGATTGCTGTTCACAAGCGCAAAAAATGAGCACTGCCGGCACTGGGGAGCTACAGTTTATTTTTGGGAACCATGGATGCCAACATGTACTGAAGCAGAGCATGATCCCCTCACTTCGGAGACTGGGCCACAGAGCAGTATTCCAACATGATAACGACCCCAAACACATCTCCAAGACGACCACTGCCTTTCTATAGAAGCTGAAGGTAAAGGTGATGGACTGGCCAAGCATCTCACCACACCTAAAACCTATTGAGCATCTGTGAGGCTTCCTCAAATGGAAGGTAGGAGAGTGCAAGGTTTCTAACATCCACCAGCTCCGTGATGTCATCATAGAGGAGTGGAAGACGACTCCAGTGGCAACCTGTGAAGCTCTGGTGAACTCCATGCCCATGCGGGTTAAGTCATTGCTGGAAAATAATGGTGGCCACACAAAATATTGACACTTTGGGCCCAATTTGGACATTTCCACTTAGTGGTGTACTCACTTATTTTGCCAACGGTTTAAACATTAATGGCTGTGTGTTGAGTTATTTTAAGGGGTCAGCAAATTCAAATACAGGCTGTACACTTACTATTTTACATTGTAGCAGAATGTAATTTCTTCAGTATTGTCACATGAAATGATATAATAAAATATTTACAAAAATGTGAGGGGTGTACTCACTTTTGTGAGAAACTGTATACCAATTATCATTTGGTGAAATCTCATCAAGTGTTTTGATATCAATCAATTGACATTATCACCTGTCATATTGTTATCAGGCCTTCAGGGAAATGTTGTTACTCCACAGTATCACAAATTGGACCTCTTATGTAAATTAACCGTATATTATAATTTTATTTTTATTATTTTTTATACGTTTTAATGTATTGCATAGTAACTAGGGCTCATTAGTTTACAGATATAGGAATGTGACACAAATGTGATGTATGTGGATGTCCCAAAACCCAAACCATTGAAAACACACTGAAACAGTGATAATGGTAATAATCAGAAATCGCCAAGACTGTGCATTAATATCATGGGTGTGGTGGGGTGGATCCCAGGAGATCAAGAGGCTTTTGGAGAAAAAGGGGATAGCTAAATGAGGTAATGTCATAGACTAGAATAATCATGATGCATAGCACCTACCAGGGTCACATGTGGTCACTACTGCAAAGCAACCAGAATCTGATAAAAATGGACCATCAGGAATCACTCCATTTAATCGAAGTAACCAGTAATGGGCATAGCACTTACTTTTGGTTATCAACTGCTCCACTGAACGCATAAACATCTGGACTATCTCATCAAAATCAGTTTCACACATACAGTGCATTCCTAAAACAAAAAACTGAAAAAAAGGTGGTCAAACAAAAAAGGCGGAGGAAGATGAAAAAATAACACAAAAAATTATGCATTACAATACAGTGCTAAATACTGTAACTGTAAAAATATGCCAACTCACCTGATTTCCATCTCCAAGCATTACTAAACATAAGCTAGTTCTCAGGATATCTCACTGGCCGTGACCATTAATAATGATGTGTCATCTCACAATAAATGCTAAGATGTGACCAGCATCAGTGGTCAAGGTGTACTTTCACCATCTCCATCTGATATTGTTAATCAACATTGATATCACACTAATATTGAGGAGAGACTCACATGCGTCACTAGTGCATTTATTAATGATGACTTTTATTAACATGCCATTGTGAGACTTTGCCATAGTGCTTTTAGTCTACATTAAGGCTAACAACAATCATGTTGAAGTAGATATCTGGATATATGATAGCTTTAATAGTGTGGGAGCTACATTTTAAGGGGGGCTGTCCTTGAAGGAATGTCTACCTGAGAGGCACTGGGAATATCTTACAATTACTTAATTTCCTTGGCAATGCTTGCAGATGCAGAAGATGCCTTCATGGACCTTAAGTGTGCCTAAAACAAATAACAATAACCTGCAAAATAAGGCCATAAAAACATAGAGACTGCAGCATCTCTTATCAACAACATTCCTCAGTGATTATCAAAAAGTGAAATGTTAAACAAAACCCTACGTGTCCACAGAGAAGAGGATCATGGACCATGTGATGGGAGATAGCCATCTGCGTACAAAATATCATTCTCACATAGGCCATGATCCCAAAACTCTGTAGCCAGGCTAGATTATGTTAACATTTTGACCAATAGATTGTCATTGAGGAGTGCTGCTAAGATATGTGCAGCCCCTACATCTTCCTTCGCCTTGCATCAGGGCCCCAATTCCCAGTGGGCGGCCACTGTCCCTTTGGTGGTGGGAGGAGGGGCTGGGGGAGGCATGGGGAGGCAGAGGCAAATGCAGTGGTGCTGGTGGCAGTGGTTGTGGAGGAGGCATTGGGGGGAGGGGGGGGGAGAGGAGTGGCCGGGCTGCAGGTGTGCTAGAGAGACCTGCATGGTGGAGGAGGCGGGCTAGGGACCAGATCTCGGCAAATGGCATCTGCAGTCACTTTGCTGGATTGCGCTCTGGTCTGCCCCTACCCTGAGCAGCCCAGCAAGGTACGACTCATTAGGTGGTGTCTCCTCTCCTGCCTATTTCACCTGGCCAGGCTGCTCATGACCTCTGCGTGATTGCCGGAGATGTTGGCCTGGATCCACCGGAAGAACTCTAGTTGCTGTCGCATGATGGACAGCATCTTGACCTGTGCAGCTTGACTTGGTGTTCCAGGGGATGGAGGTCCCTGCTGTGGGGCCATTGCTGGGTGACGAGGTGGCAGTGGTGGTCCAGTGGAGAGGGGCTGTGGCCCGGCTGAAGCCTGGCTCCATAAGTGTGGTGGTGTGCCTGGTGGTGGGGTGGGAGCGATTCTGATGCACTGCCGGGGGAAGGAGGAGGAGGTGGTGGCAATCCAGTTGGAGGGCCCTGGTGAAAGCTATAGTCATTGGAGGAGGGGGACAGTGGGGTAAAATGCCACCGGTGTGGCAGATGGTCCTGCAGGTGACCCCACTGCCCAGATGATGTCCTCCTCCTCATAACCAGGGCCCTTGGCTCCTCTTGCTTCCTCCTCCCCCTGCACCAGTTCCTGCACAGGTTCCTGAGGCCTATCTTCCCTCCCCCCGCAAGGATAGCGGGGCGCTCACGGATCACACAGAGGAGGCCACATTCTCCCTATGCATGTAGTTCAGGGCCCTGTGTTTGCCTTTAGCCTCTTGCACTCCTGAGTGTGGACAGGGATCATGTGCTTCATCTGACCCTGAGGCCTTTCCCTCCTCCACACTACCACCCTCCCTGGGATCAGTCCCCTCCCCCTCTATCCCTGAACTGGATGTTCCTATTATTAGTGGCACCTGGCTACCCCCCACCTCCTCTCCTTTACTCTGCTCCTCCTCTCCTCCACTCCCCACCTCTTCTCCTCCACTCTCCTCCTCCTTTTCTCCACTCCCTGTCTCCTCTCCTCCACTCCCCACCTCCTCCTCTCCTTCACTCCTCTCCACCACCCCCCAGGGCCACCTCTCTCTCCTTGACTTCTCTTCTTCTCCTCCTCCCCACCTCTCCAGTCCTCTCCTCTCTCCTCCCTCGATGACTATCCCAAACAGAAAATAAGAATAAATCAGATGTATACATTTGTGAAGTAAAATAAAAGTGTGTTTTATGTGTAATTATTAACTGTTGGGCTGTGGGGTATAGGGTATGTGTGTATTTGGCGACCTAACTCTATGTGTAGCTATGTGGTATTTACTATATGTGTATTTGTATGATGTGTAATCAGTAAATATGCGTAATCAAGGTTTAAGTGTAAAATAGTTGTTAGAATAGTATAAATGAATAAAACAGTAACTTCCTGCTTTGAAAATTCACCTACTCTCTCTCTCAATATCCAACCACCAACTCCGGGACCTGAGTGCTACTTCATGAGAATCTACAACACAGTCAATGCATGGGCATGTGGAACGCAACTTTATAATCTCTCTCTGTCAATCATTTTCCGCTAGCCTGCTTTCTATTGGCCTGTGTTGCATTCTGTAACTACGGGATTGGATTTTAACTTTGTGCAGCATCTAGTCCAGCCCGCTGACAGTTTGTGGCCACGGGAAGGGTTTACAGGGTTGAGGCTTTGGCCCTTAAATTGCGGCATTGTTCAATTGAATCACTCTGTAACTGTTGCAAATTTCAAGCCCGCAGACTTACTGCTGGTATCAAGGCAACTGTGGGCTTTCGAATGGACGCAATAGTATAGTCCCTTGTGGTAGTATGTCTGGCCCACAAACCATCATATAGGAACTTTCCCTCTCTTGATTTAGCAGATAAAATTTATGTTTGCTAAGTCAAGTTTTTTAATGTAAGTTAGTTGCAGAGCTTGCATTAAGTTTCATTTCAGTATAAAAGAGTATGAACCCCCTTTTTTCTTGAAGTATAACTTTGATATTTATCATTGATCAAATGTAACTCTAATTCAATTAATAGTTGCAAATCCCTGGTATGCTCTATTATGCAGTTTCTTTTGGAAATACTGCATGCTTAAATTTGAATGAAATCATATAGATTTGTCAAGCTGGGTATTAAGCTTGTGTGGATTAAGCAATACTGCATTTGTGTTTGTAAGATAGGCTTTTATCCTCTTTGTTTTCTAAAAATGACACATAAAGCTTTGTCAGTTTATCGATTTTATCCATTCTTACCTTAGAATTCCATTTTGCTATGGTTTGCAACAAGAAATTGCATATAGCATCATTAAGGTCTTAGCAATATGAAAAATACATTTGAGAGACTGAGATATTTATATATACATCAGTGGAAAAAATAGTTACCAATATGTTTACATGCATCTATTTGTTTTTTATATTTCTTAAATAAAAGTTGTTATTAATTCAGGTAACCTCTATTACTGTTATCATTCATATTATTAAAATTGTAGTAGTATTTATTAAATTATGTTGTTGAAGACACTTTGAAAGATTTTCCTCATTGAGCAGCACACTTACTTTTCTAATATCTTTGGGCTGTAACAATCTTTTGGAACTCTTTTTAAACAATGCTTTAAGTGTAGTACATCTTCCCAGACACTGAGGGCCCTATTAAATTATCCCTCGTAGTTCTCTCGGTGCTCGCAAAGGCAGTTTTCCTACTGTTTGCGAGTACAGAATCTCTCGCAGCCTGCTTTGCGATATGACTGCGAGAAAATGGCCGAGAATAGGCTCCGAGAGAGCATATTCTCGCATATCGTAAGAATCCCTACGTGGACAAAAAGTCCACGCAAGGGATCCGAAAGCCTCTACGTGCTGCCTCGGAACAGCCCGAGACAGCAGTGTGAGGCTCCCCCTGCACCCTATACACATCCCCATGCTGCAGGGGTCTCTGTCAGGACCCCTGCAGCACCCCCACATTAACCCCTTGCAGTGGGGGTCGCCGATCTGCATAGATCAGGCCCCCCGCTGCATTTCAAACTTTTAAATTACCCAATCCCGGCCGCGGCACTTAAAATTAACCCCCCTCTATGCTGGGGGTCCCCATCGGGACCCCCGAAGTGTCCCCACATAAACCCATTGCAGGGGGGGTCCCCGATCTGCATAGATCAGGCCCCCCGCTGCATTTCAAACTTTTAAATTCCCCGCCGCGGCTCCTTAAAGGGGCCGCGGCACACTATTACCCAATCCCGGCCGCGGCACTTAAAATTAACCCCCCTCTATGCTGGGGGTCCCCATCGGGACCCCTGAAGTGTCCCCATATAAACCCCCTGCAGCGGGGATCCCCGATCGGCACCGATCGTGACCCTGCTGCAATTCAATTTTATATTTCCCGCCTCGCAGGTCCTTAAAGGACCGTAAAGGTTCTGAAAGGACTCGCACTAAAAATATTAACCCCAACTATAATTAACCCATTAACTCATGGTGGTCAATCCAGACCACCATAAGGCCTAAATTAACCCATTAACTCATGGTGGTCAATTCAGACCACCATAAGGCCTAAATTAACCCATTAACTCATGGTGGTCAATACAGACCACCAAAAGGCCTAAATTAACCCATTAACTCATGGTGGTCAATACAGACCACCATAAGGCCTAAATTAACCCATTAACTCATGGTGGTCAATCCAGACCACCATAAGGCCTAAATTAACCCATTAACTCATGGTGGTCAATACAGACCACCAAAAGGCCTAAATTAACCCATTAACTCATGGTGGTCAATCCAGACCACCATAAGGCCTAAATTAACCCATTAACTCATGGTGGTCAATCCAGACCACCATAAGGCCGAAATGAACCTATTAACTCATGGTGGTCAATCCAGACCACCATTAGGCCTAAATTAACCCATTAACTCATGGTGGTCAATCCAGACCACCATAAGGCCTAAATTAACCCATTAACTCATGGTGGTCAATCCAGACCACCATAAGGCCTAAATTAACCCATTAACTCATGGTGGTCAATCCAGACCACCATAAGGCCTAAATTAACCCATTAACTCATGGTGGTCAATCCAGACCACCATAAGGCCTTAATTAACCCATTAACTCATGGTGGTCAATCCAGACCACCATAAGGCTCTATTTAACCCATCAGTCCCATAAGGGTATATTATTACACTTATGGGCCTGTTACAACCCAACATTAACCACATAAGTGCCATGATGGTCCTCAAGGACCATCATGGCACTAACTACAAACACTACACTATAACCCCCAAAAAAACATTTAATCTAAACTAACCCCCCTCTACACTAATCTATTAACACTTACACTACCTACCTACACTACCTATCCCCTAATAAACATCCCCAACACTCAAAAATACATTACAACCCCACCCCCCACTACAGAAAACAAAAAAATACATTACAACCACACCCCCACTACAGAAAACAAAAAAATACATTACAACCTCACTCCCCACTACAGAAAATAAAAAAATTACACACCTGAAAAGGAAAGACAGATAAACACAATACAATACATACATATAATACATTACATACATTACATATAATATATTAAATATAATATATTAAATATAATATATTACATCTAAAATATTAAATATAATATATTACATATAAAATATTAAATATAATATATTACATATAATATATTACATATAGTCCAAATCAAATACCCCCTATCTATCTTACATACAATCTATTTAATTTAAAATAAATCCTAACTATATCAAATACATCCCCCTATCTATCTAATATACAAAAAATCCTAACTACATACACAGACCCTTATTCTAAAATAAAATAAAATAATTACAGTCCTAACTACACAGACCCTAATTCTAAGCTAAAATCAATAAATTAAGACCACTTACCTTTAAGATGTTACTTCAGATCACTAACCTATGGGTCCAACAAAAAAAAATAATTAGTACAAAACATTAACATCCAATAAATAAACATTCTATACATTCTAAATAATATACTCACCTTTACAGCATGTCCCGTCATTGTTAAGCTCTTCCGGCACGGCCCTGTTAAAAAAAAACACAATACATGAATACATTAATACAATATATCAACAATAAATAAAATACACATATAGACATCTAAATATACATTTAACTTACCTCCCCGCGATGTCCCCGGCCTTCTCACCTTCAGCCCCGGCTGGGCCGCGGAACCATCCTCGCTCTAAAAAAAAAAAAAAAAAAAAAAAACTAACGGAGGTCTGCACTGGCAGACCTCCCCGACGCTAATGAACCTCCCGGAGTCGTTTCCGGAAGGAAATTGGCATTGGCGGCTTGTGATTGGCTGAAAAAGCTGTCTATCAATTTCAGCCAATCAAAAGTCGTCAATGTGTGAGCCAATCAGGATGGGATACACCCCAATATCCCACCCTGATTGGCTAAAACACTTGTCTATCTTTCTGGGAACCAATCACAAGGCTCAGATGCCTTCAGCCAATCACTATGGGATACACCCCCATGGAGTGATTGGTAGAAGACATCTGCGCATCCTGATTGGCTCCTACATTGACGACTTTTGATTGGCTGACAGCTTTTTCAGCCAATCACAAGCCGCCAATGCCAATTTCCTGCCGGAAACGACTCTGGGAGGTTCATTAGCGTCGGGGAGGTCTGCCAGTGCAGACCTCCGTTAGTTTTTTTTTTTTTTTTTTTTTTAGAGCGCGGATGGTTACGCCCAGCCGGGGCTGAAGGAGAGAAGGCCGGGGACATCGCGGGGAGGTAAGTTAAATGTATATTTAGATGTCTATATGTGTATTTTATTTATTGTTGATATATTGTATTAATGTATTCATGTATTGTGTTTTTTTTTAACAGGGCCGCGCTGGAAGAGCTAAACAATGACAGGACATGCTGTAAAGGTGAGTATATTATTTAGAATGTATATAATGTTTATTTATTGGATGTTAATGTTTTGTACTAATTAATTTTTTTTGTTTGACCCATAGGTTAGTGATCTGAAGCAACATCTTAAAGGTAAGTGGTCTTAATTTATTGATTTTAGCTTAGAATTAGGGTCTGTGTAGTTAGGACTGTAATTATTTTATTTTATTTTAGAATAAGGGTCTGTGTATGTAGTTAGGATTTTTTGTATATTAGATAGATAGGGGGATGTATTTGATATAGTTAGGATTTATTTTAAATTAAATAGATTGTATGTTAGATAGATAGGGGGTATTTGATTTGGACTATATGTAATATATTATATGTAATATATTATATTTAATATTTTATATGTAATATATTATATTTAATATATTATATGTAATGTATGTAATGTCATGTATTGTATGTCATGTATTGTATGTAATATATTATATGTAATATATTATATTTAATATTTTATATGTAATATATTATATTTAATATTTTATATGTAATATATTATATTTAATATATTATATGTAATGTATGTAATGTCATGTATTGTATTATATGTATGTAATGTATTATATGTATGTATTGTATTGTGTTTATCTGTCTTTCCTTTTCAGGTGTGTAATTTTTTTATTTTCTGTAGTGGGGGGTGGGGTTGTAATGTATTTTTTTGTTTTCTGTAGTGGGGGGTGGGGTTGTAATGTATTTTTTTGTTTTCTGTACTGTAGGTTTTTTTGTTTTCTGTAAGGTAGTTTTTTTCCCCTGTAATTAGAGTGTTGGGGAGGTTTATTAGGGGGTAGGTAGTGTAGGTAGGTAGTGTAAGTGTTAATAGATTAGTGTAGAGGGGGGTTAGTTTAGATTAAAATGGTTTATTGGGGGTTATACTGTAGTGTTTTTCTAGTTAGTGTCATGATGGTCCTTGAGGACCATCATGGCACTTATGTGGTTAATGTTGGGTTGTAACAGGCCCATAATGGTAATAATATACCCTTATGGGACTGATGGGGTTAAATAAAGCCTTATGGTGGTCTGGATTGACCACCATGAGTTAATGGGTTAAATAGAGCCTTATGGTGGTCTGGATTGACCACCATGAGTTAATGGGTTAATTAAGGCCTTATGGTGGTCTGGATTGACCACCATGAGTTAATGGGTTAAATAGAGCCTTATGGTGGTCTGGATTGACCGCCATGAGTTAATGGGTTAATTAAGGCCTTATGGTGGTCTGGATTGACCACCATGAGTTAATGGGTTAAATAGAGCCTTATAGTGGTCTGGATTGACCACCATGAGTTAATGGGGTAATTATAGTTGCCTGGGGTTAATATTTTTAGTGCGAGTCCTTTCAGGACCTTTACGGTCCTTTGAGGACCCGCGAGGCGGGAAATTTAACAATTGAATTGCAGCAGGGTCACGATCGGTGCCGATCGGGGCCCCCCGCTGCAGGGGGTTTATGTGGGGACACTTCGGGGGTCCTGATGGGGACCCCCAGCATAGAGGGGGGTTAATTTTAGGTGCCGCGGCCGGGATTGGGTAATAATGTGCCGCGGGCCCTTTATGGAGCCGCGGCGGGGAATTTAAAAGTTTGAAATGCAGCGGGGGGCCTGATCTATGCAGATCGGGGGCCCCCCCTGCAATGGGTTTATGTTGGGACACTTCGGGGGTCCCGATGGGGACCCCCAGCATAGAGGGGGGTTAATTTTAGGTGCCGCGGCCAGGATTGGGTAATAGTGTGCCGCGGGCCCTTTAAGGAGCACCGGCGGGGAATTTAAAAGTTTGAAATGCAGCGGGGGCCTGATCGGTGCCGATCGGAGACCCCCGCTGCAAGGGGTTAATGTGTGGGGGCTGCGGGGGTTCCTATGGACCCCTGCAGCAAGGTGTTCATGGTACACTTTTTTGGAAAAATCTATAAATATTTTTTTGTTGTATTATTTTTAATTGTCATTTTTTTCTTATTACTCTTAGGCTACTACACACTATTTTCATTTTGGTATGGTTATCCATTACATTGATCCTGCAATCAACATCATATTTTTCTTAGTACAATATTATTTATTTTATTGTATGTTTACTTAGTACAGATAAACACTTCTTTCTCTATCTCTAATTACTGCATGAACATGAATCCTTATGAGACAGTATAATAAATAATCTATTAAACTTCACGTCTACAAACTATAATTTCATAGTTTTGCAAGTTTACTACTAAAAAATATTTTTAGAAATTATAGGCAAATGTGGTAAGCAGTTTTTATTGACGGTCAAAAGGTATAATTTTATGTTTTACTCATTTTGCCTTCTTTTGATCAATCTTCTTGCCAGACTATCCTGCTTCTAATTTGTATACTGATTCTTTCTAGTGATTGCCATCCTGTTAGATTGCCACTGGGATCCTTTGTTTTTCTGTCCAGATGTCACTTATTTTATGACAATTCTGTTTCATTCAGTTAAATATGCTATTCCATGTAAGAATAATGTGGACTAATGGCAGACATATGCTTAATGGCTTATGTATCGAGAATGACTTTTTATGCAGAGTGATGATTGTCAGTTTTCTTGTAACAATGGGACTAAATGATAATGATAGAGCTATGGATAAGTAATGCAAAAAAATAATAATAACTTAAACCCTAAACTGCATTACACAAAATGTATTAAAATACATTATTATTTTTACAATATTAAAAATAGTAAACATAAATTATACATTTTTTAATAGTATTAACAGATATTTCAAATTATTATTATTGTTTTGTATTTTTAAAACTATGAACAATGAGTACAGAAAAAGCAGAAATAGGGAAACAGTCAAGTTTTAATTGCAGCAAAACAGATGATAGAACTTCTTAATGGTAAATAATTACAGTAAATAGTAAACCAGATATGGTAGAAATACATCAGTATGTAAGTTTTCTAGGAGAAATGTTGTTGTAAAGTGAAAACAATAAAAATATGATAAACATTAATCATAGTTAAATAGTATTTGAAGTTCAAAAAAAAACTTTTAGTGCATCAAGTTCAACCTTTTTCAACTTTTTTAGATCTCCTTTAACCCTTGTAATATGTGGTTCAATTTGTAATTGATCCAGATGAAGAAAAAACAATTGAAACCGAGACAATTGTCTCATAACGGGGGGGATCCTTCCTGTTCCAAGATACTGGCAATTAAATTACTCCCTGAATCAGTACTGCTTCTTTTCTAGTTATCCAGGATAACCATGAATGCCTTTTTTATTCAAACATATATGCAACTCCTTTTTAATGTTATGTATCAAATCTGATGTCACAATTCCACCGTTTAACTGCCTTTACTGTAAAGAACCCTTTTCTTTCTTCTTCTAATCTAAAGGATGTCCTCTTGTCAGTTGAAAAGCTCTTAGCATAAAAAGCTTGCTTAAAAAAGGCTTCTATTGACCCTGGATGAATTTATATAGGGTAATCATATCGCCTCTTAGGCACAATTAAGTTTAATTTGGTTAGCATTTCTTCATAGCTTAGGCTGTCAATTCCCCTTATCACTTTGTACTTTTTCCAACTCTAAGATATACTTTTTATGAAGTTAAGCCCAAAATGTAATTCCATATTCCATGTTCTAAGAATTTATATAGTGGCAGAATTGTAGTTCCTTCCCTTGCTTCTGTAACCCCCACTTAATACATGCCAATATTTTACTTGCTTTTGCAAATGCTGCTTGGCATCTGAACACTATTACATGGATGGTGGTACACTAGATAGAATGACAGTGAGAGAAACATGAGGAATTGACACTGTAGTAGATGGTGAGAAGATTCAAGGCAGATTAAGAGGCAGTTGGAAACACATGCTAGAAGAGACGGGGAGAGGTCAGGTGCTGAGAGGTAGATTTGAGTGTCTTTGGCATAGATTTGATACTGAAATCCAAAAGATTTTATTAGGGTACCAAGTCAGGATGTATAGATGGAGAATAGGAGGGGGCCTAGGACTGAACCTTGGTCTACGCCAACAGACAGAGGGTGAGGAGAAGAAGAGGTGTCAGAGAAGGAGACACTAAATGTTCAATCTTGTAGGTATGATGTGAACCATGAGTGAGCAGTATCTCGGACTCCAAGGGAGTGGAGAATTTGGATTAGTAGAGGGTGGTCAACTGTATCAAAGGCAGCAGAGTGACCCATCTATATTTTACGGCCTCCTTTGGATTTCTTCCTGCGTCAACCAATTATTTAGTGAAGGTAGTGTAGCCCCATTTTGTTGAAGTGTTCCAACCGCTGGTTCCTCCCATGTGTATACAGAAGAAAATAACTTATTTAGCTCTACCTTTTTATGGTCACTATTTACCAGTCAGCCTGTGTCACATTGTATTATTCTTATTAGGATTAGTCTTACTCTCCTTTGCAATTAACTTTATTTAAATTAGGAGTATTTATTGGCCCCTTAACTTTGTTTTTTGAACTACCCCAATGAGACTGTGCTGTGATCGCTATTCCCTAAAGTTTCCCCTATTTCAACATTTGACATTATATCAATATTATTTGTCATGATTAAATCCAAGATAGCCTCATTTCTAGTATTTTTTTGTATAACTTCGTCCAGATAAGGATTACTGAGTATACTCAAGTAGCTGCTCCCCTTAGCTGAACTGCTGGTCACATTAATCCAGTTCATTTCAGGGTAGTTAAAATCTCCTATTATTACATCTTGTCTATGCTTCATTGCATTTCCAATCTCTGGCAAAAAATGCAATTCCTCACATTCAATTATATTTGAATGTGAGGAATATTACATTCTACTAATATTTTTTATGATTTGTTCCTCCACTATTTAACTTAACCTACAAGCTTTCCACCATACATATCTTCAATGACAAAATGCTTTAAATCAGATTTAATATATAGACAAATTCTACCATTGCCCTTATCTTTTGCAAATATGTTTTAACCATTTAGTTTCAGTGATGTTTTTTTAAAGGGTCACTGAAAAGGTACACATTTTCTGACTTTCCAAGTCAACATGTGCTGTATTTTAATTTAAAAAAGTGGCAATGAAAAATTGCTTCTTTTCCTGTCTTTGGGCTTCAGCCCCTCCCATCTTTTTTCTAATTGAGGCAAAGCCTGTAACAGGCTTCCCTTCAGCTGCCTATTTACTGAACATCTTTAGTGACACAGGGAAGAATATCCAAACACAGTTTAAAAAAGATGGGAAGAGCTCCAGTCTATGTATCAGGAGAAAAACATACATTTTTAGTATACATTTCTCCAAAAGATCAACATTTTTATATTAAAATACATTGAAACATTGTTTATTCTGATCTTATCTACTTGCAAGTCATGCCAACTGGACCATTACAGCAGCACTTTGAGCTTGGTGAGGTTCATGCGGTTTAGTAACATTCATGACAACCTGCTTTTGATTATTAGCTGATACCATAAATACTGTCTTGTATGCCATCACATATAATAGTTGTGGTAATTGCGAGTTTGTCGGTAACGCTATGTCAAAACTTACCAAAAACTTGCAATTACTTCAACTAAAACTCTCAAGTTGCCGGGGACACGCATGCCCAATGTGCGGCATGCGTGCCGGGAGCGAGCGGGAGGGAGAAAGGAGACACCGGGGAGGAAGAGGTAGGCAGAAAGGAGACACAGGGAGGAAGAGGTAGGCAGAAAGGAGACACAAGGAGGAAGAGGGAGGCAGAAAGGAGACACAGGGGTGGGAGAGGGGGGGGGGAGACACCGGGGAGGAAGAGGTAGACCGATAGGAGACACGGGGAGGAAGAGCTAGGCAGACAGGAGACGCAGGGAGGGAGAGGGAGGTAGAAAGGAGACTCAGGGGAGGGATAGGGGGGATAAAGGAGACACAGGGGAGGGATAGGGGGGAGAAAGGAGAGACATGGGATGGAGGGGGCGGAAAGGAGACACAGCAATACAGTGCAGCTAAAATAAATTAATTGTGTTAAAAATCACTGACATTATTATTTTATTATTATTATTATTATTATGATTATTATTATTTTATGACTTTATTATCCATAATCCCATTGGTGGTGCTAGCTTTTCATGCTTTGACTGCATATGCATTGTATTTCCCTGTTTTAAGGGGAGGGAGAGGGGGGCAGAAACACAGGGGAGGTAGAGGGGGGGGAGAAACACAGGGGGGAAAGAGACATGGAGAGGGGGTGAAAAGATACAAGGGGGGAGAGGAGGGAAAGAGTGAGGGGGAGAGAAACAGGGGAGGGAGAGGGGGGAAAGAGACACAGGGGAGGGAGGGGGAAAGAGACACAGGGGAGTAAGGGGGAAGAGACATATGGGAGGGGAAAGGAGATACAGGGGAGGGAAATGGGGAGAAAGAGAAACAGGGGAGGGAGATGGGGAAGGAGACACAGGGGAGGGAGATGGGTGAAGAAGACACAGGGGAGGGAGATGATGGGAAGTAGACACAGCAGAGGGAGATGGGAGAAGGAGACCCAGTGGAGGAAGGTGGGGGAATTAGACATAAAGGATGGAGAGGGGGGAGGAGACACAGGGGAGGGAGCGGCGGAAAAAGGAGACACAGGAGAGGGAGAGGGAGGAAAGGAGACAAAGGGAAGGGAGAGTAGAGGAGAAGAGAGAAACAGGAGAGGGAGAAACACAGGGTAAGCAGAAGGGGGAGAAACATAGGGGAAAGAGACACAGGGGAGGGAGAGAGGGGGAGGAGTGGGAGGGGAGACACAGGGGAGGGAAAAGGGGGAAGAGACACAGTGGAGGTAGGGAGGGAGAGAGAGAGAGACATAGGGGATGGGGGAGACCCAAGGGAGGGGGAGAGGGGAAAGAGTGGGGGGTATACAGGGGAGGGAAAGGGGGGAAGAGACACAGGGGAGGGAGGAAGAAACACAGGGGAGTGAGATAGTGGAAGGAGACACAATGGAGGGAGATGGGGAAGGAGACACAGGGAGGGAGAGTTGGAAGGAGACACACGGCAGGGAGAGGGGGGAGGAGACACAGGGGAGGAGAGGGGGGAAGAAACACAGGAGAGGAAGAGGAGAGGGGATGGAAGAGACACAGGGGAGAAAGAGGGGGGTTGAAGAGAAACAGGGGAGGGAGAGGGCTGGAAGAAACAAAGGGGAGGGAGAAGGGGGAGAAACATGGGGGTGGAAAGAGACACAGGGGTGGGTAGAGGCTCGCAATGAGCACCAAAGGCACTCATTGCGAGGCCCGCCATGAGTGACAAAGTTCCAGACTTGCGCATGCGAACAGCGCATGCCGCGGCCTGTAATGAGCTGCAAAGCCGCTCACTGCAGGGCCCGTAATAAGCGCCAAAGGCGCTCAACACAAGGATTGAAAAGTAGAGGGGTGAGAAGCTTGAAATGAGCGCTGAAGGTGCTGAAGGCCAGCAAGTGAGAGGCGGGGAGAGCCTCGTAATGTGGGGCAAACAGCACTGCCAGGCTTCAAATTTTATTGCCGTAATTTTTGATGGGCAAACCGCTAGTCAAATATATAGTTGTTGTAATTGCGAGTTTGTCTGTAACACTATGTTAAAAATTCCGGGCTTCTGCATGATCAATTTCCCCAAGCCCGCAAATGTTTTCACACAGCACAGGGAAGGAAGAGGTGGGAGAAAGACACAGGGGAGGAAGCGGGGGTGGAAAGAGACACAGGGGAGGGAGTGGGGGAAAAGAGACACAAGGGTGAGGGAGGGAAGAGACACAGGGGGGGGGGGGGGAGACACAGCCAGCCAATATGGAAAGCTATGAGGACCCTGGTTATGCATGTTAGCAATATACTGTAGAAGGGATGGGGAGAAAAGGAAACATATAAGGTTAACATGTAGAAGTAAAGGATAGCTGTGTAGAAGACCAGATATGGGTGAGATGTCACTTGCACTAAGGTAGTGTCTGCCTGAGGGGACATCACATAATTAGAACCACTATGTTGTAAGATGGACAGTGAGGTAGAAGTAAAAGATCTGTCCACTGTGTTAATGGGAAATGATTAAACAATTTTCATAAAATATAAATAGAACCTCCCTATGACAGTTTGCATTTCCAGTCATATCCTCATGTGTTTTAGATTGGCTGATAATTGACATAGGGGAGGTATTTATTCATTGATTGTAGGGGAGAGTTTTACAGAAAGTACTAACGCCCAATATGGAACTTAATAAGTAAAAAATATCTGTATTGTTGTCATCTATATGGGTGCATAAACCCTTCATATTAGTAGTAATATTTTCTGTTATATATAATTTTATTAAATTCAGTAAAAGTAGTTATCTGACTTGTGTGTCTAAAATCTCATGGGGATAGTGACTTTCACATCAGCAAAAAAATGTCCTCTCTTATTCAGTCCTGCCTTTTGGTTTTAAGCAGCAAAATAAGTTCACGAAATATTGGCAGGCAGGAACTAATTTATTCTACAGGGCTGCAGGATGTGCATAAAGTTGTTCCAAATATGGTATGAATATAAATCATATATTTTTAAGTAACAGGTAGAAAATAGAAATTTGCTTTTTCATTATGCACAGAACCATTTTCATTTTTAAATGGTATTCTGAATGACCCATAAAAATAGTTTATTCATTATGTATTTGTGCTTTACTTATACTCATATGCCTAACAATGGTTTTTAGAAACTGTAGCTATTCAGCTATTATTTATTAAGGATAAGAATGTTGCGGATGAGAACACTAGAAAGGGTGTTAAGGGATAAATTCATCATTTTGAATTACAGTGACAATTAGTACAAAATAACCATATATTGTCATGTAGATTTGAAACTTGCATAACTGAAAATCTATACTGCTAAAGATTTGTATTATTATTATTAATAATAATACTAATTATTTTTATTATTATTATTATTTTATGACAAGCTTTGAATTTACGCAATAAGATTTCTTAAAATAAAACAGCAATTTTAATTACATGAAAAAAATAATAAGTCAATTTGTTTTAAAAATAAATAAAAACATTTTTGCAATTTAAAACAAACATCACTATAAGTAAGGCGTACATTTAAAAAACATATTTTAAATATAATTAATTTTCTTGAAGAATGCTTATCCTTGACGAAAGCACCTTAATAGATTTGTATTAAGGAACATTTATTTTCATATTGATGTGTAAAGCAATGTATAATATGTTTGTTTAATAGTGATGAAGATACTTGTTTAAGAAATGGTATCAATGTATAAATAATTAAAACAAGTAATATTTAAATTTCACACCATGATAATTATCATGTCAAGGTAATGGAAAAGTAAAATTATACTTATAATTACATAAACACAGCATTAAATAATTTGTCGTTTGATAAATAGATCCCCAAAAGCATTTTAAATGTATTTAAATCTTCAGCTATATACATTAAGTTTTTTGGTTTACACTAATTCTCCAATTCTTGTTCTTTCCTATAGAACCTTTTTTTCTCTCATAGAGATGTCTTTATATCACCATGCACCACAAAATAACATTGCATTAGTGCATGAGTACACATTTTGTTTCAGTAATGTAACCCAAAATCCTAGGACACACTATAAAATCTTCATAGGACTGCTTTAATGTTCACATGCTTAAAATAATGTAATGTATAAACAGTAAAAAATGCTGGGCCTGATAAACCCCCTGTATGCATTTATACACATGTTATATAGTAAAATTGACTAAACCATTCCAGTTCCTGTGAATTCAACACCAGCATCTGTGTCTGAAGTACATGTTCTGGTAGGCCTTGGGTAGAGACAAGGAAGATACCGATGGCTGTTCCTGTCAACCTAATGTTTGTGGTGACTCACAGACTGAGTAAGTTGTGAGATAGACCTTGGAAAGATGGGTCTGCTCCTGTGTGTCATAACTCCACCCCATAGTAACTGACACGTGCTAGGGCTCAATCAAACCATGTCTAGTGAGACCTTTAATATCTGTCTGACATCATTCTTTCCGATATGCCCATATAAATGCTGGCAATCCCTCCAGCTATCCCGGTGTATATAGCAAACAAGTTAAGGGGATTTAATAAAAACTATAGTTAAAGAAAAGAGCTGTTTGAGGTGATTTATTATATTGATCAGAAACCATTGCCATCGTAAATAGCATTTGCGGGCTTGGGAACATCACTTTCACGCTTCATAAAAGTACAGTTTTGCTTTTTTATTTGTTTTTAAAGTGCTCCGATTTGTCATTAAGCACTTTGCGAGACCTCCTTGGTACCAGTATCTTGTGGTTAGGTATTTGTAATTTGTGGGCTTGACCGAGTGGTTAGCGAGGAGGAATAGGAGCAATTGAACAGTGATTTTAGTGTTCGGGACTCTTGCAGCCGTAAAGGATAAAAGACATGGAGGGCATTAACTTGCGATTTTACAAATCGCAATGGATCGTAACTCGAAGGTAATTGAATAGCAAATTAAATTGCGACCTCCATTTGCCAGCCCGGATCTCAAAATTGCAGAAATTGAATGAGGCTCTTTGTATGGAAAGACATATGGTCTATTTGGGGAACAACTATATATGAGAGTCAATTACTTGCTTCTAATCCCCTCTCCCTATAAAGGATATATTTTGTTTTATGTTTTTTAATTGCTTTTTATATTAATGATAGCAATCAAGGTTACATTTTAATATTATTGGTTCCTATCTACAGTCAGGTCCATAAATATTGGGACATCAACACAATTCTAAACTTTTTGGCTCTATACACCACCACAATGGATTTGAAATGAAACTAAGAAGATGTGCTTTAACTGCAGACTTTCAGCTTTAATTTGAGGGTATTTACATCCAAATCAGGTGAACGGTTTAGGAATTACAACAGTTTGTATATGTGCCTCCTACTTTTTAAGGGACCAAAAGTAATGGGACAATTGGCTGCTCAGCTGTTCCATGGCCAGGTGTGTGTTATTCCCTCATTATCCCATTTACAAAGAGCAGATACAAGCTCCAGTGTTATTTTCAAGTGTGCTATTTGCATTTGTTGCTGTTAACTCTCAATATGAGATCCAAAGAGCTGTCACTATCAGTGAAGCAAGCCATCACTAGGATGAAAAAGAAACCCATCAGAGAGATAGCAAAAACATTAGGTGTGGCCAAATCAACTGTTTGGAACATACTTAAAAAGAAAGAACGCAGCGGTGAGCTCAGCAACACCAAAAGACCCGTAAGACCACGGAAAACAACTGTGGTTGATGACCGAAGAATTATTTCCCTGGTGAAGAAAACACCCTTCACAACAGTTGGCCAGATCAAGAACACTCTCCAGAAGGTAGGTGTATGTGTGTCAAAGTCAACAATCAAGAGAAGACTTCACCAGAGTAAATACAGAGGGTTCACCACAAGATGTAAACCATTGGTGAGCCTCAAAAACAGGAAGGCCAGATTAGAGTTTTCCAGACAACACCTAAAAAAGCCTTCACAGTTCTGGAACAACATCCTATGGACAGATGAGACTAAGATCAACTTGTACCAGAGTGATGGGAAGAGAAGAGTATGGAGACGGAAAGGAACTGCTCATGATCCAAAGCATACCACCTCATCAGTGAAGCATGGTGGTGGTAGTGCCATGGCGTGGGCATGTATGGCTGCCAATGGAACTGGTTCTCTTGTATTTATTGATGATGTGACTGCTGACAAAAGCAGCAGGATGAATTCTGAAGTGTTTCGGGCAATATTATCTGCTCATATTCAGCCAAATGCTTGAGAACTCATTGGACGGCGCTTCACAGTGCAGAAGGACAATGACCCAAGGCATACTGCAAAAGCAACCAAAGAGTTTTTTAAGGGAAAGAAGTGGAATGTTATGCAATGGCCAAGTCAATCACCTGATCTGAATCCGATTGAGCATGCATTTCACTTGCTGAAGACAAAACTGAAGGCAAAATGCCCCAAGAACAAGCAGGAGCTGAAGATAGTTGCAATAGAATTAAAAATTAAATCAAATTAAAGCTGAAAGTCTGCAGTTAAAGCACATCTTCGTTTCATTTCAAATCCATTGTGGTGGTGTATAGAGCCAAAAAGATTAGAATTATGTTGATGTCCCAATATTTATGGACCTGACTGTATGCCTAAGAGTTGAAATATGGGGACTATTGGAGTCTCATTCAATTGCAAGCCCGCAAGTTGCCGTAAGTCTGTGGGCCTGCTGCAGGCCCGCAGTGTCCATGACTTACGGTGCTATTCAATTGGCCAAACCTGCAAGTCCAGGCCCGATAGCACACATCGTAAATCATTCTATCGTATTTAGCATGTAGCACCGTTTATCCAAAGAGGAAACAGCCAATAGAAAAGGAGCCCATCCACACGTCAATCAACTCGTGATTCGGGGTCTGATATGCGATCAGACCCGCAAACCCGCAATGTTCAAAATAATAATAAAACTGTTCTAGTCCATTTGGGTGGCCTGATATGTATGAACTCATTGATTCCTAAAAAAAATACTGCACCAACTACATTACCTCCACCTGTTTTCTGGTTCCTGCCTTTACTTCCCAGTCTGCACCTGAAGACCTCCATTCCATGACTCTTCTGTTACAAAGCTGTCTGTGGCAATGTCAGTCTATTTGTGAGAACCTCTGCTATTGCTGCAATAGTTATCTGCTGCATTGTCAATCTGCCTATTTGACTGCTCCAGTACTTGTCCACACTTCTGCTGTTTGTTCCAGCACAAGGAGTGATTGAAGTATTAAATACATGGAATTATATATATATATATATATATATATATATATATTCAAGACCCACTGTAATGGTACAGCTTTAATTACTTCTAAGTAGTAAAGACCAATGTTAACGTTTCGGTTTATTGTGATATAAAAAAATATTCTTTTGTGAACCCTACCATTCACTCTTGGACTAGGACGCATTCTGTGGCAAAGCATGCACCAGCTTTACCTATAACTGCCTATCTACTGTATAGCTTGAAATAAACTGAGAAGATGTGCGGTACTTACTATATAGTCCGAAAATATATAGTTGGCCCTCTAGCCCTAATATGGTGGGTTAATCTGTAACTTTCAATGTACATTTTCTCACAAAAGTTAAACTGGTTTTAACCACTATGAATTGAAAAGCTATTTAAACAGATAGTTACTAATTAAAAGTAATTGGAAGTGGTTCATTGCAATTGCTTTTTAAGTGTATTTATCTATAATCGTGGTGTTCCTGTTAACATCAAACACATAGAACAAACGTATTGATTATCAACTGTAAAACTATGTGGTGCTAGCAATCATGATATTGTTCTATATTTACACAAGATGGCTGGAGCACACTAATGCTACTTTTTATATAGTACATAACTGAAGTACACTGATGGCTCCTTTTATATTAAATATAATAATTATCTTCGATGTACTGACATGACAGTAGCAAGTTAATTTGCTATTCAATTGGCGTCTTTTTGCAGGCTCCAAACGGGTTACGAGTTACAGCCTTGAAAAAATTGCGATGGTTATACCCATAACATACATCCTCCCGAAGCCTTTGATCTTTCACAGCAATAAGACTTCCGATCGGTAAAATTGCAAATCGCTATTCAATTGCACAAATCTCTTAACACTGCACTCAAGCCTGCAATCGCCAAATGGCAGCCCAAAGCTTAGGGGTTCCAAATAGGACCTGCAAAGAGTTTATAGACTAGTTTGTAACACTGCAAATCACAATATAAAGGCCCCAATGTACCTTAAAATATGGGGAAAGCAATGGAAGGCATTACAATTACACACACAACAACTGCCAACTATCAAATATTGCAAAAAATATTTTTTTTTTCCTCATAGGTTGTAATGGTCATACATATACTAATATGAAACATTACACTGCAACATGCTGAAAGCTATTAAAGACACACTACCTCATTAAATTACTACACAAATAAATGGAGATGGCTACTATATTAACCCTTTATCACTCACAGACTCCTGTGGACCCTAATAATACAAAGATCTTCTTATATACATTCACTAATTACATCTACATTGGGACAACAAATAGTGGCCCAATTACACCACCACATTGCATATATTAAGTACCAGGGGAACATTTCACATATGGGTGTTCAGTCCCTCAGTCTTGTCTGACTCTCTGCGACCCTATGGACTGCAGCACACTTACTAATGTCTCTATCTGGGTTTGCATGCCAAAGATACTGGAGTGGGTCACCAGTTCCTTCTCTAGTGAACTGTGATTTGTCTGACCTCTCTGCTATGATCTGCCCACCTACAGTGGCCCTACATGGCAATGGGTATGCTTCTTGGCACATGGCCTCCAGCAATGGCGTGGGACATTCCAGGATGGGCGTATCGGAGTTTATCCCTGATGGAGGTGAGTTGGCTGTTGTTCCACATGTATATGCACAGGCCCCATGTGTTTTTTGCAGCCCATCCTGATGGTTTAGAGTGGATTAGTGTGGTGTATGTTCCCCTGGTCCCCTTCTGGATTCCTAAGTGGTGGAGGTGAAGGGGCTTGTGTACCAAAATGAAGCTGTGAGCTACACCATGTAGTCCACTGCTGGTGGACAGATCATAGTAGAGAGGTTAGACAAATCACAGTCCACTAGAGAAGGAATTAGCAACTCACTTCAGTATCACCTGTCATATTGTTATCAGGCCTTTTAGGGGAATGTTGATACTCCCCAGTATCACAAATTGGATTTTGCATGTGTATTAACCCATTATTATTAATATATATGATATATATTATTATATGATATATAATGCTATTATTACTATTATTATAATAATTATTATTATATATATTGTTATGCCATGTATTACTCTATTGCATAGTAACAAGGGCTCATTGGTTTACTGATATAGGAATGTGACACAAATGTGATTTATGTGGATGTCCCATATCCCCAACCATTGATAACTCACTGACACAGTGAGAATGGTATAACAAAGCTTTATTTCAAACAGAGCACAATCAGAAAGGATCAAGACGGTGCATTAATATCATGGGTGTGGTGTGGGTGGATCCCGGGAGTCAAAGAGGCTTGTGGGGAAAAGGGGATACCTAAAGGGGGTAATGTCATAGTCTAGAATAAGCATGATGCATAGCATCTACCAGGGTCACATGTGGTTACTACACCACTGCAACCAGAATCTGATGAAAAAAAGGATCATCAGAAATCACTCCATTTAATTAAAGAAATCATTCATGTGCATAGCACTTACAACTTGTGTAGATCTGCTTAATGAAACAGATGATTAAACCTCTGGACTGTGTAATCAAAAGCAGTTTCACACATAGAGTGTGGTGACAAAACAAAAATCTGAAAAAAGTGGTCAACTAAAAAAAGCCGGAGGACGATAAAAAAAACTAATCAACATGCATGTACAGGACAGCGCTAAATATTGTAACTGTAAAAAATACACCAGCTCAACTGATTCCCATCTGCAAGCATTACTCACTATTAGCTAGTTCTCTGGACAACTCACTGGCAATGACCGTTAATAATGATGTGTCATCTCACAATATATGATTAGTTGTGACCAGTGTCAGTGGTCAAGGTGTACTATCACCTTCTTCATATGATATTGTTCATCAAAATTGATATCACATCCATCAGCTATACAGTTGTTAGCACATGTTAAAGGATAACCATGATATCAGCAATAGGGGAAAATATTCATTAATACGGAGATGACACAAAGGTCAGCAGCCAGATTCAATGTTACTTACATCAGACACAAGGACCTGTTTTCAAATTGATATTGAGGTCAGGATCGCATGCTTCACTAGTGCATGCTTGCTGTCATTAACATGCCATTGTGAGGCTTTGCAAGTCCACCGCCACAGCGGTATTAGTCTACTTTTAGGCTAACAACAATCATGTCTTAGATATCTGGCTATATGATAGCTTCAGAATTGGGTAAGCTACATGTTAAGGGGGGCTGTCATTGAAGGAATGTCTACCTGAGAGACATTGTGAAAACCTTAATCCTCATACATTTCATTCACAATGCTTGAAGATGCAGAAGAGGCCTTCGTGGACCTGAATTATACCTAAAACAAAATAAATAAAAGGAAACAACTAGAAAATAAGGCCTTTAAATTATAGGAACTGCAGCATCTCTTCTCAGTGACCATCAATTGGTGAAATGTTAAACATCATGTGATGGGAGGTAGCCATCTGCAGGCAAAATATCACCATCACATAGGCCAAGATCCAAGACTCTGTAGCCAGGCTAGATTAGTCCTCCTCCTCCTAGACATAGGGGACCCAATCCCCCGTGGCCTGCTGCCATCTCCCTGGTAGTGGTGGGGCGAGGGGGGGCAGGGGGAGGCATCCCCTCCAGGAGACAGCAGCACCTGCAGTGGCAGTAGTTGTGGCATTGCGGAAGGAGAGGAGGGGCTGCCGGTGGCCAGGGAATGCCTCCTGGGTGGTCTGCCCTAATCCTGAGCAGCCTGGCCAGATAGGATTCTTTCATTAGGTGGTGCCTCCTATCCTCCCTATTGCACCTGGACAGGCTGCGCATTACCTCCGCTGATGATTGTTGGAGATGCTGGCCTGGATCCCCTGGAGAAACTCCATCTGCTGCCGCATGAGGGACAGCATCTCCGCCTGCACAACCTAGCCTGGTTTTGGGGAGGAAGGTCCCAGTGGCATGGTTTGGTGAGGAGGAAGCGGTGGTGTTGTCCAAGTGGGGAGGGTCTGTGTCCCGGCTGGAGCCTGATGCATTAAGTGTGGTGGTGTTGGTGGGCCCAATAGTGGTGGTGGGGCCAGTCCATCTCACTGCTGTGGGGAGGGGGAGGTGGTGTCTGGTTCTGTTGTTCCTTCCAGTGGGATAAACCTGGCTATATGCTCAGTCTCTGGAGGAGGGGGATAGTGGGGTAAAATCCTGGTGGCATGGTCAGTGGTCCTGATGGTGACCCCACCAGCCATATTTCATCCTCCTCTTCCGAACCAGTGCCCTCGGCTCCTCTTCTCTCCCTCTCCCCCTACATCGGTTCCTGCTGGGCAGGGGCTTGCTCTTCCACTTCCTGCTCCAATGGAGCTGACGCCCCCACCTCTGGCTCGCCACTGCAACGAGACCTCCTTGATGCTGAAAGGGAGAAAAGAATAATACATTGTTTTGTGTACATTCCTAACTATCTGACATCTAGGCTTGAACATGGGCTTGCTGTTTACAAGTGGATTTTTCTTTACAGATAAAGGCTGATAAATTGCAGAGTGCACTAATTGTGCCCAGGTGAGAGGGGTGTGGCTTGACTGTTTAACTAGTATAAAAGGTTTGTGAGCTGTTTTGGAACCTGTTTACAAGTGGATTTTCCTTTACAGATAAAAACTGAAAAATTGCAGAGTGCACTAATTGTGCCCAGGTGAGAGGGGTGTGGCTTGACTGTTTAACTAGTATAAAAGGTTTGTGAGCTGTTTTGGGGCCTGTTTACAAGTGGATTTTCCTTTACAGATAAAAGGCTGATAAATTGCAGAGTGCACTAATTGTGCCCAGGTGAGAGGGGTGTGGCTTGACTGTGTAACTAATATAAAAGGTTTGTGAGCTGTTTTGGGGCCTGTTTACAAGTGGATTTTCCTTTACAGATAAAGGCTGATAAATTGCAGAGTGCACTGATTGTGCCCAGGTGAGAGGGGTGTGGCTTGACTGTTTAACTAGTATAAAAGGTTTGTGAGCTGTTTTGGGGCCTGTTTACAAGTGGATTTTCCTTTACAGATAAAGGCTGATAAATTGTAGAGTGCACTAATTGTGCCCAGGTGAGAGGGGTGTGGCTTGACTGTTTAACCAGTATAAAAGGTTTGTGATCTGTTTTGGGGCCTGTTTACATGTGGATTTTCCTTTACAGATAAAGGCTGATAAATTGCAGAGTGCACTAATTGTGCCCAGATGAGAAGGCAGAAGTTAGTATAAACAGGGAAGGGGCGAACTTGTGAGCTTGCAAACATTTTCATTATCAGTTGCAGTTCTAGTGAAGTGTACGAGTTTAAATAGGGGTAGGGACTTCAAAGAAAAAAGAGGGCAGATTTATAGTACAAAGGAGGAAAACTTTTACAAATATAATTCTATATTCTTTATTTTTCCCACTGAAATTTTGTAGACAATAATAATAATTATGAGTCAGTCCAGTGGCAACCTCACTCGGAGCTGGGGCTAGTGAGGATGTCCAGGGAGGTAGCTGTGTTACAGTTACAAGGGGAAGCAGGGGGAACAGGAGGAGGCAGGCCAGTTCTGAGTTGGCAAACACCAACAGATTGGCCAGATTGACTGAAACTGTTGGGGATGTCCATTCAGGAATGGCAATGCCAGATAGAGCTGTTCCCTCTAACAGCCGGGAGAACAGCTCTACTGGAGGAGTGGGAGGGCAGCATAGGCAGAGCAACAGACAGGTTTTGGTTGTAGGGGACTCTATTATTAGGAAGGTAGACAGGGTGATTTGTCACCCAGATCCCAGCAATCGAACAGTTTTCTGTCTCCCGGGTGCTCGGGTTCGTCATGTTGTGGATCGGGTAGACAAATTATTGGTAGGGGCTGGAAATGAACCGGCAGTCTTGGTACATATTTGTACCAATGACAAAGTTAGTGGAAGATGGAGTGTCCTAAAGAATGATTTTAGAGAACTAGGTTATAAGTTGAAGGCAACGAGATACTACCAGTGCCACGTGCTAGCCCAGGGAGGCAGAAGGAGCTTAGGGAGGTTAATGTGAGGCTAAAGATGTGGTGCACTAAGGAGGGGTTTGGGTTTTTAGAGCACTGGGCTGACTTCTTACTTCGGTGCAATCTCTACCATAGGGATGGATTGCACATTAATGATGAGGGAGTTTTTGTACTAGGGGATAGGATGGTAGAAAGGCTGGAGGAGTTTTTAAACTAGTAGTTGGGGGGGAGGGACTAGATATAAGTATAAGAGGGTATAAGGGATGAATCAACAACTCATAGGGGAGGAGATGGGGGGAGGGATAGTATAGTCAATAGGGAGGTAGTACTAAGTAATTCAAGTACAGTGGCAGGCACTTCAGAACTACAGACTCATAACATAAGGTGTATGCTTGCTAATGCCAGAAGCTTGCCAGGAAAAATGGGAGAGATAGAATTACAAGCAATTAATGAAAAATGGGATTTAATATGCATTACTGAAACGTGGTGGGATGAATCTCATGACTGGACTGTTAATCTGGATTGTTATAACCTATTTAGGAAAGATAGAGGCAATGGTAAACGAGGAGGAGGGATTTGTCTGTATGTTAAGCCTGAATTGAAGCCTATAGTCAGAGAAGATAGTTATGGTGGACCTAGTGATAAAGCTGAATGTTTGTGGGTAGAGTTAAATAGTGGAGCAGCAAATTCCAAAAGAATATTAGTAGGAGTATGCTACAAACCCCCAAATATAGCTGAAAGTGAGGAAATACAATTTGTGTTACACATTGAAAATGCAGCTAGGCATTGTCAAGTTCTAATAATGGGAGATTTTAATTACCCTGAAATAAACTGGATAAATGAGACCAGCACTTCATCTAAGGGGAGCAAGTTCTTGAGTACACTCAGGGATCATTATCTGGCCCAGGTTGTACAAGAGCCTACTAGAAATGAAGCTATCTTAGATTTACTCATTACAAATAATATTAATATAGTATCTAATGTTGGAATAGGGCAACCTTTGGGAAACAGTGATCACAACACAGTCTCTTTGAGATTGAATAAAAAAAACTAAATTTTAAGGGGCCAACAAAAACTCTTAATTTTAAAAGGGCAGATTTTAACGGTCTAAGGGCAGCAATACAAAGTATAGACTGGGACAGAGAACTGGCAGGTAAAAACACTGACAACAAGTGGACAACATTTAAATCCTTACTAAATATACATACACATCAGGATATATCAGGGAATAAAAGTAAAAGGAGTAAATCCCATCCAATGTGGCTTAACAATGATTTAATTATCAAGATACGGAGTAAAAACAGGCATTTAAATTATACAAACAAGAGTGGACAGAGACTGCTTTACAGGAATACAAGGAAATCAACAAGGCTAGCAAAGGGGTGATTAGACTGGCTAAAATAGAAAATGAAAAATTAATTGCAAAAGAGAGTAAGACTAACCCTAAAATATTTTTTAAGTATATTAATGGGAAGAAGGCGAGGAAGGAAGCTATAGCAACATTTCAATGTGACACAGGCCGTCTGATAATTAGTGACCAAGAAAAGGCAGATGAGCTAAATAGGTTCTTTTCTTCGGTATACCCAAGGGAGGTACCAGTGGTTGGGACACAGCATCATAATGGGGCTACACTACCTTTTCCAAATAATTGGTTAACACAATAAGTAATCCAAAAGAGGTTGGAAAAAAATAAATGTTAATAAAGCCCCGGGTCCTGATGGAATACATCCAAGGGTACTAAGGGAACTGGGTTCTGTAATAGAAAAAAACATTATATTTAATTTTTCAAGATTCACTCAACACGGGGTCTCTACCAGATGACTGGAGAAAAGCTGATGTGATACCTATATTTAAAAAGGGAGCAAGAGCTAATCCGGGGAATTATAGACCAGTGAGCCTCACTTATGTAGTGGGGAAGCTTTTAGAAGGGTTAATAAGGAATAATATACAAGAATATGTCTATTTGAACAGGATTATAAGTAGGAGTCAACATGGATTTATGAGGGATAGGTCATGTCAAACAAATCTAATTAGTTTCTATGAGGAGGTTAGTAGGAACCTGGATCAAGGCAACTCAGTGGATGTAGTCTTTTTGGATTTTGCAAAGGCTTTTGATACAGTGCCACATGGGAGACTATTGTGCAAACTAAGAGATACAGAAGTTGCAGTAAATATCTGCTTGTGGATTGATAGCTGGCTAAAAGACAGGAAGCAAAGGGTTGTTGTAAATGGAACATACTCTGATTGGACTAATGTGGTAAGTGGGGTTCCTCAGGGTTCAGTATTAGGTCCTCTCCTTTTTAACATATTTATTAATGACTTAGAGGTAGGATTGGAGTGTGGTGTCTCCATTTTCGCTGATGAAACAAAGTTGTGCAAGGTAATTCAATCAGATAGTGATGTGCTTTCCCTCCAAAGGGATTTACATAAAATTGAGGAATGGGCATCTGAATGGCAGATGAGATTTAATACGAATAAATGTAAAGTTATGTATCTGGGAAGGAAAAATAGCCATGCAATTTATAATCTTAATGGAGCAAATCTAGGTGTATCGGATATTGAAAGGGATTTGGGAGTGCTTGTGAACAACCACCTAGGTAACAGTGCTCAAAGCCAAGCAGCAGCTGCAAAGGCAAATAAAATATTAGCATGTATTAAGAAGGGTATAGAAGCCAGGGAAGAAAATATAATTCTGCCACTATACAAATCTCTAGTACGTCCTCATTTGGAATATGGAGTACAATTTTGGGCACCACTTCATAAAAAGGACATTTTAGAGCTGGAAAAGGTACAGAGGAGGGCAACAAAACTAATAAGGGGAATGGAGGGGCTAAGTTATGAAGAAAGACTAACCAAATTAAACTTATTTTCTCTAGAAAAAAGGCGTCTAAGAGGAGATATGATGACCTTATATAAATACATCCAGGGTCAGTATAAAGATTTGTCAAGGGAGCTTTTTGTGCCAAGAGGTTTTCAACTGACAAGAGGACATCCCTTGAGGTTAGAAGTAAAAAGATTCCACCTTAAAGAAAGAAAAGTGTTTTTCACAGTAAGGGTGGTTAATCTGTGGAATTCTCTACCAGAGGAGGTGGCGACAGCGGATTCGATAGATAACTTTAAAAGGGGACGGGATTTATTTCTAATTAAAAAGGGAATTCAGGGTTATCATGGATAATTAGAGAGGCAGTATTGATCAAGGGAGAAGTCCGGTCGCCGGTGTCTGGGATCAGGAGGGAATTTTTTTTTTTTTTTTTTTAATATACAACTAATTAATTAATAGTTAATCCGCATATTGCAGATCAGAGGAGATCTTAAAAGGTTGAACTTGATGGACTGAAAGTCTTTTTTCAACCTTAAATACTATGTAACTATGTAACTATGATTCTCCAAATTGCAACTTAGATTAGCTATCATTTGCTAGATATGATCTATTCTTGGGTTCTTAGTCTTGATTGTTCTTGGCTCCTAACTCTATCTTGGTTCCGGCTGCATAGGCTGAAGTGGGAACACCAATACATGGACTCTGAATTGTTTGATTATTCTTGTTGTGCCCAAGAATGACAGTGATTTGTCAGCTTCATGGAATTTTTGACGCATCCATCTATCCCTTGTTAATTCCATGGAGCTGACATGTCACTGTCCTTGTTGGTCATCATGTACATGTGTAGTGTGTGTGACGTACATGTGATGGCATGTTGGTGTATGTGATATTCACCTGACATGGAGGCTGGGTCCTACCAAGCCAGCAGGTCTGAAGCTCCAGTGGTGGACACCTGGCTGAGAAGTTGTTTGGCGGTGCTCTCTCACTCATTATAGCGCTCAGTCATGTTGTTGTCCTCTTTGGCCTCCTCACTTGATGTTGTCAAAACAGTGTTTGATGGACCTCACATCACTTTGCGCTGTGCCTACTTCTGTAACCTCAACCTCTACCTCCTTCCATGCCTGGGCCCTAGGCCTTGGCCTGACTTCCCTCCTCCCTGCAAGGATCACGAGGCAGCCATGGATGGCACCAAAGAGGACCACATCCTCCTGGTGTGTCTAATTGTGGGCCCTGGGCTTGCCCTTAGCCTCTTGCCCTCCCGTCTATGGATGGGAATCCTTTTCTTCCTGACCTGTCCCCGAACTACCACCCCCCAGGATCAGGCCCCTCTCCCTGTGTCCCTGGTCTGCATGTGCCTGGGGCTAGGACCACCCTAAAACCACCCACCTCCTCCACTCCACTCTCCTCCTCCACTTCCACCACCTCTTGCTCCTCCTCCTTCTTTGCCACCTCCTCTCCTCTGCTACTCTCAACTTCCTCCTCCTCTCTTCCACTCCTCTCCTCCTCCTCTCCTCCACCACTCTCCTTCACTCCACCACTCCTCCCCTTTCATCTCCTCAACTCCTCTCCTCCATTACTCCCCAGGGCCACCTCTCTCTCTTCCTCACCTCTCCTCATCTCCTCCTTCCTGTCTCTCCACTCCTCTCCCCTCCTCTCTCCTCCCTCCAATTATAATCCCCAAAATAATATAACGATAAGTCAATCAAAGTTTGGCTGTATATATGATGGAAAAAGAAATGTGTGTATTTAATAACTGTTGTGCGGTGGGGGGGTGGGGGGCATGGGATGACCTAGCTCTGTGTGTCTCTATGTATGTTCTTTAAATTATGTGTATTGCACCTATGTGTAATATGTAAATATGTGTCAACAAGGATTAAGTGTAAAGTCGTAAATAGTATAATAGAAATTAACAAAACAGCAAATAACTGCTCTCGAAATACTCCTACTCTCTCTCACCGAAAAACCTCCAACTCTTGGACCTGCGTGCTACTTGGTAAGAAAACACAGTCAATTCATGGGCGGATGGAAGACAACTTTATAATCTCCCTCTGTCAAACATCTGCGGCTAGACCGATTTCTATTGGCTGATCGCATCTCGACCAGCCCCTTAACAGTTTGCAGACGCAGGAGGGATTCATGGGCTTGAGGCTTCAGTCCGTAAATCACACCATTGCTCAATTGAATAGCATCATAATCGGAGGCGAACGGGAGCCCGCAACACATCCACAGACATAAGGCCTACAATGATCGAGTTGCGGGCTTGCAAATGAATCGGGCCCAAATTCAGAACAGGGGAGAAGGTATCAAATTCCAAAAGCTTACAGGCACATGCAGTCTACTAAAAGTTACATTTTATCTAAAATGCCTTTATGCTAATGGTTTGATATTGTAAGTATGTTACATATTTTACAAACGTATTTAGTATTTACCAAACAACACTTTCTTATTAAATGTAGGAAAATATGGTTGTTTTGCAAAGGTTTCATGCTCAAATTTAGCTCATCTGTATTAATTCTATATTTGACAAATACATATAATAGAAGGCATTTCCTTAGCGAAAGTGTACATTTAAAAAAATATATTATGTAAGACATAACATAACAATAGGATCCAATTTTTGTATCTTGCATTTAAAATAGCATCTTTTAAACACTGACAAACCAGCAAAAGTGATTCATGAAAATTAACTGATCATGCAGCTTAAGTGTAATTGCTGGGACTAAAAAAAAATCATGATTAGAGTACTGATGTGCATCTGTGACACACAGTTTCATATTACCACTTGTTATGTAGAAGGTACATTCTAATTTTATTAAAAGTTTTGATATATCATTTGGGTCTATTTTCTACTATGACGTGACTCTGAGGATCTATGGTTTCCGACTCTGGTCTTCAAAGCACACCAAGCGACCAGGATCTTTGGATATCCTTATTTGAGTTTGGTATGTTTACTGTAGATCTAGTCCTATGTTTTCTGTTCTCTGTTTGAATTTTCTTTGTATGTATTACCTGTTTTATTTGCAGTGCTAGGAAAAGCAATTATTATTTGTTTATCTGCTTTATCAGTGGTTGTAAGACCTTGATATAATGTTTTAAAAGTTCATATTTAAACTCTTCTACCTAGAGGAAGTGCTATTGTTGAAGCCCTATCTAGTAGTATTTTGATAGATAAATTAAATCTTATCTAAAATAATTTCAACTCTTTAGTAGTACATGCAATAAGTTGTTGCTGCTCCACTGTTCCTCTGAGCTCAATCAAGCACATGTGCATTGCTTTAATGACCTCGTCTATCCATCTCTGCCTCTGCAGTCCAGTTCTTTGTGTGACTTCAATCTTTTGCAGCATCAGAGTCTTCTGTAGTCAATCCTGTCTTCTCATGATATAGCTTTAATCTTATGAACATTGTGGAGATCTGTTTTCTTCAGTTGGGCTTGATAAGGCTATTGTGGCCAAACTTACCCAGCAGAGCTCCCAGATTCTTTTTATCTCGTCACCAAGACAGCTGATGTCTCTTAAATTAGTGTAGTATTTAAGAATATGAATGCAGGCTCAGCATTTTAAAAACATCAGGAACTGCTTTTTATTGCTAACTAGCGACTTGCCCGTCAAAAAATGACGGCAATGTGATGTATATGTTTGTCAAGTTGTTTAGTTATTAACATATATTTTTGACACTTGTAAGTATTTTAATATGAACGTGTATTTTTGTAAAATGTTGATGTAATGGTTTTTTAAAATGTAATTTGTATCTGAAGAATTGTTAACTTTAATATACATTGAATGAATAGGAAAGCAAAAAGTAAAAAGCCTTCTTGAAACGTTGCGAATTTTAACATGAAGTTTAAAATATATGTAAGCAATAACCTTCAAAGTATCTATTTTGAAACTTTAACTTTATTTTTTATGTAAGTTTAGAAGTTGACAAAACATTTGTATAATTTTGAACATTATAAACAGGAACATAGCGAATACATTTTGTAACCTAATTTTTTATTAAAAGTATTAACATTTGAATGTAAAAACAATTGACCTTGAAATTAATCAGTATTAACATGCAATTTCTATCACAATAATTGTTAACTTGAATATACATTGAATGTAGAGGAAGGCATACAGTAAAACTCTGCTTAAAACGTACGTAATTAAAGTAATTTATTACTGAGCACATAAATTGTCGATAAACATTAATGTAGTTAGTAATCTTAAGATAACAGACAATATTTACATTGTGACTTAAAAGGTGCTTGACCTCCTAACATCCAGTTTGTAATCTGTTGAATGAAATAACTTGCAAATATATTTTTTAAACTTGTAACATTAGAAACATTAACATAGTGACTTAACATTTTAACATAATTTTTACTAACAATGCAAGGCAAGTATTTTGTGAGGCGAATCATTCCTAAACAGTACTTTCATTAATTATGACTGAATTAAACAACCAATTGTTAAGTATTTTGCAATGCTTTTAAAAAATGTTGGCATCTTGAATTTGTATCCTGCAAAGTTATAGTACTTCATAGTAGACAATGTTTTTAGTAAAAATACGTCCATCTTCTAATAAATCACCTTGACTTTCATTGTTTTCAATGTAAACTTTAATAGCCTGTGGATTTTTGCACCGTGACAACGCAACGTACAATTGACCATGTGCAAAAACTGGTTCTTCCAAGTAAATACCCACAGATTTGAAAGTCTGACCTTGTGATTTATTAATGGTCATGGCAAATGCCATAATAATGGGAAATTGTCTTCTTTGAAGTATAAAAGGGAGACTACTTTCACTTGGTGCTAAATCTATTCTTGGTATGAAAACTCTCTCTCCTTTATGGGTCCCAGTTAAAATTTCAGCATCTATAAAATGGTCCTTTAATTGTTGAACAATTAATCTTGTGCCATTGCATAGGCCTTTTTTGGGGTTCATATTTCGCAGTAACATGATAATTGCACCTTTCTTTAGCTGCAAAATATGTGGTGGCATTCCAGAAGGAGTTAAAGAGTTAATGAATTCAGTTGAAAAGTTTGCCTGACTTTCATTGTCATCAGCAAGTACAGAATCAGCACTGTGATAATTTCTTTGTGGTGCATTAATTTTTTTTAAGATTTCATTATTGAGTATTAATGCATCTTTATTTTTACACGTCAGTATGACTTGGTTGGCAAGCTCAGAATATTCTTCGTTATTTATGCTCCCTTCAAATATTGCCGATATAATATCTTGTTGACAAATCATATGAGGTGGTATCTCTACAGTGTCGTCAGGTAAATGTAGTATTTTTTCTGTTCTTCCTTCTCCAATTTTAATAAGCCAATCATTGAAATCAGTTTGGCCTTCTGATCTCATATTTTGTTGCAGTTGAAGATGGGTAAAATGTTTCCATACTGTACTTGACTTTATACATGTTTCAATAATGTCTGTTCGATTTCCATGTACAACGACAGGTAATGTTTGTCTAAAATCGCCACCCAACAAAATTACCTTTCCACCAAATGGAAAAATATTATCCATGACTTCACGAAGCAAACGGTCAATACATTGGAGGGCATAGCATGACATCATTGTGGCCTCATCTATTATAATTAATTTACATTTCTTCAATTTCTTTGCTTGTAAGGATGTCATGCGAATATCTGACACTGAATTTTCCAAAATAGGCACTGGCAGTTTGAATCCACTATGAACAGTTCTTCCACCTTCTAATAAAAGTGCAGCAATTCCAGTAGTGGCAAACGCCATTGCTATTTGTCCTTGTGCTCGTACTGAACTCATTAATAAATTGTACAAATATGTTTTCCCTGATCCGCCAGGTCCATCAAGATAGAAATAACGCTCTGTCACCATGTCATCATCTATAGCATTTTTAATGGCATGAAATGCTTGCAATTGTAGTGTATTTAAAGTTGCAAGTCTTTCTTGTGTTCTTTCTGCTTGTAGTTGAATGTCATAGTCTTCAAAGTTAATGTCATCTATTAGACCTGGATCAGGCAAATTAAAACTTGCACAACTTAATCCATGAGTTAAAAAGACTTCTTGAATTTCCATTAAGGCTTTTAAGTGTGCAATTGGTTCATTGTATCGTCGCATAAAGTCTTCAGCCATATTACTTTTAAAAGTCTCCCACAAAGCTAATGCATTTGGAGCATTTGAGAAGATACAAATAAAAGCAAATTGTTCTCTCATCTGTCGTGGCATTTGACATTGTGCTGCTTCTTCTAAACATCTTTCCCACTCTGTATCATCAGCGAGTAAGTTTCTATTTCTTGCAGCTAAATGGAAGGATTCATATACAATGTCATTAACAGTTCTTAATTGTTCAAAACTTTGTGCTCCTGGAACATTTAAAAGTAATATCCGTAAGCAAAATCGTTCAACATCTCTTGGACTGACTGTGTAAATTCGTGGAATTATTTTATTGCCTCTGGTTTTTCTTGCTCTCCATAATCCATTCACCAAAACATAGTGATATGGAATTTCAATATATAAGTATTGTGTTGCTTGAGCATCAGTGGAATTTAATGCAAACCATGCAGTTAGTGTAGTGTGACGATCTTCACTTTGGGCCAATGCATTCATTTCATTTCCAGAATGGAAATAGACTAAATGTCGTTGTGGCAAATGTACTGCTAACCTATATACTGCATGTGATCTATCATGCATTTCAAATTTTAAAAGCCGCCACATAGCTTCTGGCGCACTGACATAGCGAGCATCTACATGAGATGCAAGTTCATCATGTACTAACTCACTACTTTCAGGGTTGTCTGCACTTTTGCCGACTACAGTAGCTGCATCGTAACCTTTGTAAATATATTTGTAGACATATTTAATGGATTTGATGGAAGTGCAGGCTTCTACGTTGATGTGGGCGTTGTACTTCATGAGTAAATGTGGATTGTAGGGTACTACATATCTATTGTCCACTTTTTTTCCACGAATAATGGCACTATCTCCTTCTCTTCTTTTATAAAGTGGATATCCATCACAATTGGCATATGTTTTGTCTCTATAATCTTTTGGGAAATCTTTTGAACATTGATTATTTTCCATACATGGTGATTGTGGATTAAGGTCTCCACAGGGTCCATGAATCATGCGATGAGTAACAATCTCATATAGTCTACCATATAGTTCTGGATCCGGTAGTTCAGCAACTATGACTGCATCCACTTTGTCCGAAGTATCTAATTTATCTTTCTCTTGAAGTATTATGAGAAGATGTGCATATGGAAGGCCTCTTTTTTGAAATTCAATGGTATATACATAAGCAAGACATTTGCCAAATAACTGATTTATAGTAAAGTCACGTATTAATTCATTTAATTTGATCTTAAAAACTCTGGCTACTAAATCTGGTCGATCTGAAGCACTTTGTCCAAGAAGTAGATTTTGATTAATTTCTGGCCATTGTGGATTACATGTAAATGTCACAAATAAATCTGGTTTTCCAAATTTTGTCACAATAGCCATAGCATCATTGTATCTTTCTCTCATATTTCGAGGAGATCCTTGAAAGGAAGATGGTAAAATGATGGCTTTGCCAGCTGTCATGTCTCTGCTTGTAGCCACGTCAGCAACATAGTCCATGAGTCCACAATATTGTTCTACACGTAGTTTATCTTGTTGATATTTTATAAAGTTTAAATTATTTGCCTCAACTTGCAAATATGAATCAATAATCCATTGTTGTGTTAGTTTTCCACCACATAAAATGGGATTAAATTCATCTCTAATGGCAATTTGAGCAACTTTAAATTCAAGCATAGAAACATTATTTCGGATTCTGGCTTTAGCATTTGGGTAACTGGGAAGTGTTAATTTTGGTTGCCAACCTGCTTCTCCGTGTGGGAAAAAGATGGGATATGTCATTGGATCTAAATTTGGACTTAAGATATTACTATTAATAAATGGTTGGTCCTCATTTCTGGGATATACTCTAATGTCTCTTTGAAATGGTGGTTCTCCTTCATCATTGTGAAAGACCATTGCAACCTCATTTGATGTTGGCAAGTTATAACGACGTTTATCAGTATGTCTGTCTCTTTTAAGCACCATATTAACCTTTGGCATGGGTAATTGATGTCTTTGTGCATGAAGTAGTTGTTCATTTTCTACTTCTGCCAATTTTTTGTAAGCTTTACTGTAGGGATTGTTGTCCATAATGTTATTTAGCTCTATAAAAACACTGGGTAAGCATTTTTTATTTTCTTCCATCTGCATACGTTGGTCAACAGCTTCCATTGTATCTAGGACATATAGTTGAGCGAATTTTCTTTGCTCTCCTTCCTCTGGATGTAAATGTGAAGTCCGATGATAAATTTGTCCTTGGACTTTAAAACAGTAAGGACCATGTCCTGGTACATTAGCAGCCAATGTTGCCCCCATAGATGCAAATGATATGGCACTATTGTAGGATCTTATGTTTGTCTTAAAATTTTTGTAATTTGGAAAAGTAGGTTCAGTCATAATATTTAGTAAATAGGTTGGAAATTGTTTCCTTTGTGGAAGTTTGAACTTTCCTTTTTGACAACAACTAATAAATTGTCCATCTCGGGGTCTCTCCTGTTTAAAATAATAAGCCTCACAAAATTGACATTGAGTAGTCATGTCCCCACAACTATGAACCTCTACTGCTAAAGACTTCAGTAAAGGACAATTTGCAACGCATATTGGATGTTGACTTTGATATTCATCAGATGAAAAGTCATGAAATGTTTCAACAACAGGTTCTAAATGTTTAGTTTTTTTCGTAGATTTTCTTGGTATATGTTGGACTTGTTCGGTTGAAATTTCCTGTAAGTTTTTAGTAAGAGTTTGTAAATGCTTTTTTTTTGTAGTTGTTTTTTTTGGTCTGTCTTGACTGGTATGTTGTAAAATGTCATCTGATGTTTTAGGAACAGTTTGTAAATGCTTTATTATTTTTTTATTTATTTTGGTTGTATCTTTCATTTTTGCAGCTGATATTCTTTTATTTGCAAGTCTTTTGCGTTCTTTTTCTCTTCGAATTTCTTTCTCCTCCGGTGTCTGCTGGGCGGCCCATCTCTCTTGTCTTTCTCTAGTTTGACGTCTTTTCTTCTCTTCTTTGGTTTCGTTATCAGCCATATTAATCTGTAAACGGAAACAAATAAATGTAATTGTGTATATTTAAATTTGTAATTCCTGTTAAAGATTATTGTGCACAATTGTTGAAATAAAAGGCAAATCATGAATGTATCATTGATATTTAGTTAAATTTATAATTCCTGTCTTCAGTGGCTCAGAATTTGTCCAATGGAATACTGCTGTAAATAAGCATGTAACATATTTATTTAAAATAATGGTTTTATTTATTAAAAACTTTGTTTGTGGATAGATATTTACCACTGCAAAACTTCTTTGCTGAAAAAAAAAGTGATGTGGTTATTGAGCTATGTATTGCATAGTAGCAATTTAAATAAAATAAGGGAGATAGTAAATTAATTAATTTATTTTTCTGTTGAGACGGATGCAACTGAAAGCAGTTTCTTTAGTGTTATACTTTAGTAGTTATTATAGTTTACCTTGGTTGAAGTGTGATTTAAATCCGAATGTTTGTTGGTCCTCGTTTCAAAATCGTTGTCCAATGGTGTGGTCCTCTGTCGGAAGTCCTCGTCCGATGGTGTGGTCCTGTGGCGATAGCCCCTGTCCGATATTGTGGTCCTGTGGCGATATCCCTCGTCCGATGTTGTGGTCCGTTGGTGAAAGTCCTCGTCCGATGGTCTGGTCCTGTGTTGAAATTCCTCGTCTGCTGGTCTGGTCCTGTGTTGAAATTCCTCGTCTGCTGGTCTGGTCTGAGTCCTCGTCCGATGGTCCGGTCCTGTGGAAAAAGTCCTCGTCCGATTGTCTTCACGCAGTATCTGTTGTAATGTAAAATAGAAAATGTTGTTTGAGTGAAATGTCTTTTAAATAAGTAAAAAATGTATTAATTTTGCTGTATTGTATCAGTTATGGTTATTTTTTTCAAATATTTTTTTTTTAACTTTCTGTACAATCCCAAGACTTTTGTTATTCTTATTTAAGGTTCTTAGTAAGGCTTGTGGGTTGTGATATATTAAATAAGAATATGAATTTATTTTGCTATGTGTTTATGTTCGTTTTTGTACAATCCTGTTTTGTGCGCACCACTTGTGGTATACTTATTTAACCTTTATTTGGATGGTTATAGTTAGTGAAACATGAAATAATATAATTAATGTAGTTTGCTATGTGTTTGTGTTAGTTTTTGACAATCCTGTTTGGTGCGCATCACTTGTGCAAAACTAATTTCTTCTTGATTGTACAGGTTATAGGTTGTTAAACATTAAAGAAGAATGTTAATATAGTTTGCTATGAGTTTCTGTGCTTTTTTATACAATGCTATTAGGTGCACAACACTTTTGTTATTCTTATTTTTGGTTATTTGTAAGGCTTATAGGTTGTTAAAAATTTAATAAGAAATTCTGTTTTGTGTGTAGCAGTTTGTGTGTCATTGAATTGCGATTTGGCTAATTGAATTGTGCCCTAAATAAGCACATAGCATATTAGTTAAAATAATTTTGTAGTCATTGAAAAACAGTATTTTTGATATTTTTTTATTAACTAAAACCTTAGTTTTAAGCAATTGTTATGTTGTTATTTAGAGCCCTATTCAATTGGGCAAATTGCAATTGAATGAGGGCCTTTGTGTGTACCATATGTTGCATAGTTTGGCCCTCATTCAATTGCATTTTTTACAATGTAATAGTACTCTAAGGCCGTAATTGAATTGCAATGTAGAAATTTGAATAGGGTTGTAAATAAGCACATCACATATATTTGTTAAAATAGAGTAAGGGCCTAAAAGTTCTTATTTATAGCCATATTTAATTTTCCAAAATAGCAATTGAATAAGGGCCTTTGGTTACTGCATTTGTTATATTGTGAGCTCCTCATTCAATTGTGTTTTGGCCAATGGAATAGAGCTGAATATCAGCACAGAGCATATGTTTTTACGGAATTTTGTATTTAGTGAACTTGTATCCAAAAGGAACGTGTTCACAAAAAAAAATTTTCCTTTAAAAAATATGCTCTGTGCTTATATAGAGCGCTATTGAAATGGGCAAATCACATTTGAGTGAGGCCCTTGGCCATTAAAGACATATAGGTCCTCATTGAATTGCAATTTTGCCAATTGAAGAGGGCTCTATATAATCACATAACATATTTATTGAGCAAAGTTTTTAGTTATTGAAAACCTTGATTGTGGTTAGAAGTTCAGTAACTCAAAAGTTCTGTTTCAAAAATATGTTATGTGCTTATATAGAGCCCTATTGAAATGGGCAAATCACATTTGAGTGAGGCCCTTGGCCATTAAAGACATATAGGTCCTCATTGAATTGCAATTTTGCCAATTGAAGAGGGCTCTATATAATCACATAACATATTTATTGAGCAAAGTTTTTAGTTATTGAAAACTTTGATTGTGGTTAGAAATTCAGTAACTAAAAAGTTCTGTATAAAAAAAATGTTATGTGCTTATATAGAGCCCTATTCAAATGAGGAAGTTGCAATTGAATAAGGCTCATGGTTATTTCTTGTTTATACTTAATACTTTACCTTGATAGAAGTTTTGAATGACAGACGGTCCCCTCCTGCCAATCTTAATCCGCCGTTCTTCTTTTAGTGTCTGTTTGAAAAAGAAAGTGAAATAGTTATTTGTATATTTATAATTTGTCATCTAGCAAAGCATGGCCTTTTGAGCATGTAATGTGTTGTTGTATCTTACCTCTTCAAATTTGTTGGTGTTCTTTAAAAGGGATTGTGCTTCACAGTGCACGGTGCAAATTGTTGAGAGACGCTATTGATGCAGAGTCTGTTTGAATATGAAAAGAAATAGAAAGATTCAGCTTTATCTGATGTATTGAATTGCAGTAAATTAATTCAATTAACCTTATTTTTTGTTGGGGGCTACACACATATGTCACATACATGAAGCACATTACATAGTTTAATGTAATTATTTTGTGTACGTGTGACATATCAGTATACATGAGTCAAATTTAAATGGTTAAATTAACCTTCTATTTTTTTTTTCCAACACACATAAATGTGTGTGTGTGAGATGTAACTATAGATGATACACATATATGTGCGTGTGACATATCAGTATACATGAGATATAATGTCATTAAAATGTAGTTGTTTACTGATTTTGTTGTAAGCTAATTTTGTTGCATTGGCAATACACATAAATGTGCGTGTCACATGTCACTATACATTATAGACATATATGTCGGTGTCAGATGTCACTATAAAGGGGCAATACACAGAAATGTGCGTGTCAGATGTCACTATACATTATAGACATATATGTGCGTGTCACATGTAACTATACATTATAGACATATATGTGCGTGTCAGATGTCACTATACATTATACACATATACGTGCGTGTCACATGTCACTATGAAGGGGCAATACACAGAAATGTGTGTGTCAAATGTCACTATACATTATAGACATATATGTGCGTGTCACATGTAACTATACATTATAGACATATATGTGCGTGTCAGATGTCACTATACATAAAGCTCTGTTTAATTTTTTTTGTGAGCCTATACACATAAATGTGCCATACATGATGACTACATAAATCCTAGTTTATTTTTTTATTTGTTTGACCTGACCTGATAATAAAATGTAATATATTATAGCTTACCTGTCAGTTGTAATTTGCACAATGTAAAGTAGTAAATTAGTAAAGAATTGTCTTCTCAAGTAAAAGCAGCAGTTATCTCAGAAGTCACTCTGTTGATCACCTGAGGAGAAATGTATTTTTTAGTTGGAAATAGCCAGTATTTATAAACTTGTAGAAAGTTCTGGAAAGTGAGACCGTTAGAACGCAATACGCATGCGCTCTTTGCGTTCCAGCTTACAATTTGCGTTCCATCCGCCATTTTAGGCGTATTACTGTTCAAAATGGTGTTTAATATGATTGTGATACGTTCCGCATAGTATGTGTTTCATTATTGCGAGTAAGTGTAGTGTAGTTACGTCTGAAGCCTCGTTTTCGTTTTGTTCGTCGGCCATTTTTTCTCTCGCTTACCGATGGTATTAGTGTCTAAAGTGTTTATTTTGATTTAAATGTAGGTGTAACTTGTTTTTTTGAGGTGCTGGCTGGTTCCTCTTGCTGTAGGTAAGCTTTTTATGTGTTTGTTGTGTGTCTTTGTTAAGTTTTAAATGTTTGTATGTCGGCGTGTTGCGTCCGATGTTTGCGAAGTCGTAATGTGTGGTAACGTGTCTCGTATGGTGTTTGCGTGTGTAGCCTCGTTTTCGTTTTATTCGTCGGCCATTTTTTTTGTCGCTTAACAAACTATTTAGTGTCGAAACTCTTTTATTTTGAGTGCAATTAAGTTGTAAGTTGCATTTTTGAGGTCCTGGGTGCTTCCTGTTTGTGTAGGTAAGGTTTTTATGTATGTGCTGTGTGTATGTATTGTGTTTTTAATTTTGTAATGTTCGCGAGTTGCGTCCGAGTGTTGCGAGGCCGTAATGTGTGTGAACGTGTGTCGTATGTTGTTTGCGAGTGTCGTAATGTGTTTGAACGTGTGTCGTATGTTGTTTGCGAGTGTCGTAATGTGTTTGGACGTAAATTTTTTTTTCAAGGGTCGCAGTTGCTGCAACTGAAGACCTCGCTTTGCGAGGTCCTCAGGTGCTGGCATGGAGCGCCTGCGGCGCTCCAAGCCAGCAACTGAGGCCCTCGCTTCGCGAGGGTCCTCAGTTGCTGGCAAGGAGCGCCTTCGGCGCTCCATGCCAGCAACTGAGAACCTGGCACAGTGCCCTCGCTACGCGAGGCCCGCGACTCGCTGCGCGAGCCGCGGCCCTCGCTACGCGAGGCCCGCGACTCGCTACGCGAGTCCCGGCCCTCGCTTCGCGAGGCCCGCGTCTCGCTGCGCGAGCCCCGGCCCTCGCTTCGCGAGGGCCGCGGGCTCGCTACGCGAGCCCGCAGCGTTAGCAACAACTCGTACGCTCACAACTATATATGTGATTGTTGTTGTTATCCATAACAGGTTCAATAGATGTACATTCAAACTTGAGCTGACAACACTCTGCAAAAGTATGTGTATCTTCTGGACTTTGTATAAATTACCACCGACAAGGCCTCATCTGCAAGGCCTCACAACATCCACTTCAGTCACACAGCCATATTACCTCCCTTTTCTTTAGGAGTATATGTCCTCAAGATGTCACCTTATTTTTCTTTTACTGTTGATGTCTTCCAGATATGTCACCTTCCCTTTCTTTTAGGAACATATATCTTCTCTAAGACATCCACCACAGCAGTAACATCATTACATCTCTCTCCATGTAACTGAAACTCTCAACTGACTAACTCTGACAGTTACAGCATGACAACACAACATTCCAAAATATTTAACACTTAATGAACCAAACTTGCAGCATACAGAGTCACACAACACAAGTTAATCACACATAGGCAAACAACATAACATACAGTACAGTAATTAACATAACATAACATACAGTAATTAGCATACATGTGGTAATCAACTTAACATAACTATACACAGACTTAGCCCAGTCCCACACCAATGGATCACATGAGTCCCAGGAGGATTATGACAACTACTTCCCCCTTTTAGATGCAGCAGCCCGGTGATCATCTCGTTCATTCACTGTTTTTATTTTTATTTATTAGCATGTAATTCCTCGATCTGTAATTGCAACTCCTTGTTTTGATTATGCAAAGCATGGTTTTCCTCAACTTTGTGAGACACTTTTGCATGCTCATTCTGAAGTTGCTCATCAATATATCTTACTAGCGAATTGCCCATCAAAAAATGACGGCAATGAAATTGTAAATGAGCTAATGCTGTTTGGTGTATAATAATACATTAATAAATGAATATACTTGACCTATTTTGAAGTAATATATGCAGGAAGCATTGTGTTGAAGAGCTGACAATCTGTTTTGATGTTGGTGGAGCATTAGTGGTGTGGAGCTGCTGTGTAAGTGTGATGAATGTGTGCAGTGTAATAGTGTGCGTGCGCGAGACCAAACCGTTAGCGTAGTTGTGTACTTCCGCATTGTTGTAAAATGGCGAGTAATGTGTGGTATGCGTCTTAGCGGAATATCCGTAGGTCTTTTGTAGTGTTTTGCGTGTTTCTTGTGGTGTTTTGCGTGTTTACAGTGCTGTAGCCTCTTCTTCGTTTTGTTCTGCGGCCATTTTTCCTCTCGCCTCGAGAATTTTTGAGTGTCTAAACTCTTTTGAGGAGTAACTTCATTTTTTGAGGTCCTGGATGCCCCCTCTTGCTGTAGGTAAGCTTTTTATGTATGTGTTGTGTGTATTTATTGTGTTTTTCATTTTTTCATGTTCGAGGGTTGCAGACGATTTTTGTGAGGTCGTAATGTGTGGTAATGCTGCTAGGGAAGAACAGTAGGAGGTGCTCGCATCAGAGTAAGGAAAGAGGGGAAAGGAGAGGGGGGGGGAAGGAGGATAAGGGGGAGGGAGGAGGATGATAAGGGGTGAGGAGGAGGATGATGCGGCGAAGGAGGGAGGATGTTGTCAAACTGCGAGTTGTCATCCTGCAAGGCCGCAAGTGTGACGACAACTCGCAGTTAGACAATTATAATATGTGATATTCTCATCTCTTTCAATGATATTTCTTTTCAGCTGTTCCTGTTCATTCTTCAAACCCTGGGATATATTGATTTCTGCTTTTAGGGGCACATTTTCTCTTTGTAGAGCCTTGAGCTCCTCTCCACCTTTTACTAAATTAGAATGTGCCAGAGCCAAGAAATCCTCCTTCTGTTTTATCTGCTTGTCTTTTTCTGCAAAAGTTGTCTGCAGTTCTTCAACAAGGACAGATGCTTTAAGGACCTCCTAATGACAGGATGCATCTTTTTCATCCTGCCCTGATTAGCAGGGCTCCTTCCACCCCTTGGGCCAGGTCCTACCCATGGTTGCCTCTACCAGCAGCTTCATATAACTGGCCTGCAGCTCCAACTCTTCCTAGATTAAGGATTCAATAAACACAGCCTCCTTGGACCCTGATTTTGGTCCCACTTCTTGGCAGGGCTGATTATACAGGATCATCCCCCCATCTTCTACATGCCCAATGCCACATGCAGGTTGCCCTGCAGTACACCCTGGAGTATTTTCATTAACTCCAGCCGGTAGTGGGAAGGCCGTTGCAAATCGATAGCTGGCTCCATCAGATAATGATACGTCTACTTCAAAGCGATCTCCTCCCACACCAGTCCCTGCAGCCATTTTGATAGCTCACCTCCCTCCTGGAGCTCCAGGAATACCATCCACTGATTCTTTAGAGCTGCTTCCAGGTCTTTTTGTATTGCAACCTGACGTGCTCTCCGCTCCTTCATCCTTGTGAACTGGCTCCTTTTACCCTGGATCACCTCTGCTCTGCAGGAAATCAGGGACTTGGTCTGATGATACTGGGCAAATTGTCTGTCTCTGCATCTCCTCCAAGCTTACGAAAGTACCCAACTTCTGCCTTATGATGAAGGGATCCCGCTTCTGACACCAGTTGTGGAGATCTGCTTCTTCTTCAGGCTTGATAAGGCTATTGTGACCAAACCTACCCAGCAGAGCTGGGTGACTTCAATCTTTTGCAGCATCAGAGTCTTCTGTAGTCAATCCTGTCTTCTCATGATATAGCTTTAATCTTATGAACATTGTGGAGATCTGTTTTCTTCAGTTGGGCTTGATAAGGCTATTGTGGCCAAACTTACCCAGCAGAGCTCCCAGATTCCTTTTATCCCTTCACCAAGACAGCTTATATCTCATAAATTAGATGTAGTATTTAAGAATATGAATGCAGGCTCAGCATTATAAAAACAACAGGAACTGCTTTAATTCTTTAATTGTTTTTGTAATCCATAACAGGTTCAATAGATGTACATTCAAACTTGAGCTGACAACACTCTGCAACAGTCTGTGTATCTTCTGGACTCTGTATAAATTACAAATGACAAGGCCTCATCTGCAAGGCCTCACAACATCCACTTCACTCACACAGCCATATTATCTTCCTTTTCTTTAGGAGTATATGTCCTCAAGATGTCAACTTATTTTTCTTTTACTGTTCATGTCTTCCAGATATGTCACCTTCCCTTTCATTTAGGAACATATATCTTCTCTAAGACATCCACCACAGCAGTAACATCATTACATCTCTCTCCATGTAACTGAAACTCTCAACTGACTAACTCTGACAGTTACAGCCTGACAACACAACATTCCAAAATATTTAACACTTAATGCACCAAACTTGCAGCACACAGAACCACACATCACAAGTCAAGCACACATAGGCAAGCAACATAATATAACACAGCATAACATAACACAGCATAACATAACATACAGTAATTAACATACATGTGGTAATCAACTTAATATAACATGAAATAGCTATACACAGACTTAGCCCAGTCCCACACCACCATATCACATGAGTCCCAAGAACTGGTGGTCAGGAGGATCATGACAAACATATCTTTCAGTGAATAGTTTGGCTTGATTTCCTGTAGTATGGATAGATTGAATCTTCTTGCAGATCAGGAACATCTTAGCAGTGTAAAGTAAGTGCATTTGCTGGATAACTGGAGCACTCTTTAGCATTGTCTGTTTTCGGCATTAGACTGATCATTTCTAGTCTACTGGTCATTGTTATGTTTTCCAAATTTGTTGGGATAATGCAAGCAACATTTTCACAGCATCATCTTATATGTCCTCTCACTCCCGCCTTCAGGACTTTTTTCGTGCTGCTCCTACTATCTGTAACTCCTTGCCTCGCTCCACTAGACTATCCCCCTGCCTCAAATCCTTCAAAACCTCACTAACAACGCATCTGTTTAAAGAAGCCTATCACCCGCCACCTTAACACCCACAATGCATTATTCACCCTCCTGTATCACACCCAAACCCTTTAGAAAATCCCTAAGCTACAAGACAGGGCCCTCCTTTTCTTGCAATGTGTTAATATTACATCCTAGAGCCTTTTACAACACTATGACTTTCTAACTGATCCCTTCCTCTGCTCTCCCTTTCTAACTTCCTACCTAAGTAAATTCTAATTTTCTCCCTGGTCTATCCCGATCCTTATCTGTCTTGTTGCCTCTTCTATTCTCTTTAGATTGTAAGTGGCGAATTTCCAATCTTGTGGGGTGCTTTGGAAAAAAGCACTCTCTGCAAAGTTTCTAAGCTCAAAACAAGGCCTCTATTTTCTGCAGTTTGTTAACATTGTATTCTTCCTTGTTCTTATCCCCTGTGCAGCGCTATGAAATATGTTGGTGCGATACAAATTAACATTATTAATAATATTAATAATAATAATAATAATAATAATAATAATAATAAAAGACTATGAGCCTCATTCAATTGAGGCTTCGGGAGATCCAGGCTTCGGTAATGGAACCCGGAACTTATTTTGCTATTCAATTGGCATATTTTTACGTCCTCCCAATCGATGCGATAATTAATATCGCAAGTTAATGCCTCTCCAAGCCTTTGATCTTTCATGGCCGGAAGAGTTGTGAACGCTAAAATCGCAAATTGCTATTCAATCGCTCTGATTCCCCCTTGCTAACTACCCCATCAAGCCCACAAATGGCAAAAATCGAACCACGAGTTAATGACCGAAGCACTTTAAATGCATATATACACTGACTACTGTACTTTTATTAAAAGTGAAAGAGATGCTAGGTCTTAGAATTATTAGCACAACATTCTCAAGCCCGCAAGTCGGCCAAATAAAATACTTTATTTCATGTTTAAATTCCGTGTTATATCGATCCTGGCAATACATATAATGGAACTCGCATGTAATACAATATCATATATACGGTTTTATCAATATTGCATTATATCTGGAATGTGATGTCCGATCGTAACTTGTAATTCAACCCCCATTTCCAAACCCATAATGATGACAATCTCTGTTTCCATTGGCTGTTTCTAATTACGGCCTTGCCTGATTGATCATGTTCAAGCTCGCAAATGCTACATACGATAGCATGGTTTTCGAATTTCGCTATCGTCCCCTAACTTGTGGCCTTGAGCAATTGAATAGTATCATAACCTGCGAACGCTGTGGGCCCCCAGCAGGCCCACCGACATACAACCTATACCTCCATAACTTGCGCCTACTAATTGAATGAGGCGCAGTGTTACTTTTTTTATTTGGTTTAATGTTTTTCCCCAACCACCAGGTGTATGCCCAGGCCCCCTGAGACCCATTTTCATCTAAACTAAAGAGTAAGATACATTATATTCTCATTTGCATGTCCCTACCTTTTAGACATTATTAAGGATGTCCTGGTTGGCAAAGAAGTAAATACACCCCAGAGCCACCTCAGCTCCCCTAGTCGACTCCCCTCACATGCAATAAAGATTTCTCTATCCAAGGGGTGAGCGGCTAGAAAGCGGGTATCCCCAACTGCATAGTCCCCTGAAGTCACAGGGCCTTACTATAATTCCCTCGCCAGTCCGGAGGTAGACCAAGCCCACTAACCAGCCATTCTACCCTCTGCAGGGTCCCCCAAATAGCAGAGAGCATATCTTCGATAATCTAAAGCTCACACACCTCAGGTTTATTGTCACCACAAGGGATAGACACAGACCCCCTCACCCAGACACTCACCTAATCAACCTCTTTTGTGCTTGGAGTTAGCTAATAGCTGAGGTTATAGACATCTCAGCACCTAGGTGGGGATGGAGACCGGTTTCCACCAGGTTCTTCAATAGAGGCCTTGCCCATGTGGGGTAGTTCTAAGCGGGCATAAGGTATGACATTTATGTTTATTAAAGAAGTGGTCCATTGGTGATTGGTGCACTGATAGGGGAATCGATAACTTGTCCTAGCCTCTGGTTTAACTATCATGTGTGTAGGGATAAAGGAACCTATACAACCTGTGGGTAGGATTGGTCTTCTTGGCCTTTTCGAGCCCAATGAAGAGCAGGTTGTGACAACTGGTGGGATCAGTGGCATCGCCAAGGCACGATATCAGGATGGTGGATTACAAGGACTTGTCTGCCACTGCACTTTATGAGGAGATAAGGCAAGAGGTATTCATATGCCAGGACATAAGATCCATCCAGCGATGATCGAGGAGCTCCACCGGGATGACAAGCTCAGTAAGCCAGGAGAAGGGATGGAGGAAGTAGACCTCTCCTCTGGTGGTACTACCTCAGTAAAATATCACCCTAATGTTCAGCTGATCAGGGAGGACAAGGTGATGAGGAGATACTGGGTATAGAGATCCATGATACCTGGGGACTTGACTGGTGTCATAGACTTTCAGGAGCAAATCAGCCAAGAGGTCTCCACAGTGAATGAGAAAGTAGATCGACTGCTGGTTCCTCTTGCCATACCACCAAGGATTCCAGGGGAACACTCTCTGTTCAGCTCGAAGTTATCAACAACGGCTTCACAAACTTTGAAGAGGGTCAGGAGGACATCAACCCTAAAATGTACAAAAAGCGTTCATGTGCCGAATGAGGCATGCCTTTGAGAGCTGGTGGAAGGGATGGAACATTTGTAAAATGAATGAGGTAAATTATGTTGTGCTGCTGGAGGAGTTTTTTGCATCATTATCAAACTTAAATTGTAATAATCTTGTTTGGAGTTCTGTCTCAGGCAGACTGAGGACTTCTAAATGACAGGCTAGGCCAGGTATTGATGATGGAACTTCTGTGGAATCCAGTCTAGGTTAAGTTAGTATGATGTACAGTTCAAGGTGTATAAAGGATTGCAGATGGCAAGTACCTATACAAACAGGATCAAAAGGGCTGGAGTTTTAAAAATAGATAATCAAGTTCAGTCCAGGAGGCACACAGGAACCTGGTCCAAATACAAAGCCAAACGCAGCATCTGGGTTATCAAAACAATGTACTGAGTATCAAATATTCACTAATTTCGCTATACAGGTTCATGACACCAAAGATGCACTCACATATGTAACATTCATTCACACTGTTTTATGCCATTACTTTTGCTATTGGTAATGATACAAAGGAACAAATCCACATTAGCGGTCTTTTAAAGTGTAATTTTCACATGGATACATTATGATCTAAATAATCAATAGCTAAAATATGTTCTTTTTGGCATTTTATACAATTACAAACAAACCAAGTACATGTTTATCTTTACAAGTAGACAGCAAATCATCAATGTATCTTCATGTAAAATCAGTCTGAGTTTCTGATGTTTGTTTGACATATAAATTAATGTAAAGAAATACATATAATAAAAGTACTATAGTTAATCCACTTCTTGATGATTGCAGGCTGTGTCTCAATCAGATAGGCATCTAGTTTAAAATATACTTTGGAGGAGCACTGACAGATAACATTATACCATGATATACAGATAAATTGGCATATATAAACTTTGCATTAGCCTTTATTAAACTTTTTAATGCTTTTTTCTTTTGTAATTTTTTTAGAAACTTCAGGAAAAAATAATTAGTTACTGTGAGAATACATTATTTGGTTTTTGGTCAATGTGTATTATTTATGATTGGAACATTGTTTTGCTTTAATTAATTAATGATCATCTTATAGTAAGAGCTGACAGCTTGAGGATACAGCACGTTATTTTACAACAATATGGCAAAGGCTAAAGTGCACACAAGAAGGATCTGTTTCTTGGTTACAACCTTCTAATAAACAATATCTGGAAAATCAACTGATTTTTGTTTTTTTAATGAAACTTAAGTGCATTTCAAATTGCAAAATATCATATACTGACACAATGTATTGTAATTAAAAAAATTATGCTTTGTGAAAAAAAAAGGATAGTGTAATTTACTCTGAATGCGTACCAAAAAATTGTCCTATGGATCCTATTTAGGAATCCTTGAACTAGTAACAAAAGAACTTAAAGCATTGGATAAAATTACTCCCAAATATACATCAAGTAATAATTTGAGTAGAAAAGAACAACAAGCATTAAAAGAATTACAGAAAAATTAAAAGATCATTATAAAGCCTTCAGATAAAGGAGGAAATATAGTGGTATTAAATACCACAGATTATATAGCAACTACTCAAAAATTACTAGATGATAAAGAATGCTATCTGAAACTTAAGGAGGATCCAACAGATGAATGTATAAAAAGGTTAGAAAGAATATCCAAGTGTATATATAGATGAAATTCTAAAGCAATATGTAACAACTCTGCCATCATTTGTCAACGCCACAAAAGACACATTGAGGAGAATAGATGGAATAACAATACAAAACAATTCTCTATTGGTAACAATGGATGTAGAATCACTCTACACAAGCATTAAACATGAACATGGATTACAAGCGGTGAAAGCATACCTAGATTCTAAAGGAGTGGATTATGAAAACCAAAATATATTTACAATAAAATTATTGGAATTTGTTTTGGATAACCATTATTTATTTAAACAATGGTATAAACAGGTTAGGGGCACGGCAATGGGGACTCTGTGTGCCCCTAACTACGCAAATTTATATTTAGGCCACTGGGAAAACAATATAGTATTCTCAGAAAACAATTAATCTTATACACAAAAAATAGAGCTATGGATAAGATGATTTGATGATATACTGGTCATATGGTCAGGCTCTGAAGAAGAACTCAAAGAGTTCATAAAAAAATTAAATAATAATGAACAAAATTTTAAATTAAAATATGAGTTCAATAAAGAAATAGTGACATTCCTTGATTTAAGCATCTATTTAAATTCTGAAAAAGAACTTGCAACAAGAACCTATAGAAAAAAAAACGTCAACAAACTTGTTGTTACATTGGAAGTGTCACCATCCAATTTCAACAAAGAAAGCCATTCAATAGGACAGTATTTACGTGTAAGAAGAAACTGTAGCAGTCAACAAGAATTCAAAACACAAGCTAAAGAACTACAGGAAAGATTCATTCAAAGAGGATACACAAAAAAAGTGTTGAAGAAAGCATACCATAGGGCCTTAACACAGGATAGAAATCCACTATTAGTTGAAAATAAAAGAGACAAAAAACAACAACCTATAAGTTTCATCACAAACTTCTCAAATCAATCTCAACAAACAAGATCTATATTGCAAAAACACTGGAACATCTTGAAATTAGACAGAGATCTGGATGAAGTACTTACAGAACAGAGTACAATCACATACAGAAGAGCAAAAAACCTAAAAGATCTCCTGGTACATAGCCATTATGAAGAAAAGAAAAATAAGAGGAACTGGCTAATAGAAGGCCAAAAAGGCTGTAAAGCATACAGCAAATGTAAAGCATGTCCATTTTTATTAAAAACCACAGAATTTCAAGATACAACAGGATTAAAGAATTATAAGATAAGACACAATATAAATTGTCTAACTGAAGGTGTTATCTACCAAATAATTTGCTCATGTAATAAAAAATACACAGGCAAAACCAAAAGACAGTTAAGATGCCGTGTATTAGAACATGTAAATGATGTTTTAAATTTAAAAGATACCCCAATAGCAAAACATGTACGTCATCATCACAACAATAATCCATACTGTTTGAAATTCCTAGGTATTGATCATATAACAAAAACAGCAAGAAGAGGAAACTGGGATAAACACCTACTGTGTCAATAGGCAAAATGGATATTTCAATTGCATACAAATAAAATACATGGTTTAAATGAAGAATTTACATATACAGCATTCATTTGAAAAAAACTCTTATGAAATAAAATATAAAATTAAAATACCTAGATTTAATATATGAAAAGGATACAAAAACCAGCAAGCTTTAAATGAAGAATATATATATATATATATATATATATATATATATATAATTCATTTGAAAGAAACACTAATAAAACAAAATACAAAATTAAAAAAAAACTTTTATTAAAAAAAATGAAAAGTTAAAAGAAGTAATTAGAATTCCATCTTTATCTATAAAATTCATTAACACAATAATAAATTTAAAACATAAATAAAATAAATATATATAAATAAATAAGTAAATAAATAATATATACAAACAAAAAATGAAATATAAATAAACAAAAAAGAATAAATAAAAAAAAAAAAGTATCCGGATTAGACAAAAAATAAATTAACATGGTGTGCAAAATAATTATAATTAAAATCAATAAACATGTTTAGCAAAAAAAAAGTTTTAATAAATAAAACAAAGGTATACTAATGCTAGCAAGCTAAAAGTATCACTTTGAAAGTAATTTCTCTATTTAAAATCAATACACATAATAAAATAATATAAATACAATATAGTAACAGAAGAAAATGAATATAATAAAAAAGAAAGTAAAAAGCAACATTTGATAATAAAGCATGAACAAAAACATTCAGGAACATAAGGAGTTAACTAATTGCCATAGAAACTATAAATAGCTCCACAGAGAAGGCAGCACTGTGCCCCTGATGAGTGATAGAGCCTCACAAAACGCGCGTCAGGAGATTGTAACGTCATCAGTAAGCGCGATTACAGCGCAGACCAGGCTAACATAGCGTGGAGCATGATAGATATAGCTATATAGCTCCAGGTCTACTACCACCTTAAAAGAAAGATAGGAAACCAATTCCCTCACCACAAAGTTACAATATAGTAACAGCAGAGTAATATACAAGAATAAGAAAATAGAAAAGCAAGAAAAAGGAAAAAAGAGTAAAAGCATAATTAAAGCAAAAAATGGAAGAAAGAGGATGACACAACCTCCTTTAAAAAATAGACAGAAGCATTAATGAAACAGACAGTTTAAGAAACAGCATATAATCAGGAGTGTATACATTTTAAAAAATAGCACAGCACTAGCACTATAAATGAATAAGATAAAGTAGTGACTGTGACAGACTAACAGTCACGAGGTAGAAGGTTAAATCAACAATATAAGAAGAAATTAGCACTAAGTGAAAATAGCACAAGCACTTTAAGATAATAGTTTTGAATAACACGATATGAATTATAATGCACTTTAAGTAATAGAATCACGAATTAACATAAACAGGATAAAAGATTAACACAAAAGAAACATAAAGGCACTTCAAGCATACACTCAAGTGAAGTGCTGTATGAAAAAACAAAACTATAAACAGATAAAAGGATTATAAAACCTTATCTTAATTTTATGTAAAAATCTTAATCTTATGTAAATTACAATCCAGGGTACCTGATAAGGATTTGATTAAGGAAAAATAATCAAAAAACACAAATACAGTTGAATTAAAAAACAAAATCCTTTATTGACTTGAGCATAATAAAGTAATTAAATAAAAAAGCTGTGATCAAAGTAAAGAATAGAGTAATAACAAAAATAAAACTTAAATAAACCTTTAATAATTTGCTGGACGTCAAAAAACCCAAAGGACTAAAAACCTTGGGTTTAACATGAATTTTTTAATCATTGCATTTTTAACAACATTTTAAATGTATAAATAAAGATTGAATTTTTAAAATTAGTATGTGGCAATAATAATTAAAATAAAGGCTGCATAAAAGGTGTTTCTGTACAACCTTGGTTGGTTGTTCAAGGATTCCTAAATAGGATCCATAGGACAATTTTTTGGTACTCATTTAAGTAATAACACCTAGGCCTAGTAAACAAACTAAGATCATTTTTGAGTATTATAATTTACTCTGAATATTCACCAATGTTCAGTGATGATACAACTGCAATGAAGTGGTAGTAGTTTGCCACCACTTGCATAACTTGTGCAATGTTTTTGTTCAGTCCTTTTGTCAAGTCTGACTCTCTGTGACCATATGGACCGCAGCTTCCAGGCACATCTGTTTATGTTTCTGGTTGCGCGTATCCATATGGTTTTCTTGGCAAAGATACTGGAGTGAGTTGCCAGTTCCTTCTCCAGTGGACCGTAATTTGTCTGATCTCTCTGCTATGATCTGACCATCTTGGGTGACCCTACATGGTTTAGCTCACAGCTTCCTTGAGGTACATAAGCCCTTTCGCCATGATAATGTAGCGATCCAGAAGGGGAACTTGTGCGTAGCTCTAGTCTAAAAATGAGGGGTAGAAACATTATTTACAATTTTCACACCTAAAAGTAAAGTTGTTTTAATCAAATATTAAAATTAATTGAAAAGCTGTTTATTTTGATATTCACTGTATACAACTTATAAAAACTGAAGATTTACAGGAGCCATTTAAACTCAGAGGATAATCAGGCCATATTTCACTTCTGCTTTCAACTGAAGCAATATAACTTTTAAGGTAATACAATGCAACAATTATCAACAGGGTTGCATTATTATTTTCTTTCTTTCATCATCTGACATCCTTGTCCTATTTGCTACATATTATTTCAAGCTGCTAATGAGGGATTCTTAATCAGAATAGTATTGTTGCCCTCTTCTTGTCTAATAGAAAGGCCAGAGATAAAATAACAACCTACAGTATGTTAAAAGTGCCATTTATTGCTAGATGTCTTCAAACATAAGGCTTGAATTGTGCCCTTTTTATAGGATGATGGAAATTAACCATAGTCATTATACAGATGCTTTCAATGTTATTACTATAATTTGTGTGTATAATGCAGCTTTTCACATTGATGTTATTTATTTTCAAGTATTTTGCAAATGATATGCAAGACAATATCTTTATTTTAACTGAATATAATGCAAAACAAGTGTATTATGGACATTTACATTTAAAATTATGTTAATATTGATACTATAAGACTCAAAACATACCTCTCATACCATAACTTGTCTTAAACTTCAAACCTTTTGTGAGCCATTTTTATCTGCTTTACCTTTTTTGTTTTATTTTTCTCTTTGTATTGTTTTTTTTTTTTTGCATATATCATTTTACTGCTTATTTGAGTTTAAAATACATGATGCCCAAATCTTCAAGTATTTTTCATAATTACCATTTATTGTACTTGTTTACACTATATTTAATGTGTTTTATTGATGCTTGAAGACCATTACATTGCTGGAAATGTACAGTTACTTCCTCACCACTGAGCAACAAATAGAATGTGTCTAATTAGCTCTTTATCATTTTGGTTAATGGGTAGATTTGTAAATCCTAATGAAACTAGAAATAGATGTTTTATGGTATTTATACCTATAATTGTATTGATAGTATGATAAACACCATCCCATTACAATCCCTCTATCTTCAAGCACTTCTTGCACAAGTCACCTTTGAAGCTATAGTTTGTATCCTTTATATTTAACCCTACATACTATAATTTACTTGCTATAAAATACCATCTAAATAACCATATACCAATGGTCCATAAATGTGTCTGTGCTGATTCCTCACTATCAGTGTTGGACATTAGGGCCATTTCCTTGGTTGTGCACATTCTCATTTGTGTTATTATGTTCTTCTTTCTTAAAAGACTATGGTAACAAAAACTTCAAATGTCTGTAAAGTATGCAACAGATTAAAAATATTATGAAACAAAAAAGCCAATATAAAAAAAAAAAAAGACAATATATAAACATTTACAACATTACCAGGTCTATAACTCATGGACATAATAAATAAAAAATATTCCTTTTAGCAGGCTCTGATAGTGCATAGACGCTACAGGATAACCAAGCTGCCCCCAATAAGGTGCGATCTCCTGTGTAGAATCCTATCTGCATCCACCAATGAATCAACAATTCTCACATAATCCTCTTTCCCCCTCCTTCACTCTTGAATAGATATTAAAAAGAAGGAGATTATTCCCATTCAGTCTCTATGCAAGCAGGAGATGTGGAAGACACATACATGGCATCTGTCAGGCGCAAGTAGTATTTACTAAAATAAAGATTTTAGCTAAAAATGATTGTATGCCGTTTGCTTAAAAAAATCTGCTAATTGTATTAAATTCTACAAAAATATTTGAAGTTTTCCGGTCTATAGTGGTCTTCAAGTAATGGCCTGATAAAGTTTTTAACTTAAAGAAGGTTAATACGTTCTGCTCTACTGATGCTTTGTTATCTGTGAGCTTTTCAAGTTTTCTAGATTCATGGCTGGAGCATATGGCCAGCATGGAGGGCTACGTGGAAGAAGTTAGGTTCACTTTATTGGAGTATTTCAGTCACCTAGAGATATCAAACTGTTGTGGTATATGTCTGTAAGAGGTGTTCTCTACCGATAAGAAAAATACACATATTATAGTATACAGATACTTAGCGTATTACATTAGATTACCCATAAATGAAACATATAGCACAAGCAGTGGTAACTACCATCAGTTTTTTTTCTATGTTGACCCTCACTAACTATGGAAGCTCAATTTTTGTTCACATTCCCTAGTTGTCTCTTGCCACTTACATTGGCCCTCAGAAAACATGTCAAAATGAAAGCCACAGCTATGCAGCATCAAACACAGCTACTGCTGCCCTTCTGCAGTCTCATTAGTATCCCTTTACAAGCCTTCACGATAAGAGCCTTTTAGGAGTGTGGTGTATGAAGTTGTAATCCCTTTAACATTATTTATTAAGCATTTTTCCTCCTTGCTGTACAATATCTCCATTGTAATTATTGCAATGTGCCTATTTATGTGATCAGTTAACATTTTACCCTGTAGATTTGTAATTACCCTGTTCAATGTGCATATACATTTGCTAGCACAAACAAAGAGTTGTGGAGAGGTAGGAACTGCTTCACATAGGCCCTCATTCAATTGCAATTTGACCAATTGAATAGGGCCCTAAATAAGCACATAACATATTTGTTTAAAGAAGTTTTTAGTTAGTAAGCATCTATCCAAAAGCAAAGTTATCACTAACTAAAAACTTCTTTTAAATAAATGCGCTATGTGCTTATTTAGAGCCCTATTCAATTGGCCCAATCACATATGAATGAGTCCCATAGTGTATTTTATATAGTGTAACTTGCCACCTGATAATTAAACTTCTGTACCATTCTGCTATACCTTAGCACATCACTAACACTGCTCATGTATCTGATGAATTCAGGAGAAATATTTTTGATCCAGCCTCTGCTAAATGAACATTCAAATAAATATTAACAGCACAATATATCTGAATTCATAAAGAGTAGAACAAAATCTGATAATTAAAAAAACTAGATCTAGAAGAGAATATTTTTGTAATGTATGTATGGAAACTAATTTTAATGAGACTTAAACAAAAGGTAGGCTATCTACAGCTGTGACTCTAGAATTTCACCCTAAAAAATGAAATGTCATCTCATTTAAGCATTCTTCATCTCTTGTACCAGAATAATAAAATTGTCTTTTAAGTCTCTTCTTCCTGAAGCTGACCTGAATGTTCCGCTGAGCCCTCGGAGACATTATATCTTACACATACTTCTAGGGGAAGATGACAGACAGTTACTTTGTCAGGTTTTTTTTTTGTGTTGGTATTATATAGTGAGAAAAAAATAACAAAAGCAATAGTTTTTCATTATATAGAACATTTTATTAATATTACTAATTAAAGACAAGCATAAAAGAAAAAATAAGCGTCTCTATAAACTTATACTGTCTCCCTCTTGTCCCAGCATGTGGGATCCTGTGACAGGAAATGTGCAGAGTGCAGCTCAGCAGGGGAGATGGGATGATCAGTTTAAAAATAAACCCACTGCCTCTCGCTGATGCTTTCCTTAGTTATTGACAATGCAGGGGGTAGTGTTTGCAATGAATATATCTGAACACGGACTTTGAATAATGTTCTTTTGCTGTCCTTGAATTTCAGATTGCATGGCGTATAGAAATTTAACCGCCATTATCTCTTTTTTAATTGAAAATGTTTCCATTTAGACTATTTCTGTATATTTTAAATTGTTTTCTTGTTATATGTATAACGATAATCACAGCTCTAAAATGCTAATATCACAAACATATACATCTTTTGTATCTAATTTTCCAGAATTATTTAAATTCAAAAGTACATTTTGCAAATCACACTTTAGCAAACGGTTCATATAGGCTTTTATGGAACCATAATAAGTGCTATTATTAAAGTTATATTTTAATCTGATTTTGTTACACTATGAAAGGGATATTGGCAGAGAAAAATACTGATGCCTCATTCTAATGCACAATCAGGAAGAATCCACTAAAGAGGTGCTTCCTCAAATCCTTTTTTGTTCGCTCACACTGCTGATTTACCAAGGGGCTAGATTCAATTACACTCTGTAAAACAGACATTATTTGTGAAAAAGAAGGGGGTGGATAATACATTTTACTTACTTTCACAATTGTAAAGTTGTAGCTAAATTGCATGTCTGTAAATAAACTAACTATATATAAATAAACTTAACACCACAGTCAATACCAACAGGTACGGAACCAATCATTGCACTCACACACAGCTCCTACCTGCAAACATTACCAATTCCCTTCCATTTTCAGTAAAAGATCCTCACTCCCTAGGTGCATTTATACTATATAAATCACTGACCCATTATCAGCCTTATTAAATTGCAATATGGCCAATTAAAAAGGGCTCTATATAAGCACAGAGCATATTTTTTTACAGAAGTTTTTAGTGAACTTCTATCCGAAAGCAAGGTCTTCACTAACTAAAAACTGCTGTAATAAAAATACGCTCTGTGCTTATATAGAGCCCTATTGAACTGGTCAAATCACAATTTATTAAGGCTGATTGTCCCTTTTTTTCACTGGGTACAAAAAATGTCAAAACAAGAGGAATTCAATTATATCTATATATTTTCACAAGCTGCTAATCTCTCAAACAATCCCAAAAGGAAGAAACTTTAGACAGCAAGGCAAGTTAAATATTAGCATGCATTAAAAGGAGTATATAAACATGGTAAACAGATATCATTTTGCGACTATATAAATCCCTAATATGCCTTCATTTGGAATATATATGTAGCCCTATTAAACTCCCCCAACGTGTAAAACCGTAGCCCGAAATGTTACTTGCGGCTATTAAATTGGCCTCGTAAAGCAAGCTGTGCACGACTTGCGGCTTAACAGCCTAATTAAATTGTGATTTGGTAAAATATGCTCTGTGCTTTTATAGAGCCCTATTCAATTGGCCGAATCACAATTTAATAAGGCTGTAAGGCTGAAAAATAGGCTAAGGGACGTGGAACGTGGAACTTTGCGTCCACAAATCCTTTGTTAATGGCTTCACAGAACAAAGGATTTGCGGGAGCAAAGTTCCACGTTCCACGTCCCTTAGCCTTTTTTTCAGCCTTACAGCCTTATTAAAATGTGATTCGGACGGTCAATTTTGCCAGTAAATTGCAACTAATTTTCAAAGACGCCATGGCATTCAAGCCTGTAACCCGCAAAAGAAGGCAAAAACATTCCGGCCTCCAAATAGGACCCGCAAAGGGGTTACAGACAACTTTTAAACACTGTAAAGGACAATATAAACACATCGTTGCACTTTAAAATATAGGGAAAGCATGGAAAGGCATTACAATAAGCACAATAAGCCCCCAATAAAAAATAATTTTTTTTATCATATGTCGGAATGGTCATGCACATGCCAGACAATGAGCGCCTACTGCGCTCACTGCCTAAGTCCTGCGAGCTCAGAAGGCTTCAATGCCTCAATGGCTCGCTTCGAGAGGCCCGCAAGCGTGATGACAAATCGCAGTTTGACAATTATAATATGTGATTTGATATTTAGTATTATATGATATCTAATGCTATTATGACTATTATTCTTCTTATATGTATTGACCTATTGCATGTTAACTAGGACTTAATAGTTTACATATCTAGGAATGTGACACTAATGCGATGCAGGTGGATGTCCCTTAACCCCAACCATTAAAAGCACACTGACATGGTTAGAACTTTATAACAAAGCTTTATTTTATACACAGACCACAATCAGAAATGGTCAAGACTGTGCATTAAAATCATGGGTGTGGGCGCATCCTGAAAGAGCAAGAGGCAAAAAGGGGATACCTAAAGGGGTAATGTCATAGTCTAGAATAAGCATGATGCATAGCACCTACCAGGGTAACATGTTGTCACTACACCACTGCAACACAAATCTGATGAAAAAAAGGATTATCAGAAATCACTCCATTTAATTGAAAAAAACAATAATGTGTAGAGCACTTACAACTTTTATAGATCTGCTCAATGAAACAGATGCCAAAACCTCTGGACTGTGTAATCAAATCCAGTTTCACACATACTGTACAGGGTGGTGACAAAAAATAAACAGTGGTCAACTAAAAAAAAAAGAGGTGGTATGGGTGTGCCCGGTGGTGGTGGCGGCCAGTCCGGCAAACTCCTGTGGGGGGAAGGAGGTGGTGGCTGGCTGTTGTCCTGTGATCCATTGGTCCAGTTGGAGGGCCCTGGCAAAATTCTTAGACTTAGCCAGGGCCCTTAGATCTTCGTTCTTCCTCCTACCCTGCTCCGGTTCCTGCTGGGTGGGGGCTTGCTCCTCCACATCCTGCTCAGATGGAGTCGACGTCCCCGCCTCTGGCTCGCCACTGGATCCAGACCTCCTCCTGGATGCTGAAAAATAGAAAGAAAGGTATATGTCATTAGTATGATGAATAATACATTGTTATTTGTTCGTTCCTAACTATCCGACATTTAGGCTTGAACCTGGGTGATTGCAACTCAGATTACCTATCTAGATTTGATCTATTCTTTAGTTTATGGTCTTAATCGTTCTTGGCTCCTAACGCTATCTTGAATCCTGCTGCGTTCTGTAACTGCATAGGCTGCAGTGGGCATATCAATAAATTGACTCTCTGTTGCTTGATTACTGTTGTTGTGCCCTGGAATGACAGTGATTTGTCAGCTTCGTGGAATTAATGTTAATTCCATAGAGCTGACATGTCAGTGTCCTTGTTGGTCATCATGTACATGTGATGTACATGTGGTGGCATGTTCTCAGAAGGTCCTTTGCGACCCTCTCATACTCATTATAGGTCACGCTGCAGTCTCTGCTCTCCTTAGCCATCCTCATCCTCACATTGGCCCTGATGTCATCAAATCTGTACTTAACAGAACTCACATCACTTGTCGTAGTGCCTACCGCAGTAACTTCTGCCGCTACCTCCTTCCAAGCATGAGCCCTAGGCCCTGTCTTAACTTCTCCTGCAAGAATGACGGGGCCGCCACGGATAGCACAGAGGAGAACCTCATTCTCCCGGTGCGTATAATTGTGGGACCTGTGCTTGCCCCTAGCTTCTTGCCCTCTCAACTGTGGACAGAGAGCCTTGCTTCCCTGACCTCCCCCTGTGGCCTGTCCCTTCCCCGAACTACCACCCACCTTGGATCAGGCCCCGTCCTCTCTGTCCCTCGGCTATGTGTTCCTGATGCTTGTGCCACCCTTCCACTACCCACCTCCTCCTCTGCGCTCTCCTCTTCTCCCTCACCCTCCTTCTCCTCTCCCTCCTCCTCTTATTACTCCTCTCACTCCTCCTCCTCCTCTTCATCCTCGTCCTCCTCTGCCTCATTGCCCTCCTCTCCCCTCTCCACCTCCTTGCCCTCCTCTCCCTTCTCCACCTCCCATCTCCCTTCTCCCATCTTCTCTCCTCCCTCCATGATATTCCAAAAGTAAAAGAAGGATAAATAAAAAAAGTATAACTGTATATGTCTGTTGGAAAAACATGTGTGTGCTATGTGTTATTAATAACTGTTGGGGGATGACGTGGGATTGGTGTGTGACCTAACTATATATATGTCTCTATGTGTATTCGTTAAATTATGTGTATTGCAAATATGTGGAATCTGTAAATATGTGTAAGCAAGTATTAAGTGTAAATCCATATGAAATAAAATATAAATTAATAAAATCGCAAACTACCTATCTCACAACTCTCCTACACTCTCTCCATTGCACCCAACCTCCATCTCTGGAGCCTGCATGCTGCTTCAAAAGAAAATTAAACACACTCAATGCATGGGCATGTGGAACGCAAATTTATAATCTCCCACTGTCAATCATATTGGGCTGGACCACTTTTTATTGGCGGAGAGGTCTGTGTCGCACCACATTATACCGCAATTGGATAGTTACGGACGATCAAGACTCATCTGTCCCCTTTACAGCTTGCAGGCATGGAAAGGATTTACCTGCTTGCATTTCAAGTTCGTAATTCGCGCCATGGTCTAATTTAATGGCTCTGTTTCAAGCCTGCAGCTGTTGTACCAAGAGGTTTTCAAGGGAGGAAGACATCCCTCAAGGTTAGAAGAAAAAACATTTAAGAATTTGGATCTGAATAAGCTAAATAAAAAAAAGAGAGAGAGGAACAAATTGCATTTTGCAACACCATATAATATTTAGGTAGATAGATTATACTTATTGTATATACTCAAGTGTAAGCCGAGTTTTTCAGCCCCTTTTTTAAGGCTGAAAAGGGCCCCCTCGGCTTATACTCAAGTCACTAACCAGTGTTTCTCTTTCCCCCGTGTCTCTCTTTCCCCCTGTGTCTCTCTTTCCCCCTGTGTCTCTCTTTAACCCCCGTGGCTCTCTTTAACCCCCAGATGCTCTCTTTACCCTTCCTGTGGCTCTTTCCCTCCCACCCCCATCCTCATCCTCAATCCCCCATCCTCAACATCCCATCCACAACCCCCCATTCCCAACCCCCCCATCCTCATCCTAAACCCCCCTCCTCATCCTATATCCCCCTCCTCATCCTAAACCCCCCTCCTCACTTTACCCCGCTAATTACACCCCCCTCTTCCTTTCCCCTCACATACCTTCCATCAGCAGCTGCTCCTCCGCTCCACTGCAGGATGTAGGGTATTATGTATGTCTCATCAAAATATTTTGCTTCTTGCTTCTCACTAAATGTGAATATGCAGTTCCTAGCTATAAGAAACAATTATATCTGATTAATAGGACTCATATAACTGAGGCATCAATGGTTTGGCATTTGTACAATGCAAAATCATCACATCACTAATAGCCAGGAGAAGACAATTAAATGATATGCAGGGCTATAGTAACACCTCTGTACCTCATTATGATTTAGTATCATTTTGCCCACAGTGCAATTTCATAAATATGAGTTACCTTTCTAACATCGCTTATGTGAACTGTGTATAATGAAATTGGCAAAAAAAAAACATAAAATTGTTTTTGCTAACTAAATTGGTGCCAGGAATTGTGAGTATTTATGTAAATAATGTATACAAATTAAACTTAACCATGTTTTGTACTGAAATTAATAAATTTCAGAAATATGTCCACATTTGATTTATTTTACACTTCCTATTCTATGCTTGAAGAAAAATATTTCATCTCATTTTATATTTTGTATGAAAGAAACTTTCCTGGCTTAAAACTATATTAATTGTTGCTCTTCAGTTTAATTATGAGTCATCAACACATTTACCAGGACACAGAGTGATCTTTCTATCAAACTGTGAAGCACAAAGGAACTGCACAGCTTTGTCATTTTTTCTTCTTTAACTGCAAAAAAGCAACAAACTGAGCTATTGAAGAAAATAATGATGGGGATTTACATAACAATGCGGTTTATATCCTCTTCTGTCTTAAATGTATAGGCAGTGTTTTATTAAGTGTTTTAATTGTTGTCTGTTAGAAGTAATTCAAACTTGAAGTTCTGTTGGTGATAAAGTTTCCAGTTTATACAATTCACCCCTGACAAAACTTTTCAAGAATTAAATATTAATGTATAAATGCATGAGGATTTGTTTACAATATCAAAAACACTTTCCTTTTCTGGAAATATTAAATTAAGTTCTTAAAAGTATGATCATTTTCGGTCAAATCTGGCCTATATCACCATGGTGTTAATTTTTCCTCATATCTATCTATCTATCTATCTATCTATCTATCTATCTATCTATCTATCTATCTATCTATTTGTGGTTGGGCCCCTCTCCTCGTGTAGCTGAGATGTGGCTGGTTGCTGCACCCTGTCTTGGCCTGCTAAGGGAGCCTAAGGTTGGGAGGGTGGAAGACACTTGTGAACGGTGCGCATCAGGTGTTTATAAAGGGTGGAGGTAGAGGGATCCTCATGTAGCTGAGATGTGGCTGGTTGCTATGCCCTGACCTGCAAAGAGAGCCAAAATGCAATCAAGGCTTACTGACTGAGTTTAGAGAAGGCGTGACCAAATTTAGATTTAGGGTCAGGTATGTAGTGGCTTTAGCAGTTTGATCTCCAGTGCCCCATGGCATTGATGACATATATTGATATTTGGTTTCTAGATGCTGCCCCAATTCGGAACGAGTGAGCAAAATATTTGAAATGGTCAAAAGCCTAATCTAAAAAGTTTGATTCTGATATTGTGTAGGAATATAGTGGATAAAGGCTGTCTTGAGATACTGAGGAGTGGTGATGAGAAGGTTTATCTTGAAGGGATAGCAGCAGTGAACATAAGGTTGATACTGAGCATGTGATGTTTTTTGTAGGATTATAAGGGATAGTGACGGGGGTATTGCTGTTTTTTGCGGAATGTTTAAGTCATGTACACACATAGGCTGAGAATGTGATGTTGAGCTTAGTCAAATATCAAGGTTTAGTCTGTGAGATAATGAACTCACTAGGCCGAAGGAAGCCATAAAAGGCTAGTTTTTTGGTTACGGAAGTTTTGGGCCCAAAAGGATTGCTGGAAATTTTGGGTTCTTGACATTGTCTAGAGAGGCCTTTTAGGAAAAGTTTTAGAAGCAGAGTGGATAGAAATGATACAGTAATTAGATGAGCTTGGGACAAGTGAAATTGGATACCAGTTAGGTAAGTTTTGATGGTAAATATGTGGAGTTAATTATATGACAATAGCTTGTGAAGGTTAGCAATTTGTTAAGCGTTATAGGTGAGGTTATCTTGTAACTATTCAGGAAGAGATAAAAGAGATGCCAGGCTCTTTAGTATATTTGTCTAGTGTGGGGAGCAAGGCTGTTTAGCATGGTCCGACAAGCTTAGGTGAGGAATAGTTCTAATTTTGGATTCTTGGCAGGAATGCTTCAGGTTTGAGACTGGTGAAGTTGAGAGGAAATTCTGTGTATCATTCTGGTGAGAGTTTGTATTGATGGAGAAAAAAATGTATGAGAGTGAATGGAAGGTTAATTGAGATTTAATTAATTGGGTCCTTTCATAGGTGTTTGATGAGGATGTTACATATCTAACAAGGTGGTTTCTCCATATATTCTTCCCAGCGTTATTGGCATTAAGAGGTGGAATTATGTGGCAAAGGGTTTAACCCAGCTTATATGTTGGACAGCGGGATGTTATAAATTGTTTCTCAAAAGAGTATCTTGGAAAAATGATGAGTGGAGAATTTGCAAACTTCTGTTGATGAATTAGATCGGCAAGTGAGGAAAAAGGTCCGTCCATTTCAGATAGTAATTAGATTTTTCTAAGAACCAAGTCGCGGAAGTATTCCTGGGTGTTTGGTGACTCGATGAATAAGAAACATAAGACCTCAGCGAAGTGGTTGAAAAACTTGGGACTGCTTTTTAAGCCGAAGGTTAGTCTGAAAACAAAAGTAGTAGAAGGTGTTGTTGAATCAAGTGTATTGTAATGTCAAGTCCTCACATAGAATTTGAGAGCTTATGCTGGGGATTCAGTGTTCATGGGGAGATGAGAGGTCTATAACTAAGCATTTTTTATGCAAATATTTCCATGAGGCTACTTCAAGAGGGTTAATCCTCCAGACCAGAAATGGTGGGAACGTGTAAAGCCCTAGAAGGTAGCCCTTGCAAACTTAAGTAGCAAGGAGCTCTTTCACTACATCGGGTTTCTAAACAAAATAGAGTAGATTATCAGATATATAGGAAACCTGAGGCAATGCCAGCACCTCAGTGTTAAAGCACTTGGTGAATCCAGTGAGAATATAGGATTAAATGTCTAGATGGGTGTTCATCATGATACCTTGTGAAAAGACGTAGGTTTATAGTGAATTTTAGTTTGGGGTTGGAAACTGATGAACAGATAGCTTGGTGAATGGAACAAATATATAGTAAGTGGCATCTGGTGACGGTACAGCCTTAAGTATTGAAGTTATACGCAGATAGTGGTGGTGCCTAAATAATGGATGATCCCATGTGATCTTTGGATGGCTGTGTTTGAGGAGGTAATTTTAAGAGTGAGACAGTCACATTGGGGTTAGGCTGTGATGTGTTATAGGTGATGTTCGGGCAGAATTGAGTATTGTGGAGGGGTGATCATCAGTGCTTGCACATTTCAGAACAAATTCCAGCGAAATTACAACAAAACAATTCATGGTCAAGTATGGACCATTTGTCTTGGTAATTAAACTGGGGGGCAAATGACCTGTGATAATCATAAATATGTCAGATCTATTTTTAGGTGGAAATAATTGTTTAGCTCTTGTTGCCAGTGAGGGTAATCGGAGCAAATTACATCATGGTAGAGCCCAGAGGCCAGGAAAAACTTGGTGACAGTGAGTCTTGGATCTTTGGCTTTGATTGTGACTGTAATGTCATGGTATATGGTTCAGACAAATCAGAGGATGACAGCAAGATAAAGATGAGGTTTACCTCCTTCCCCTCAACAATGTCCCTCCTCAAGTGTGGAGAGATAAAGTGAGGGGGCATGATAGTAGGAGGATTGTTCTGAGATGTCTCACCTGGATTTGTAGTAGGAGCTGGAAAATGTAGCAAAGCAGGAGCTGAGTTTGGTTTGGGTTTTCAATCCAGGTCATTCTATCCTGGAGTGAGTGCATGGAAGTGGCTACATCTGTTATCATTCATTGACTTGTTGGAAGTGATCAGTCAGCATATTGGCTGATGGTGATTGGTCTTGTTGAGCTTCCTGGAATAACCGGTACAGTTTCATCTTCAAGGCAGATGTAGGAAAAGGTATTCTGAGGTTGTTGATGGTCTTTTCAGCATTGGACTAAAACATATCTGCCATTGTTAGACCTGTGATCCCCTACCTTCGACTGGGCTGCAGGGCAGTATTCCAACACGATAACGACCACAAACACACCTCCCAGATGACCACTACCTTACTAAAGAAGATGAAGGTAAAGGTGATGGACTGGCGAAGCATGTCTCCGGACCTAAACCTTATTGAGCATCTGTGGGGCATCCTCAAATGGAAGGTGGGGGCGTGCAAGTTCTCTAACATCCACAATCTCCGTTATGTCATCATGGAGGAGAGGAAGATGACTCCAGTGGCAACCTGTGAAGCTCCGGTTAAGGAAGTGCTGGAAAATAATGGTGGCCACATAAAATATTGACACTTTGTACCCAATTTGGACATTTCCAATTAGGGATGTACTAACTTTTGTTGCCAACGTTTTAGACATTAATGGCTGTGTGTTGAGTTATTTTGTGGGGACAGCAAATTTACACTGTTATACAGGCTGTATGTACACTTACTACTTTACATTGTAGAAGAGTGTAATTTCTTCAGTGTTGTCACATGAAAACATATAACATATAATAAAATATTTACAAAAATGTGAGGGCTGTACTCACTTTTGTGAGATACTGTATATATATACTGTATATATATATGTGGATAACTCAATATATATGGATATATATACTAGTCCTTTTTCTTTTTTTTAATTCATTGATTCATAGCAAATTGATATGTAAATACTTGCTACCAGGTATTTTTATGCCCAGGTTATTATCAATAGCTATAAATAAGCTATGTAATTCAGAGCAGCCAAAGAATAATTCCACAAATTAGGCAAACCTGATATATAACATCTATACAAACATAGACTTTAAAACAAAAATAATAGTCACGTTATGCAAAATTACAAAGCTTTTTAGCGCTAATGGGGTAATGTTATAAAAGACACACTGCATCTTTAAAATCATGAAGCTGAAGAACTAGAAACTCACAAAGTCTAATACACTCATTTCAACACTCCATAGGAATACTTCATCTTCCTTTATTAAGTTAAGATATGCAATCCCAAAAATGTGAAGAGAATGTGACTGATCCAGTAGCTAATGGGTAAATGTTTATGCTCCAATCACATAATATACTCAAATGAAGTTGTAAAATGTGAGTGGTTATCAAGTTGCTTTTTAAATTTGGTGATATATAAAACTCTACTATGCTATTGTGATTTTTATTTGTTCTTTTCATTTGTTCACAGCTGAAAATTTAAATAGTGATATAATTGCTTTGTCTGGTATTCCTTTGTTTTCTGTTAATTTTTTTTCACCTTTGTAAATTGTTCTTACCCAGGCATCCTGCCATTAGATAGCATTCTTCTTACTGAGTTCTGCATAAAGTATGTATATATAAATGTCTTTACAATAGAGAGAGGAGTGGTCGTAGAGGACAAAAATGATAAAATAAGTCTCAGGACTAGTAAAATAGAGGTTATAGCGGAAGACGAGCAGAACTGAAGAGTTATTGTAGATGATACAAGTGGAGAGATTATTGACACAGCCTGAAGGAGATGACGCAAAATGTCCCTGCTCAGTCTAGAGATTCAGTAGGAAGATAAGCAAAATTGAGGAGTTGAGGAAAGGGGTGAACTGCAGTGGACAATAAAACTACCATAGTATCATAGTCAGTCTTATATAGAGCAACCACCAGCACTGTACCAGTATTATGAGTCTATGTAATATTTCTACATTCATAACATATTATATTATTTTTGTATGTCTCCTATTGGGTAGTACCTGGATGCATTTTGCAATGACGGAAGCTACATTTTTTGCAAAGTCTAATGAATTGGTAACTTCTGAACAAATGTAGCAATGCAACAGTACCTTTGTTATCATTCCTGTTTGCTCTATTCAAAGTAATCTCTGTAAAGCCCCCTAAGAACTATATTAATTATGCATACTGTACTGAAAGGGAAAAGCATGTGGGTTATACAAGAAATGACTTTGAATAAGAAAATTACTTGTGTAATGAGAGTAGTGAATGGGGGATATGAAACGAATTACATCATCTCCCTTCAAGTTTATATTAATCAAAATGTAATGGTGATGTTTTAATTTTTATGTCATATATGCTAAGTATCAACCAGAGAAGCGTAATGATTTAAACTCAGTGGAATAGTCAATTTTGCATATATATATAAACAATAAAGATGTCGCGAATAGTTCGCCGGCGGATTGTTCCCGGCGAACATAGCATGTTCGCATTCGGGGCGAACAGCGAACGTATGCGAGATTCGACCCGCCCCTAATACTTTATCATTGAGCTAACTTTGACCATGCATGTCACAGTCAGCAGACACACTCCAGCCAATAAGCAGCATACACTCCCTTCCACACCCTTCAACCTCATGGACAGCAGCCATTTTGGAATCAGAACTAACTTGCAGTCTTACTGAGAGGAGGTAGACTGTAGGTGATACTGCATCAATAGGGAAAACCATAGCTAGGCAAGTTTATTCAGTGTCCAGTGCAGTGCTGAAGGACTCATCAGATCTCTGCTGTAAACACAGCACCACAAAAAAGCCCTTTTTAGGGCTATAACATCATTTTTTTTCCGTTTTTTTTCTGTGTAATCTAACTTCATTTGCCTGTCTCCCTGCTAGCCCCTGCTTGTAAGTGTGTGTGTCAGGCTCACAGCTTATACTGTGTGTGCACAACGCATACAATATAATATTGTTTACTAGTTGTCTACTTTTAAAAAACCCAAACTTTTTTTTTTCCTTAAATCTAAGTGCATTTATCTGACCGTCAATCAAAGTTCATTTGCTTGACCGCTACCCATAGTGTGTGTCCTGCTTTCAAGTACTGTGCCAAGTTCAACCAATCCAGTCTAGTTGGGGTACCAACAGTCCACATTTAAAAAACCCAAACTTTTTTTTTCTTAAATCTAAGTGCATTTGTCTGACCGTCAATCAAAGTTCATTTACTTGTCCGCTACCCATAGTGTGTGTCCTGCTTTCAAGTACTGTGCCAAGTTCAACCAATCCAGTCTAGTTGGGGTACCAACAGTCCACATTTAAAAAACCCAAACTTTTTTTTTCTTAAATCTAAGTGCATTTGCATAACCGTCAATCAAAGTTCATTTGCTTAACCGCTACCCATAGTGTGTGTCCTGCTTTCAAGTACTGTGCCAAGTTCAACCAATCCAGTCTAGTTGGGGTACCAACAGTCCACATTTAAAAAACCCAAACTTTTATTTTCTTAAATATAAGTGCATTTGCATAACCGTCAATCAAAGTTCATTTGCTTGACCGCTACCCATAGTATGTGTCCTGCTTTCAAGTACTGTGCAAGAGAGCATGTTGTGTGCATGCTTGAGCTCCAAACAAAAGGCTTTTTAGGGTCTAAGTCCCTCAAATACAAGTTTTATTTTAACACCTTTCTGTTTATAAGCACTTTGTGCACGGTGTTGTTAATTTTTGGGAGTTTTTGTGGTATTTTTCTTAGTTTAATTTGTTTTAGTTTTCTGGGAGCCAGGCTCAGCCCTCTATCCCAGGAGAGTGAGCTGTCTCCTGGATACTTTGCCACACCCCTCCCTTAGCACTACACCTTCACTCCTGGAGCTTTGTTACTTTGACTTTTTTTCTTTTAAAAAGTTTATTAGGTTTTGTTTGTTTGGTGTTGGGTTTTATGTTTTGGGGGAGAAAAGACAAGTAACATCTTTGTAGGCAGTGGGGGGGAAAACAATTAGAATTTTTGTTGAAAAGGCTTTTTTTTTTTTTTTTTTAACATCTGACACAGAGACACAGAGGGGTTAAAAAGCCTCTGTGTTCTCTGTGTTGTTGCAATTAGACACCTTGCAACAGGCCATTAACCCTTCCACTGCCAAGCATCACCTCTCTCTCTCCCTTAGTTTTGTCTCCCTTAGTTTTGTCTTTTTTTTTTTTTTTCACTTTTATATTTAAAAAAAAAAAAAAAGCAAACAGTAAAAAATCATAAAACACAAAATAAAAATAAATAAAACAAATAAACTAAAAAAAAAAGGGTCTAAACATGAGGGATAAGACCACTAAGAAGCCTCAGGGGTCAAAAGGGGGAATAATGGCCCCTGAAAATCCTAGCTGCAGCACTGCACAGCATAGGCCCCAGGCAGATAAGGCAGCCCCAGCTCCTGGTGGTTCTGCCAGCAGACCTACCCCTGTGGCTAATACCTGGTCACAGGTGGTTTCTGCTGGCCCCAGTAATACCACCGCTGGGGCTGAGGGGCAGATCACTAGGAAGCATGGGGTTAAATGTCAGATGTCTGGGGTCTACAGCATTGATATCTATCTGCGTGCTGCAGCTAACGTCATCAGCCCCTCTGTTATAGTAGCAGCCAGCAAAATGTACGGGAAAGCAGTTTTCTTTACCCGTACGCTGGCTGCTGCTCACATTCTTGTACAGAGAGGCATCACAGTGGGGGGATTATATGTCCCAATAGAACCCCTGGAAGGGTTGGGCACAAAAGTAACACTCTCTAATGTGCCCCCCTTCCTACCAGACTCCCTCCTGCGCCCCCACCTGCTAACCCTAGGGGAAGTAAAAACACCATTTATTAAAATTCCCCTGGGGTGCAGAGAGAGAGCACTTCGTCATGTGCTCTCTTTCAAGAGGCAGGTACAAATGTGCCTGCCTCAGGGCGCAGAAAACATAGAGGGGTCTTTTGGGGTTCCATTTGAGGGGGTGCTGTACAGGATTTTTTACAGCACTACGGAGGTGCAGTGCTATCATTGCAAGGGGTTGGGGCATACACGTAGGAATTGTCCTAATGTAAAGCATCATGCCCCAGCCCCAGCAAATGGCACCTCCGTCAGTACGGCACCCATCCCCGCTGAGCCCATAACAGCGGGGACCTCAAGGGTCATAGCCCCCCCACAGAGCTCAGGCAAGGAGGCCGTTCCTCAAGCCACCACCACGGCCTCCAAACCCCCTTCTTCCCCAAAAAAGCCATCTGTGTCTGTGGTCTCCAGCAAGACTGCAGACACGGGGAAAAAGGGGAAGAATGTCACCGGTCCTCCCAGTGTCACAGCTGCATCTCCCAAGTCCCAATCTGCCCCCATCATAATTACATCAGTTAGTGTGGGGGCACAGTGTAAGCAGAGGGATAATAAGCCCTCTGCAGGGGAGGCAGCTAGTGGCAGCTCCTCTTCCAGGAGTGACGTCCCCAGGAAGAGGAAGCATAAAACCAACAGGGAGGTTGCTGATAAGTGGGAAGTGCTCTATAGTGGAGCACCTCCCTCTAAAAGCAAGAAGAGGAACAAAACATCTCCTCCTCATCCGGTGACATTGTCTGGCCCGGTTATTAAGCTCAGCCAGCCGGTGCCAGACCACACATCTCTCTCTCCAGACCCTATAGGGGTTAATGTGGAAAAGGGTCTGGAGGAAAAGCAGGGGCAAGAGGGTCTCCCAAGTGAGGCAGGGGTAGACAAGAAAGATCAGGTTCTGCCTCTGGCCTTTGAGGGGGGTCCCAACAAAGCCCCTGCTGAATGGGTAGTCAGTGTCCCTGAGGTGCTGAGCTTCAAGGGCACCAGTCAGTCTCCTCCTCCAGTGTCACTCTCTAGTGACGTACCTCGGGCTTTGTTAGAGCCCCAGGCCGAGTCACTACTGGAGGGGGGGAATATAGGCATGACCCCCATTCAGGACCCCATGGATTTGTCTGTCAGGGGGGATGTGGCACAAGGGGAAGTGGAAATGGGGGAGGGTGATAAAACAGGTTTTCCTGTTAACATCATGGGAGAGCCTGTCTACCCTCCTCAGCCGTCCACTGACCCTAACATCGGTGCCATCCAAGCTGAGCAAGCAGCGGTGGAACTGGCAGAGGAGGCATATAAAGCCTCCAAGGCTTCCATTAAGGAAGCCATGCCAGCCACTGCTGTCCAGCCAGCTACCCCTGAATGCACTCCTGAAGCTACAGGGGTGCAGCAGCAATCCAAGGGTCCATTATTTACCTTGAAGGGTGCTAAAGGGACTCCTTCTGTATCATCTAAGAGGGGGTCCCTGAGAATAAAGCTGAGGAAACTGACTCCAGCCGGGGAGGATGGAGTAAAAGCCCTCAGCCAAGAGGAGCCCAGGGGTGACCCACTAGAAGGAACATCAGATTCTGGGTGGGTTATCCCTGTCAAGGAAATAGATCTATTCCTTGAGAGCACCCTTCATGGACAAAAGAAAAGGAAGGTGCGGCTGGCCTTGGAGAGGTGGAAGAATATGTCGTTTATTCTCCACTCTCTCCAGCAATATCTAGTGGTCAGCTCTAGGGCCAAGAATTCTGAGACTGCGGAGCATCTCCGCGTCCGGAAATTCTATAAAATGTGCGTGTCCTATCAGCAGTCTCAAGGGTCTGAGGAACGCACAATTCCTGACACGCAGTAATGGCTTTGCACATCAGCACGCTAAATACCAATGGCTGTCAAGACAGTTTCCGCAGGTTCCAGGTACTCTCCTATTTATATCAGGGAGGGTACTCTGTGAGCTTCCTGCAGGAAACTCACACCACTCCAGAGGCTGAGGCCTCGTGGCAACTGGAGTGGAGAGGCAGGGTCTTTTTCAGCCACTTCACATCGGCGTCATGTGGAGTGGTGACCCTGTTCTCAGAGTCTTTTCAGCCAGAGCTGCTGCTTGTGAAAGCTGTTATCCCAGGCCGTCTAATCCACCTCCGGGTCCGAGAGCAGGGTAGCATCATTAACCTAGTTAATATATATGCCCCTGCTGGAGGGCCAGAGATAGTGAGGTTCCTCGCCAGACTGTCCCAGTTTTTGGAGATGGTTGACGCTGATGAGTGTTTGGCACTCGGGGGTGATTTCAACTGCACCCTCGACGCTCTGGACCGGAATAGTCCAGAGCCGTACCCGCCTTCTGCGTCAGCCCTGCGGGAGATCATCGCCCGCTTCTCCCTGGAGGACATCTGGCGAGAGCAGAACCCAGGGCATCAGACGGTTTCACCTACGTCAGGGTGAGAGCCGGTCTTGTGTCCCACTCCCGGATCGACAGACTATATATATCTAGTCACTATATGTCACGAGTCGGTTCTTGTGCCATTAGGCTGGCTCCGTTCACAGACCACAACTGTGTGTCTGTGACGGTGGCGCTAATGCCAACAGCGCCACGAGCCGCCTATTGGCACTTCAACAATGCTTTGTTGAAGGACCAGTGGCTCGTGACATTGATCCGGGAGTTTTGGACGGACTGGAGGGGTTGCAAGGGAGACTTTGCCACGTTAAAACTGTGGTGGGACGTGGGCAAGGTTAATTTGCGACTTCTGTGTCAGGAATATACCAAGGGTGCGAGTGGACAGCGCGAAGCTGAGTTGGAGTCACTCCGGGGGGAGGTACTCCATCTGGAGCAGAGGCTGTTCACTTGTAGGGACCAATCCCTGCAGAGCGAGTATGTAGAGAGGAAGGGTGTCCTCTGTGACCTGGAACGACACCAGGCCAAGGGGGCATACGTGCGCAGCCGCTTAGGTTTTCTCAAAGATCTAGACCGCGGCTCGCGCCTCTTCTACTCACTGGAGAAAAAGGGGGGTAACAGTAGGCACATCACCTGTCTTCTAGATGAAGACAGTGCCCCCCTTACAGATCCGGAGAGTATCCGGGATAGAGCCCGGAACTTTTATAAAGATCTTTACTCTCCGGATCCCATTTCTCCAGACGCCTGCAGGGTGCTATGGGAGGGGCTCCCCACAGTCAGTGCGGGTGTAAGAGAGCGGCTTGATATACCACTATCTTTTCAAGAGCTCTCTGAAGCCCTCCGTGCCATGTCCTGTGAGAAGTCTCCAGGACTGGACGGACTGACTGTAGAGTTTTTCCAATTTTTCTGGGAGACTCTGGGACCTGATTTTCATCTGGTCCTTGGGGAAGCCCTGGAGACCGGGGAGATGCCCCTGTCTGGTCGCAGGGCAGTACTTGCCCTGCTGCCCAAAAAGGGGGATCTCCGGCTTATTAAGAACTGGCGAACGGTCTCTCTGCTCAGCACAGACTACAAGATTGTAGCTAAAGCCATCTCGCTTAGACTTGGGTCTGTGCTGGCAGAATTGGTTCACCCTGACCAGTCCTATGCGATCCCGGGCCGGACTATTTTTGATAGTATCTTTCTGGTCCGGGATCTATTGCATTATTCTCGCAGGACTGGTCTGTCACTCGCCTTTCTCTCTTTAGATCAAGAGAAGGCGTTTGACAGGGTGGACCATGGTTACCTTATAGCCACTCTGCAAGCGTATGGCTTTGGCCCACAGTTTGTGGGCTTTATAAGAACGCTGTACGCCTCTGCAGAGTGTTTACTTAAAATTAATTGGTCCCTAACAGCACCTTTGGTATTTGGACGAGGGGTGCGTCAAGGATGTCCCTTGTCTGGACAGTTATATGCACTGGCCATCGAGCCTTTCCTCTGCCTACTGAGGAAAAGGCTCACAGGGCTGGTGCTAAAAGATCCAGCTTATGCTGACGATGTGCTCCTCGTGGCCCAGGATACAGTTGATCTTGAGCTGGCAAAACAGTGCCAGGAGGTATATTCAGCTGCCTCCTCCGCTCAGATCAACTGGTCCAAATGCACAGGCCTTTTAGAGGGTAATTTACAGGTAGACTCTTTGCCTCCCACGTTTCGTGACATCACGTGGGAGGCAGATGTCATTAAATATCTGGGGGTCTACCTGTCCGCTGCGGACGCTTCCGTCCCAGACAACTGGAGGGAGTTAGAGGGCAGTGTCCTCTCTCGTCTGGGACGATGGAGGGGTCTAGCAAAAATGCTTTCCCTTAGGGGGCGGACTCTAGTGGTGAATCAGCTGGTGGCTTCTCAGATCTGGCACCGGCTGATTTGTCTGAGTCCGACCCCCGAGTTTGTCACCAATATCCAGAGGAATTTGTTAGATTTCCTCTGGATGGGAAGGCATTGGGTCTCTGCAGGGGTGGCAAGTCTGCCTTTGGTGGAGGGTGGACAGGGAGTAGTTTGTGTGTGCTCCCAGTTGTCCACCTTCCGCCTTCAGTACCTGCAGAGATACCTATATGCAGATCCCTCTCCGCAGTGGTGCGCACTGGCATCCAGCTTTTATCGCCAGTTGCGCAACCTGGGGTATAACCGGCAATTATTTCTGATCAGGCCCGAGGGGTTTGGAAAAGACCTCTCTGTGTTGCCGGCATACTACCAGGAAACCCTCAAGGCCTGGAGCATGGTCTCCGTGACCAGGCAGGGCGTGCCTTTGGGGGATGAAATATTCACGGAGCCCCTGCTATTTAATCCAGCAGTGGGGGCTCCAATGTTACAGTCCCCCAGTATCATCCGCCACCTTAGTCATGCACGGATGACCCGAGTCGGGGATCTCTTCTGATTGGGTGTCACCCCAGGAGCTTGCGCTCCGTTTGGGATATGTGACGCCCAAAGTCTCAGGGCGCTTGCTCCAGGAGATTAGGGATGCCATCTCCCCCGACTCGCGCACCTTCCTTCGCGGGGCTTTGCAGGCCGGAGTGCCACATGCACCTTTCAACACCCCTGCTCCGGCTGTTTGCATTGGACACAAGCCCCGTGTTTCCCCTCAGGCTCCTCCTGTCCCCAACCTCTCGAAGTTGAGGGACATACCCTCGGCATGCTTTCGCGGCATGCCGAGGAAGAGCTTATATTCTCTTGTGCTCCATACAGTGCACTTCCTTGCCCTCGTGACCCGTCCCGATACCATCTGGAGGCGGGTCCTACCAGCTGACGAGGGCAAGAGGCCCCGGTGGAGGGAACTTTATTCTGATTTAGTTCCACGACCCACCGGGGACTTGAGTTGGAGAGTGCTCCATGGTGCACTGAGCACGGGAGAGTACTTAGCTAAATTCACGGACTCTCCCTCCACTTGTCCATTCTGTGGCAAGGGAGAGTCCGTGTATCATATTTATTTTAGTTGCGCCAGACTGCAGCCCCTCTTGTCACTCTTGAGGGGCCTCCTCCTGCAGTTCTGGCTGCATTTCTCCCCTCACATTTTTATTTTTGGGCGCCCACTGTCCCGATCAATAAGGCCAGGGACCTCCTCGTCAACCTGCTCCTGGCATTAGCCAAATTGGCTATATATAAGTCCAGGAAGCAGTGTTTGATAGGGGGGGTTCCCTTGTCACCTGAGGCCATGTTCCGGGTGCTGGTGCGCTCCCGTATCCAGGCAGAGTACCACCTGGCTTTGTCCACTGGGGGAATGGATGAGTTTGTCTCCCAGTGGGCTGTAGATGGTGTGCTCTGCTCGGTATCCCCCCATCCGGTTTCTTTTTCTCTCAACCTCCTAAAATGATTTTTATTTAGTTTACAGAACATGTTTTCTCATCATTTTAAAATACACTGTGCCAAGTTCAACCAATCCAGTCTAGTTGGGGTACCAACAGTCCACATTTTTAAAAAAAATGACAGGCAGAGGCTGGACACCCCGCAGAGGCCGTCGTGGTCGTGGTGCTGTGATTCCCTTTGGCCCTACAAAAATGCCCAGTGTTCAGAGGCCAGTTACCCTGAACTTGAAAAGTTCAGAGGACGTAGTTGACTGGATAACACAGTACACCCAATCTTCTTCAGCTTCCGCTTGGAACATTGACGCACCATCCTCCTCCAGATTAGCTTCGGGCACCTCTCAAGTTACCACTCACCCGCCTGCCGCCACCACCAACACTAGTACCACAGCCAATTCAATTGATCAGTCAGAAGAGTTATTTACACATCAGTTTGAAGAAATGAGTGATGCGCAACCATTATTGACAGAGAATGTAGATAACAGGGATATGTCTCAGTCAGGCAGCATTACACACATGTACGTACGATGTGATGATGATGATGATGATGTACCCGTTGCTGCTTCCTTTGTTCAGTTGTCATATACAAGTTAGGCCGGTGATGATGATGACGATGCGTCCGTGGATGTCACGTGGGTGCCTGCTAGAAGAGAAGAAGAATAGGGTGGGGGAGCTCAGATGGGGAGACAGAGAGGAGGAGGAGACGAGTTGGAAGTAGAGGGAGGTCATCGCAACGAGCTAGTGGCACAGTCAGACAGCATGCATCAGCACCCGGGGTCAGCCAGACAGCACGCCAATCAACGCATGCTGTTGCCACCACCAGAATGCCGTCACCGCCGAGCTCAGCAGTGTGGCATTTTTTTTTGTGTGTCTGCCTCTGACAACAGCGATGCCATTTGCAACCTGTGCCAAAAGAAACTGAGTGGTGGGAAGTCCAACACCCACCTAGGTACAACTGCTTTGCGAAGGCACATGATGTCACATCACAAGCGGCAATGGGATCAACACATGAGTACAAGCAGCACACAAACTCAAAGCCGCCATCCTCCTCCTGGTCCAGCATCATCATCCACATCAACCACTGCTGTCCTCCTTGCCCCCTCTCAACTCTTCACCACTCCGTCTCTCGTCTCTTGCTGTTCCTGCTCATCTCCTCACAGTCAGGTGTCTGTCAAGGGCATGTTTGAGCGTAAGAAGCCAATGCCACAAAGTCACCCCCTTGCCCGGCGTCTGACAGCTGGCTTGTCTGAACTCTTGGCCCGCCAGCTTTTACCATACAAGCTGGTGGAGTCTGATGCGTTCAAAAAGTTTTTAGCGATTGGGATACCGCAGTGGAAGGTACCCGGCCGAAATTTCTTTGCCCAAAAGGCAATTCCCAACCTGTACTCAATTGTGCAAAAGGAAGTAATGGCATCTCTGGCACACAGTGTTGGGGCAAGGGTCCATCTGACCACTGATACCTTGTCTGCAAAGCATGGTTAGGTAGGTATATCACCTACACTGCGCATTGGGCAAACCTGCTGACGCCTGCCAAGCATGGAATGCGTGGCTCTGCAGAGGAGTTGGTGACACCGCCACGACTTGCAGGCAGGCCTGCTGCCACCTCCTCTACTCCTCCTACTCCATCCTCTTCCATAACCTCCTCAGCTGAGTCCTCTTCTGCTGCTGTGTCTTGCTCCACATCAACGGCACCCCCCCAGCTCCCCAGATACTATTCCACATCCCGGATACGGCAGTGTCATGCCGTCTTGGGGTTGACTTGCCTCAAAGCAGGGAGTCACACCGGGCCAGCACTCCTGTCCGCCCTGAACGCACAGGTGGATCAATGGCTGACTCCGCACCAACTAGAGATTGGCAAAGTGGTTTGTGACAATGGAAGAAATTTGTTGGCGGCATTGAATTTGGGCAAGTTGACGCATGTGCCGTGCATGGCACATGTGTGTAATCTGATCGTACAACGCTTTGTCCATAAGTATCCAGGCTTACAGGACGTCCTGAAGCAGGCCAGAATGGTGTGTGGCCATTTCAGGTGTTCCTACACGGCCATGGCGCACTTTTCAGATATCCAGCGGCGAAACAACATGCCAGTGAGGCGCTTGATTTGTGACAGCCCCACACATTGGAATTCAACACTCCTAATGTTCAACCGCCTGCTCCAACAAGAAAAAGCCATTAACGAGTATTTGTATGACCGGGGTGCTAGGACAGCCTCTGCGGAGCTGGGGATTTTTTTGCCACATTACTGGATGCTCATGCGCAATGCCTGTAGGCTCATGCGTCCTTTTGAGGAGGTGACAAACCTTGTCAGTCGCACCGAAGGCACCATCAGCGACCTCATACCATTTGTTTTATTCCTGGAGCATGCCCTGCGAAGAGTGCTGGATCAGGCCGTAGATGAGCGTGACGAGGAAGAGGAAGAGTTGTGGTCACCATCACCACCAGAAACAGCCTTATCAGCATCGCTTGCTGGACCTGCGGCAACGCTGGAAGAGGATTGTGAGGAAGAGGAGTCAGAGGAGGAATGTGGCTTTGAGGGGGATGAGGAAGACCAATCACAACAGGTATCCCAGGGTGCTCGTTGTCACCTATCTGGTACCCGTGGTGTTGTACGTGGATGGGGGGAAGAACATATCTTCAGCGAGATCACTGAGGACGAGGAACGGGACATGACTAGCTCGGCATCCAACCTTGTGCAAATGGGGTCTTTCATGCTGTCGTGCCTGTCGCAGGACCCTCGTATAAAAAGGCTGAAGGGGAACGACCTGTACTGGGTGTGCACGCTACTAGACCCCCGGTATAACCAGAAAGTGCCTGATTTGTTACCAAATTACCCCAAGTCAGAAAGGATGCAGCAGGTCCAAAACAAATTAACAAGTATGCTTTACACAGCATATAAGGGTGATGTCACAGCACAAGGGCAATATAACAGGGGAAGATGGGAAAGTAATCCACCTCCCACGACCACGCCGGCAAGGACAGGACGTTTAAAAGACGTGTTGTTGATGGAGGACATGCAGACCTTTTTCAGTCCTACGCATCGCATCAGCCCTTCAGGATCCACCCTCAGAGAACGACTTGACCGACAGGTAGCAGACTACCTCGCCTTAACTGCAGATATCGACACTCTGAGGAGCGATGAACCCCTTGACTACTGGGTATGCAGGCTAGAACTGTGGCCCGAGCTATCCCAATTTGCAATTGAACTTCTGGCCTGCCCTGCTTCAAGTGTCCTGTCAGAAAGGACCTTCAGTGCAGCAGGAGGTTTTGTCACCGAGAAGAGAAGTCGCCTAGGGCAAAAAAGTCTAGATTGCCTCACCTTTATAAAGATGAATGAGGGATGGATCCCGAAGGGACTTACACTGGGCGATACACTCGACTGAAAAAGGCCTGATGAGATGATCTGCCTTCGGCTATAAATGGTCCACACGCTGCTGTATGTTATCTGTGAATGCCGGATGACTTGCGTGAATTATCCGCCACCAACTAGGGTTCAAGAAGAGGCAATGTTTTATGGCACTTTCTGCCTGGGGAACAAAGGTCAATTTTTCTGGCCGCTGCAACAGCAGCGGCTGCAACAATATCTAATTTTTGAATTTCAATTTTTATGCCAGAAGGCGTACGGCATGTAATGGAAAAGAAAGCATATTAAACAGTCTTGCATAACACAACAGTTGTGCAAAAATACATATTTACAATGAAGACATTTTGTTAAAATTAGGTGGCTAGGCCTTCTTTTTTTTACTTTTTTGGTTAATACATTTTCTTTTTTTTTACTGTGATTGCAATTTTTAATAGAAACCTAAGACATGGTAAAACAGACAATAGTAAAGTCCTATTATCTATCATCACTCCAGCAGTAGCTTATTATTTACAATATCTAACCTGCTCAATCGCCCTTGGGTTACCCTAGGGCAGGCTTCAGTAGGCGACCTCTCCTTTCCTCGGATGATTTTGCCGCCGGTTGCTTCTGAAGGGTCTCCTCCAGGGCTCCCCCACTCCGGTCCTTCCCCCCAAGTCGCTTCAACCATTAACAAATGTTTTATTATATTAGGGGGGCACTAAATGGGGATGTTATCCAGGGATCCCAAATTGTCTGGAACTGGGTGATTCTATCCAAGACTACATGGTTAAATCTCTCGTTGAGCAGTAAATAGTTGATTTTTTTTATTATTTCCTGAAAGTTTTAATTTGGGGTTTTCCAACTACTAGCTATGTGTATTTTTTCTTTCAAAAAAATATTTTATTAGGTCAATCTTAAACATTTTAGAAGCTTGTAAGCATGTTTCTTCCCATAGTCTTATGACTGCCGAACACTCCCACCAGACATGAATAAATGTAGCCTCATTACCACTGTTCCTAAAACATGAGCTGCTCCATTTTGGATCCCATTTATTAGCTTAAAAGGAGTAATATATGTCCTGTGTAGGACCTTTATTGAAGTCTCAAGCAGACTATAATTTAAAGATCCCCTACTTAAGCCTTGCCAAATATTATCCCATGTGCTATCTGGCAACTCGATGCCCAAATCCCTCTCCCAGGCTTTGGTATAGTCTGGTTTGTTTGCCCATGAGTTTTCATTAAATAGTTCATACATGAGGCTAATAATACCAGGCTGAAAGGGGGATTCCCTACATTTTTTGAGTAGCCAGGTGTTTCTTTGGGGGGTTCCCCTACCACTTATCGTATATATAAAATGATGTATCCTGCAAAAATTATAGTGTTCAGCCAGGGGTAAATTGTATCTATCTCTCACCCACTCAAAGGTCATTATTTTGTCGTCATGCCATCATGGACCAACCCTTAGTAGGTTCTGAGACTTCCACCAACTGAGAGAGCTTTCCGGAAGATGTATCTTAAAGTGGGGATTGGGTACGATAGGGGTAAGATCTGATACCCGAGTGTCCAGTTTTTGTGTCCAGTTCATCTCCGTCCATATTTTTAATGAGTGCTTAATCAATGGGTTTTTCAAGTTTCTCAAAAAAGTATACAGGCCTGGAATCCATATTACTGTATCCCATGTATAAGGTGACATGCTTACATTTTCCATAAATACCCAGAGCGGCTGATGTGTTTTGGAGAATGCACCAGAGGAATGAAAGCCAGCTGCGCTGCCTTGTAATACAGTTTAAGATTCGGGTCCCTACCCTCTTTTGGAAAGACTATGAGGTCGGCCTGATTCAATTAAGGGGGCATAGGTTCTCCATTTAGTATAGTGTTAAACAAAGATGTTAGGTGCGGGGGTAAGCAAGGGCTCAAATTTCTTATAGTACAGATGAGTAAAACCGTCTGGCCCTGGGGACTTGCCAAATTTAAGATCTTGGATTGTAGATTTAACTTCCTCTTGGGATATGTCTAGGTTCAAGCTGTCCAATTGAGGTACAGGTATTTTGTGGACTTCTTGCTGTAGTAGGAAGGACTCTATGTCAGATCCGCTGCAGCGGGATTGGGATGAATATATGGTCTGATCGAAGTTTTGAAATGTTTCTTGGATAGCATTGGGGCTAAAGGAGGTTTGGCCATCAGGTAGTCTAAAGATACCGTATATTATGTCCTCTCTTGGGGGGTAAAGACACTAATAATTCCTCCAATAAAATTCTGCTTTTTTTTTTGTGGGCAAGGTCACTGGTTAGCCCCTTGGGTTATCTGTTAAAAAGAGTGGTGCAGAGATTGTGGGGGCTGTTAGCCTCCTTGTCCCTGTGTGGCCGTTTAGAATCCCTGCTGCTGCATGTTTCAGCTTTATTAAGGTGTAATTGTACAGCGTTTGACTCAAGTAGCTGCCTGTGCTGGGTCAGTTTGGTAATGATGAATGAGGTCTAGAGTAGCCTGGTTCCCTTATCCTCTACAGGTTGAGACCTAATGTTTGGGTGACTCCAGACCAACACATGAGTACAAGCAGCACACAAACTCAAAGCCGCCATCCTCCTCCTGGTGCAGCATCATAAGCCACATCAACCACTGCTGTCCTCCTTGCCCCCTCTCAACCATCCGCCACTCCGTCTCTCGCCTTGAGCAGTTCCTGCTCATCTGCCCATAGTCAGGTGCCTGTAAAGGACATGTTTGAGCGTAAGAATGTCACAAAGTGCCCCAAAATTGAAGTGATACGACCGACAAAGCATCTTTTTCCATCTCCCAGTTCTAAAAATCCAGGCCTTATACACGCCCCCTGATAGGTGACGTAACAAGTATTAAACGGATAAGAGTAGTACTTACAAACACGTCACTCCTATCTGGTGGCACCTTTGACTGCATGTGTCGTGCCCCAAAATTGAAGTGATACGACCAACAAAGCATCTTTTTCCATCTCCCGGTTCTAAAAATCCAGGCCTTATACACGCCCCCTGATAGGTGACGTAACAAGTATTAAACTGATAAGAGTAGTACTTACAAACACGTCACTCCTATCTGGTGGCACCTTTGACTGCACGTGCCGTGCCCCAAAATTGAAGTGATACGACCAACAAAGCATCTTTTTCCATCTCCCGGTTCTAAAAATCCAGGCCTTATACACGCCCCCTTTTTGGGGTATTTTGGGGTATCAGTCTTTTTGGGTATGAGTTTATCAGCATGTCACATTTTGACTTGGCAAGATTTGCACACTCTTCTTTGTAAAAACACTCCAAATCTGTCAGATTACGAGGGCATCTCCTGTGCACAGCCCTCTTCAGATCACCCCACAGATTTTCAATCGGATTCAGGTCTGGGCTCTGGCTGGGCCATTCCAAAACTTTAATCTTCTTCTGGTGAAGCCATTCCTTTTTTGATTTGGATGTATGCTTTGGGTCGTTGTCATGCTGAAAGATGAAGTTCCTCTTCATGTTCAGCTTTCTAGCAGAAGCCTGAAGGTTTTGTGCCAATATTGACTGGTATGTGGAACTGTTCATAATTCCCTCTATCTTAACTAAGGCCCCAGTTCCAGCTTAAGAAAAACAGAAACAAAAAATGTTGCTTCCACCACCATGCTTCACTGTGGGTATGGGGTTCTTTTTTTTTCTTTTTTTTCTTTTTTTTCTTTATAATTTCTTTTATTCGTATAAATCTATCTTGTACAAAGAAAGAGACATGAAACGAATATAACAATATGTTTGCAATATACAAAAAAAGTAACAGGAAAGACATAAACATTACAGTGCAGTATCTTATTGTCCCAACCTCCTTACAATATCACTCAAATTCTGATTATATTACTAAGATCCGCACAAAATAAAGAAAAGAAAACTGTCATGGAAACACTACCATGGAAACACCAACATCCACTAACTCTCTAACTTGATAACAAATATTGGTCCCAAAGCTGCCATTTTATCAAATGAGTGGCCTTAGGAGTTTTCTCCCATGCATTGTCGGACAATTCTGTTCTCATCATTTCTCTATTATTTGAGATGGTGTTCTCTAATTCTTTCCAAGAAGGTACCTGTGGTTGTTACCAATATTTCAAGAGTAACCATTTGGCAACATTTGCGTATGTAGAATAAATTCTAGAGGATTACAGATGATTTGTTTACCCATGAGAGTCGATAGTTCTTGACTTAATCTCGTCCAGAATTTTTTAATTTTATTGCAGTCCCACCACATGTGGAGGGTTGTGCCTGGTAGTCCACATTGTTTCCAGCATAGACCATCTAAATTACTATATATATTTTTTTATTTATTAGGAACATAGTACCATCTGTGGATTAGTTTTACCATCATTCCATTATATGAGGAATTGATTGATGAGTTCTTAACCGTATTAAAGATTTTAATCCAGTCTTCCTCTAAGATTGGAATTTTCATATCGTCTTCCCAGGCTAGTATTCCCAGGCTTTTGTCAAAAGGAATATTTTCATCAATTATATTACTAAATTTAGAGATTATATGCGACGATTCACCCTTGAGTAAATATTCCTCCATTTTCCACATTTTGTTCATATTAGTAATCTTATATCCTGACAATCTAAGATACCTTTTTAAGCATTCATACTCTAACCATGTTATCCTGTCTATATTAAATTTCTCTAATTATTTTCAGTTCCAACAGACTGCCTTTTTCATATAAATCCCCCACATTTCTAATGTTATGTGATTTTAATAGTGACAAAATTAATCCATTCGAATTGTTATTAATAAAGTCTGTTGGTGTTGCCAAAGAAGGAGATTGTACCAATGATAGTTTTGCTTTATTTTTATGCCATACATTAATAATGTTTTTGATATTAGGGGGTAATTCTGAACTTCGCTTCTGTTTATACTTAGCAGTCCATAATATATTTTTTATAGATGATTCTCCCAGTAGGGCATCCTCTAATATTAACCATCTTGGGGTATTTTGTATGTAATTATATCCATTCACTTGTGTAAGTATGATATTTTTCATTTAGGTCTTTAATAGAAGGGGAGCTTAATCCCCCTTTCTCAAATTTCTTACATATTATGGATTTCTTAACTCTTGGTTTTTTCCCCTGATATATAAAGTCGTCTAATGCTTCTTGAATAATTTTAATATAATAAGCTGGTATTTTGCCCGGAAGGCACTTCATAATATAGGTAATTTTAGGGATTAAACTCATATTGACTGCATTTATTCTAGTTATCCATGGTAAATGTAGGGGTCTCCAGTCATTTAATAATTTCCTAATTTGTTTCAATATTTCGCTATAGTTATCTTTAAAAATATTGTTTATATGACTTGAGAATCTTATACCCAGGTGTACTATATGGGAGGAATTCCAGCAATATGAATATAGGTTCGCTTATCTATTTTTTTTCTCTAATGATATATTACATGTTAGTACTTCAGATTTCTGTTGATTTATCTTAAAGTAAGAGAATTTACTAAATTCTTCAAGAACAGTCTGCAACAGGAAAGTTCTTGGTTTGTTATTGTTATTATAATGTCATCGGCATATGCCATTATCTTGTATTCCTCCTGCCCTATCTCAATTCCTTTAATTTCTGGTGATTCTCTGATGGTTATCAGTAGAGGTTCAAGGAATAAAATGAAAAGCAGGGGAGATAGCGGGCAACCTTGACGAGTGCCGTTAGTTATTAAAAACTTGCCCGAACTAAATTGTGGAGTTGATATATGTGCTATAGTGTTTAAATACAGGGCTTTTACTGCAGATGAGGCAAAGCTTCCCAAGCCAAATCTCTCCAGAACACTTTCCAGGAAATCCCACCTGACCCTGTCAAAAGCTTTCTCTGCATCTAATGATAGGGTCAGGGAGGAGATCCTCTTTTTCTTTACATAGGCTAAAATGTCCAATAGACGTCTGGTATTATCCGATGATTGTCTTTTAGGAATAAATCCTGTTTGATCCGGTTCTATTAGTGTAGAGATGATCTTACTTAATCTATTTGCCAGAATTTTGGAATAGATTTTAATATCAACATTGATTAAAGAAATTGGGCGGTAGTTTTTATATTCTTCTGGATTTTTTCCCTGTTTCAATATATTAACTATTTTTATTTCCGTTAATTCTGATGGTATCGCCCCTTCCCGTTTGATCTCATTAAAAAGATTGCATAAGGTTCTATTCAATTCCTTACTAAGATATCGATAAAATAGATTATCAAACCCATCTACCCGTGGTGTTTTATTTTTTTTACTTTTAGACACAATTTCCATTATCTCTATACTTTCTATTTGTTTATTCAGATAACTAAGCTGTTCTTCCGATACTTTGGGGAGCTTTATCTTATTTAGGTATTGTTTAATCTCTTTTATTCCTGGATTATCTACTTGATGATCTTTCTCTAAGTTGTATAAATTACTATAATATTCCTGGAATACCACTCCTATCTTATCTGGATGAAATTGAGGAACATTATTTAGATCTAAAATGTTTTCAATATTATTTCTAATATACTGTTTCTTCAATTTATTAGCCAGGAATTTACCTGATTTTCCCCCTTCTAGAAATCTCCATTTTATTTTGTCTGATTGAAGTTGAAGAATTTTTTGTATTTGAGTATTTATGTCTTTTATTGGCTTGCTATTCTCTTTATTTGGTGTCTCCCTGAAAATATCCTTCATCCTATTTAGTTCCAAATAAAGTGTCCTTAACGATTTGCCTCTTAGCCTTTGCATTTCAGCTGCTTTTGAGATAAATATGCCCCTGATATATGCTTTATATGCACACCATAAGGTTATATCTGAATTAACAGACTTTTTATTAATTTTAAAAAATTCTATTGTTTCCTTTTTCAAATATGTAACAAATTTTTCATTTTTTAGGAGCCAGATGTCCATCCTCCAACTACCCTTTTTCCTTCTGTTATTTAAATTCCGATCTTGTATAATTAATTCATTTAGAGAGTGGTCTGACCACGGGGTAGGTCAAATGTTTATCTTTTTAATTACTTTTAAAGTTGGGAGATCCGTTAGTATATAATCAATTCTAGAGAATGAATTGTATCGATGTGAAAAATGAGTGTATTCACGTACACCTGGGTGTAAAATCCTCCACGGGTCAACCAAATTGTTATTCTCTTTTATTTTACAGAATGCTTTCGAGATATGGTTTATTTGAGATACAAATTTATTTGACCCAGCTACAGTCAGGTCCATAAATATTGGGACATCGACACAATTCTAATCTTTTTGGCTCTATACACCACCACAATGGATTTAAAATTAAACAAACAAGATGTGCTTTAACTGCAGACTTTCAGCTTTAATTTACATCCAAATCAGGTGAACGGTGTAGGAATTACAACAGTTTGTATATGTGCCTCCCACTTTTTAAGGGACCAAAAGTAATGGGACAGATTAACAGTCATAAATCAAACTTTCACTTTTTGATACTTTGTTGCAAATCCTTTGCAGTCAATTACAGCCGGAAGTCTGGAACGCATAGACATCACTAGACGCTGGGTTTCATCCCTGGTGATGCTCTGCCAGGCCTCTACTGCAACTGTCTTCAGTTCCTGCTTGTTCTTGGGGCATTTTCCCTTCAGTTTTGTCTTCAGCAAGTGAAATGCATGCTCAATCAGATTCAGGTCAGGTGATTGACTTGGCCATTGCATAACATTCCACTTCTTTCCCTTAAAAAACTCTTTGGTTGCTTTTGCAATATGCTTCGGGTCATTGTCCATCTGCACTGTGAAGCATCGTCCAATGAGTTCTGAAGCATTTGGCTGAATATGAGCAGATAATATATCCCAAAACACTTCAGAATTCATCCTGCTGCTTTTGTCAGCAGTCACATCATCAATAAATACAAGAGAACCAGTTCCATTGGCAGCCATACATGCCCACGCCATGACACTGCCACCACCATGCTTCACTGATGAGGTGGTATGCTTTGGATCATGAGCAGTTCCTTTCCTTCTCCACACTCTTATCTTCCCATCACTCTGGTATGAGTTGATCTTGGTCTCATCTGTCCATAGGATGTTGTTCCAGAATTGTGAAAGCTTTTTTAGATGTTGTTTGGCAAACTCTAATCTGGCCTTCCTGTTTTTGAGGCTCACCAATGGTTTACATCTTGTGGTGAACCCTCTGTATTCACTCTGGTGAAGTCTTCTCTTGATTGTTGACTTTGACACACATGCACCTTCCTCCTGGGGAGTGTTCTTGATCTGGCCAACTGTTGTGAAGGGTGTTTTCTTCACCAGGGAAATAATTATTCGGTCATCCACCACAGTTGTTTTCCGTGGTCTTCCGGGTCTTTTGGTGTTGCTGAGCTCCTTGGTGTATTCTTTCTTTTTAAGGATGTTCCAAACAGTTGATTTGGCCACACCTAATGTTTTTGCTATCTCTCTGATGGGTTTGTTTTGTTTTTCAAGCCTAATGATGGCTTGCTTCACTGATAGTGACAGCTCTTTGGATCTTATATTGAGGGTTGACAGCAACAGATTCTAAATGCAAATAGCACACTTGAAATGAACTCTGGACCTTTTATCTGCTCCTTGTAAATGGGATAGAGGGAATAACACACAACTGGCCATGGAACAGCTGAGCAGCCAATTGTCACATTACTTTTGGTCCCTTAAAAAGTGGGAGGCACATATACAAACTGTTGTAATTCCTACACCGTTCATCTGATTTGGATGTAAATACCCTCAAATTAAAGCTGAAAGTCTGCAGTTAAAGGACATCTTGTTTGTTTAATTTTAAATCCATTGTGGTGGTGTATAGAGCCAAAAAGATTAGAATTGTGTCGATGTCCCAATATTTATGGACCTGACTATATTTGTTCATCTAACTTATCATCCAATATCATGTTAAAGTCGCCACAGACTATTAGCAGGCCTCCTTTGATTTTGTTAATCTCTTTCAGGAGATTTTTAAGAAACCCTATTTGGCCTTTATTTGGTAAATAAGCATTAACCAGTGTTGTTAAAAACCCATCAATCTTTCCGGTCCATATTATATATCTTCCTTCTGGATCAATCTTACTACTTTCTTCTGAAATTTTCAAATTATTAAAAAAAAAAATAGAAACCCCTTTTGATTTATTCTTAAAGGTAGAATCTACTCTAGTTGTAAATTTTTTATTATTCATATATTTTAGATTTTCCTGTTTTAGGTGTGTTTCTTGCAAGCATAGAATTTCTGCGTTTAATTTATTATACTCTAAAAATGCAGTTTTTCTTTTTGTTGGAGAATTGAGACCATTCACATTATGTGAAATTATTTTTATTTGCATTTTACTTTATTAAAAAAGTGCCAAAGTACATGTATGTGATATTCCTTGGGTGTTTCCATGACTCGAAATTCCAAACAAACAAAAAAAAACAAAAAAAAAATCAGACAAAAAAAAAAAACAAGGAAAAAACATACAGAAACAGTAAACCCACAAAACAAACAAAATAAACCTAAAAACAACCAGCTGCAAACTAAACGAATGTCATCTGATATATAGCAAGGCGAATTAGATTTTAGGAAGTGAAAATGTATCGCCCTATTTCTGAGCGAGGGGATAGGGTCTGGGGTACAGATCTTATAAATAAGACTTCAAGAGGATATATATATATATATGGTACTTCATTTTCATACTTCCCTTAAAAGGGAGGCTTGTACTCCTCGGACAGCTAAGAAGGAGAATCTTCCTAAACCATGAACTATAAATTTGTCTATTTTTATTTGAGCGTAGCTCACCTTTTGTGCTGTCATACTTGAATTGTTCAAAATGTTGACCTTCCAACTAAAAACAAATCTATTTTTACTGCCTTCTAGTTGTCCGGAGAGAAAAGAATCCAATAGAGGAGTTAAATTTACTACTATGTACTTTATGGATATTACTAACAATTATCCGTATATACATCTATTTTTTACATTGTTTAAATTTTCTGATATTATTATATAGTATTGATTATAATTTTCATTCCAGAGGCATTTACTTAGGGGGATTCTAGCCTAGTGGATGTGTCTAATCCTAATTTTTATCTGATCCGAGTTTTATATATTTTTCCTTAATTTTTTTGTGCAATGTTAATTCTATTAAGCATTATTACTAAAATCTACGTTCTTTTTATATTACTTCCATAAGAAAAGAACTGGCTTATTTACCCCTTCTATCTATTAAGTTATATTCTATGTGTATATATTAGTATTTCCTATTTTATCTTAAACCCGAATAACCATAACTCTTTACATATAATAAATCCCTTGTGTTATAAGTATTTCTTGTATGGTGTTCTTTTGGTGATGTGCAGTGTTGTTTTTGCGCCAAACATATCTTTTGGAATTACGGCCAAAAAGTTCAACCTTGGTTTCATCAGACCATAACACCTTTTCCCACATGCTTTTGGGAGACTTCAGATGTGTTTTTGCAAAATGTAGCCTGGCTTGGATGTTTTTCTTCGTAAGAAAAGGCTTGCGTCTTGCCATTCTACCCCATAGCCCAGACATATGAAGAATATGGGAGATTGTTGTCACATGTACCACACAGCCAGTACTTGCCAGATATTCCTGCAGCTCCTTTAATGTTGCTGTAGGTCTCTTGGTAGCCTCCCAGACCAGTTTTCTTCTCGTCTTTTCATCAATATTGGAGGGAGCTCCAGTTCTTGGTAATATCACTGTTGTGCCATATTTTCTCCACTTGATGATGACTGTCTTCACTGTGTTCCATGGTATATCTAATGCCTTGGAAATTCTTTTGTACCCTTCTCCTGCCTGATACCCTTTAACAATGAGATCCCTCTGATGCTTTGGAAGCTCTCTGTGAACCATGGCTTTTGCTGTGGGATGCGACTAAGAACATTTCAGGAAAGACCAACTAAAGCAGCTGAACTTTATTTGGGGTTAATCAGAGGCACTTTAATTGATGGCAGGTGTATGCTGACTCCTATTTAACACGATTTGCAATGTGGTTGCTTAATTCTGAACACAGCTACATCCCCAGTTATAAGAGGGTGTGCAGACTTATGCAACCACATTTTTTTTCTTCTTTTTTTTTCTTCCCTCCATTTAAAAGATTTCAGTTTGTTTTTCAATTGAGTTGTACAGTTTATAGGTCACATTAAAGGTAGAAAAAGTTCTGAAATGATTTATCTTTGTCTAATTTTTTACAGCACAGAAACCTGACATTTCAACAGGGGTGTGTAGACTTTTTCTATCCACTGTATATATACAAACACACCCTACTTATCTTCACAGCTGTTGGGTATAAAAGTGTTAACCTATATAAATACATGAAAACCTGTATAAAAAGTATTCTTATTGCTGTACTATCCACTGAAAATGTAGAATCATATTGTTTGTATCATAGACACTGTAAAATAATACTGCACATATTTATACAAATGTATTTATACTACATAATACCAAGAACTGTGCCTGTTACAATATAAATGTATATAAACGAACAAGGTGGCATTTATAGCACCAAAATATACATATACGTGATTCTAATTGTATGATCAATTGTACCTATTCGTTACGTTTAAATATTGATTGTATAAATACAACTGTATTCTCATATATCATAGGTTAACATCACAGAGGAAGCTGCAGATAATCAGCAGTGAAACGCATTTGATACACTTTTTATTGCACTTATCAACTGATTGTATCAATCTGGATTTGAATTTTTGAATAAAGAAACATTCTTTTAAATCACCACGGTGAGAACTCTTATTTTGTCACAAGAGGCACAGACTTCAGTCCACAAGTGCCATAGACACACAATACTACATGAGGGACCCAGGTTTAAGGCCTGTGGAACACCCATACGTAAAGATTGTGGGCTATTTGGAATCCCCGCTCCCCCTCTGTCTAATTCCTTGTTTACTTTTAAGACATTGTTGTGAACAGTGTCTAGAGGAATAGCTACACATCAGAAGACTTAGGAATTCACGACCGTGATTAGGCAAATATGCCTGGAGAGAGATACATCTTTAGAACATTACTACCTTAGCGCTTCGGCCTACCCGATTGGGACACCACATCTCCCAATCACCATCCATCTAGCATAGTCTTACACACAGCCTGACTCTCACACTACTAGCAGCAGTGCATAAACCGCCCCCACCCATTTCTCAGACCTGCTCTCTTGAAGTCTATGCTCAGCTAAGCTAAATAAAAGCTCCAGGAGTTAGCACTTTGAGACCTCCTTCAGACCTCATGGGTTTTAAAAGTGTGTGGTTGACACAAAAACTTCTGGGAGAATTTTGTCACGATGTCTATGGCTGAAAGTCTGATGCTTTAAATACAAATTTCCTGATCAGTTGTTACAAATTGGATTCTATTAGTGTTACCACACTGATGGAACAGCCAGTTCTCATTTGACTCCACTTAATGTTGATTGGCTTATTCTGTTTCTCACATTAAGGCCAATACCACATGAGTCACTATAATATATGGTGATTTTTCCCTTGATAAATATTAAGTCCAATTACATGGTACTTAGGATCAATGCTTACCGAGTGCTAAATATATAAAAATTTGTAGCAAGTGTCAGCAGATATTATTGCATGCTCGCTAAGTGCCAAAAAATAGTGAGTAATTAAAGCACCCTCTACTCAAACTCAATCTACTCAAACACTAAGCCCTTTATAAAGACTCCGTAAGAGAGGAAAAAACATACCATGCATGCTAATTACACTCACGTATATGCATTTTTTCAGTGAAAGATACCTGTATTGTATGTAGCAATATGCAACTTAATAAGATTCTAAAACATATGGTGACATAACAATAACCCTTAACAACAATACACAACAGATACCGTAAATCCTTTGTCAAAATGTTACTGATTGATGTAGAGAAATGAATATGCATGGTCATCAATATAACTAGACCACGAGTCAAGAATGTAAATATGGTGAACAGTAATACTGAGGAAGAAAGAGGCCAGTTAACTGGTCAGTGATACAGCTGGTCAGTAAATTAAAAAAAATAGGTAGGACTGAGTATATAAAAAATAATGAATTTATAAAATAAAACTAACTTGAAATGTGGAACATACATACATTCGGAACCAGCATATTCCACATATTCCACAATGTTTATCATATAGCATAGTTGTCACTTTGTCACTAGGACATACCAGAAGGATCAATTTCATACCTTACGGTACTCTGATAAAGCTTTGTAATGACTTGTATAGAAAAATATAGGGGGAGTAATGCAATACTTGAACAGGAACTATGTGCCTATATACCGTAGACTCTTTGTTGTAACCTTTTCTGACATTGAGTATCATAAATGGTATAGCTCTAGGAAACTAGTGAGCTTTTTATGTTCTCATCAAATGAAATTCATAGGCACTTGCATGTTCACATTAAGCATATTGTTTGCTATATAGAACTGCATTTAATAGTAATATTAATTGGTTTCACAATATATCTGCTAAGCAAATTTTGCTAAACTTGACATTGTAGAAAAATTATTTGTGTAATGAGAACAGTGAATGGGGGATATGAAATCAATGACATCATATCTCTTAACGTTTTATATTAAATCACAATGTAAAGGTGATGTTTTATTTATTATGTTACATATGCTAAGTATTAACCAAAGAAGCATAATGATTAAACCTAATGTATTATATTCACCATTGTACCAAAACATATATATGTTATTCCCATTAGCTGTACCAGTGTTATGAGTCTATTTAATATTTCTACATTCATAAAACATGTTATTTTTGTAAAAAATTTTTTTGGTATGTGTCCTATTGGGTAGTACCTAGATGCCATTTGTTGTGAAGTCTAATGAATTGGTAACTTCTGAACAAATGTAGCTAGGCAACAGTACCTTTGTTATCATTCCTGTTTGCTGTAATAAGTGGTTATTGAAAGTATTCCACATAAAGCCCCCTTAGAACTATATTAATTATACATACGTCTACTTCCTTCTTAAGATCATATGGGAAAGGTATTTTATCATATATTTGGGTTGCACCAGAAATTACTTAGACACACGTAGTGTGTCTACCCCCTCCTCTCCCATCCCTGTGTGTCTCCCCCTCCCCTGTGTCTCTTCCCCCTCCTCTCACTCCCCTGTGTCTCTCCCCCCTCCTCTCACGCCTCTAAATCTCTCCCCCTCCTTTCACTCCCCTGTGTCTCTCCTCCCTCCTATCATTCCCCTGTGTCTCTCCCTGCCTCCGTGCCTCTCCCCCTCCTATCATTCCCATGTGTCTCTCCCCAGCTCCTCTGTGTCCCCCCACCCCCTCCTCTGTGTGTCTCCCCTCCTCCTCTTTCTCCTCCTGTGTCATCGCCACAATGTGCATGCGCAGGCTTCGCGGCAATCGTAGTTGTCAAACTTCGATTTGTCGCAAGCGTGATGACAAATTGCAGTTTGACAACTATTATATGTGATAGATATTGCCCATAAGTACAGAGGCTATTATTATTTTGACTACCATAGGTTATTCAACACTAAATTAGCTGCAGCAATAGCCCAGTACAACTATGCCATGAACTACCCTCAACCCCTTTTTTATTGGCATTTTGCCACATGACACAATTGCTAGTCACTTATCCACTCTTTAAACTTCTACTTAAATCCAATGCAGCTAGGGACATGCCAACCTTTACCACTGCCCCTCCTCACGCTACCATCCTCACAACCCCAGAAGGATATATGCGGCCAACAGGAGGTGGGGGTGTCAGTGTCAATGTTGAAATTGCCAAGAACAAGGGGATCTTAGTTGGAAGAGAAAAAATAGGAGCCAGGCTGTACAATTATTCAGAATATGAGAGGGTGGTCCAGGTGGGCAATAAACCTTAGCTACTCACAGAAAAATGGGTGAGAATAGTGGAATAGTGGGAAATTCAAAAGAAGAGAATTAGAGGGAATATGTAGTGAAAAGTTCAGTGTGAGGAAAGAAGTTTGTCCACACCTCCACCTTGCTTTTTCCTAGATCTAGAAGTGTGACTGAAGTGTAAGCCACCATATGAGAGAACAGCAGGTAAGACACTGGAGTGAGCCAGGTTTCAGTCAGTCGATTAAGGGAGATTGAACATGAATTTATTGTAAATAGAATGTGTGTTCCAGAGGGCACATGAGAAATGCAAGGTAGATGATTTGTGACAAGTAATGGGTATTAAAGTATGGGTGTTTGGGGTGTTTGCTGCCCTAGGGGCTGTGTGTGCTTGCAGCATGTGGAAATGAGTGAGGGGCCAGGGTTAGGAGACTGATCTCCAGCGGCCAGCAGAAGAAGTAGTGAGTTTGACAAGAGATGCGAGTGGAACTTACAGAAGCATTTCTGCATTTGAGCCTTAGAAGAGGGAGGGAATAGTGGAGAAAAGAGAGACGCTCATGGGAGTAGAGAAGGTGAAATGGTTATATTGTTGGAGAGGTGGTGTGAAAAATGAGTTAAAAGAAGAGGCAAAAGATCACAAAAAAGTAGAAAGTATGAGGAAATATCATGACACAATATACTGTATAGGCAAAAAGAAAAGGAATATATTAAAGGAAAAGATAAGGTTTGCTTGCCTAGATTGTTGAATACCTGATCAGTCCTTGTTTATGTCATGTGTAATTCCAATTACAGGTGGAAATGAGTGAGGGGTGTTCATAATGATCGGCTTAGTAGTTACATGCTTATTGATTGTAATAGTGAGAAGGTAATAAAACTAGGCTTTGGGGTAGAAATGCTGAACAAATTAAGGGGAAGGTTTCAAAGTAATGCCATTGGTACACATATAGCCCCATTAAATTTGAAGCCCATAGTGGCATTGGCAAGCCCGCAAAGACTGTGGTCTTGAAATTCGGCACCATTACAGAGCTATTAAATTCCACCATGCCGCGAGTTACGGGCCATAGACACAAGCCCCTAAACCATTCTTGTGCGCGTAGCATGTGCGGCCATGAGTCTGATCAATTAGTCAAACCTGTAGTTACAGGTTTAGACGGAGCCAATGGCAAAAGAGATCATTATCATTACGTCACTGGAAAATGGAGGTTAGATTTCAAAGACGTACGGGCTTCCATTACGGGTTTCGACCATATCCGCATTCCAGAAATAAAGCAATATTAATAAATCAGTAAATATGATATTCTAGTCCATGCGAGTTCCATTATATGTATTAACACATTGAGTGCCAGGATCAATATAACACGGAAATGAAACATAAAAAAATGTTTTTTATATTGCAGATTTGCAAGCTTGAGAATGTTGTGCTATTAATTTTCATACCTAACATCACTTTCCCTTTCATTATAAGTACAGTATGGATAGGACTTTAACCCCCTTGCGGGTCCTCTCTAGTACCAGTTGGCTTTTTGACTCCATTTGCGGGGTTACAAGGTTGAACGTCAGTGAATTTGTTGTAATTTAATTGCGAGTTTCGAATGTAACAGTTATGGCCTTGAAAGAACAAAGGTTTTGCGTCCGCGGAGTGCAATTTTCGACATCCGGTAGGGTTTTTTCGCCCTTACCCTGCAAGTTATTGGTGGGTTGCTTTAAGGGGTCAATTTAATAGCCGCAAGTCTTACGGGCTACATTACGTCTATGGTTTTACACGTTGTGGGAAATTAATAGGGCTGATTTCAATCTCCTAAATAACAGAGATACATTCTTATTAATATTAATAATAAAGTGCAGATGGTAGAAAAACAGTAGTTATGCTTCCTCCAGTGTCCGCAAATACCTTCAGCTGTGGTGCAGATAGATTGTGTAGTGGTTCCAATAACAGAGAGTGAGGGCGAGTGGGCCTGAAGGAAGATGGCCCCTGAAAGAGGAAGGAAGAGTGTATAAGTATAATTTGTTTTTATTCAAGAAAGCTTTTGTGTTCACTGTATAATAATATTTATTAGTACACATTATTTGGTTATAAAGTGCTTTTCTCCTGCTATGGAGATGAGTCACACAAATAGTTTAATGAAGGCTTCCCCTGTCATGTTGTAAGTGGACCCTGCTCATCTGTGGGGATAGCCCTTCCCTCAACAGTGAAATCATATCTGCATATTCTTTTGCAAGGTGAAAGATCTGTGATTAAGAATGTGAAGTGGTAAATGGCAGCCCCTTTACTGCCACTCTACATCAGTTGGAAAATAAACCAAGTGAGCTCAACAAATGTAATATATTTCACTAAAATATTATACATATATATATATATATATATATATATATATATATATATATTTTTTTTTTCAGCAGTCATTTAAAGTAGGCAACATAGAGACTCTATCCTCTATGTAGATAACTGTGGTAATTTATATCAGAGACAAGTTAATTTGGAATTAGTATTACATTTGAATTTATTTATTCTTCTCAGCAGACATTTAAAGTAGGTGACATAGAGACTCTATCCTCTATGTAGATAACTGTGGTAATTTATATCAGAGACCAGTTAATTTGGAATTACTACTAAATTTGAATGTATTTATCCAAGAAACACATACATTTTGGTCCTACCAGCTGAATGTCATCACATGTTGATTTCTGTATATTTTTTAATTAAGCATATTTTAATATATTATAATAAAGAGCATGCTATTAATACCCTCATCTTTTGTCTAATTTTTGATACTCAGTTGACAATGTTATGTATTAAATGACTTATTTCTGTTTTTCTAAATCTTAGAACACTGGTAAATTAAAATGCTTTACACCTGATTTATTTTGACGGAACTCTTCCTTAGCTTCCTGTACCATTTGTCCCACATACCCCAATTCACATGGACACTTTAAAAAAATGCACAGGATAGTTGTTATCACATGTGTAGGATGTTTCATTTCATATTTATCTCTTTAGATAGAAACATATAGACCTTTAATCACATAGTAACAATGAATAAACGTGAATTTGTTTAAATTCCACAATATTTATTTATTTCACAATAATAAGTTTCCTCGCAATGTGTTGTATCAGATAACAAATAACATTATACTAATTTTAGAATTTGATTATTCAGTCTGGATGTATGTTTTCTAACAATCAATTGAGTCCTATCCATAACTGTAACACATGCATTTTTGGCATATAACGTGCATTCAGTATAACATCTTACTTCAAAATGATTGTTCAAATTGAGAGACATAATATTACTTGATTGGGGCTCCCTAACAATCCTCTTAGTACAAATGAATGGGCTCCTAGGAAATGGCTGACATTTGTTGTGCAATGAAAACTATTATATATAATAATAGATTTTTTTTAATCAGTTTCCTTCTTAAATGAATCTAAATAATTTTCAATATAATTTTTTAAATAATAGTGTCTAAAATGTATCCTTGTCTGGGTCAGATGACAGTGTGAATCAAATATTATCAGTGGTAATATTGAGTTATGAATTACAATAAACAAAATGGTCTTCATACTGACCCATGTACAGGTCAACTTTTGAAAGAGGTGCATTCAATCCCATGGCAGCCCCAATGTATAATATATAGAGTTTATCCTGAACTAGGACATTTCTACTCAATGTTATTTCTTAATATCTAAGAAAACATTTTACTGATTAGAACTAAATCTTTTTTTTAATGTTCAATATTTGTATCAGTTCCATCTCTCCTTTAACATGCTTTTTGCTCTTTCTGCCTTTGACTAAAAAACATGTAGAGAAGGATCATGGTGCTGTTGCAGTTAGTGTTGCTGCGTATCTAGCATGCTGTGGCTAGTGATGCTGTTCCAGTCTGCAAGGATTATATCTGGAAACATGTACATTTCACACGTCATGGTGCCTACTGTAGAAAACATGGGTGGATGCAAATATATACACATTGTACCATGCATAATTTTATTTAGATTTTCTATGCTAGCTTCCCTGTATGCTGCCTGTGTATGTTGGCGTTTGAAGTAGCTCCTGGCTAACTGTTGCAGTGTTCCTGGATACATATAATACAGCTGTGTTACCTACAAAGCTTTGTATCAGTTCTGCTGTTGGTTATCTGCATTTGCTATGACACCTGCCTTGAGTCCTGGCTTTTTGTACTGCTGTGTTCCTGGCTAGAGTGAAACCTGCACTACCTGCATAGTTGTCCATCAGTCCTGCTGTTGATTACCTGCATCACTGCAGTCCTGTTTGCATTGCCAATCACTCTTCTCTTACTTCCGTTGTTGATACTGATACTGTACTTATATAGTCAGTATTCATGCTCAATCTTCACCTGGTCCACCTGTCTTTTCTTAATATTGTGACATCTTCTTGTCACTTGAAAATCTCACAGTGCAATGTCAAGATAATAAAATCAAAGAGCACTTACTTCATATTTTAAATTTGCTTCTGTATTCAGTGTCATCTGCAAATGCTGTGGGACTGACTTTTACTCTTAAACCACATGTGTTTTGTCTGAGTGTAAAAATACAGCTCATATCTAATTAAACTGTTTTCTCTCTCTCCCAAAATCTTGAGCCAGTCATAGCTTCTGGGGTGGGTAAAAACTCATGATAGTGTAGGAAGGCTGGATGCATAACAATCAGAGTAGTTAATAGTTGCAAAGTGTGCAGGTGAGGATTATTCTGCTTACTGGAATACATTCAGAATGACATTCAACAGTGAGTAATAGGTTACAGTGTGTGCCAGGATTCAGAGAAAATTATATAAATTAAAGAGCAACACGCTAAGCAAAAGGTGTAATCTGGTACACTTGTCATGTTGCCCTACACATTGCACCAGTACACTCCTAGTAGTGCACATTAAAGGTGCTAACTTGTCATGGTGAAAGGGCTTGTTTATGTCATGAAGCTGTCACCCAAGATGGGCAGGTAATAGCAGAGAGGTCAGACAAATCATGATCCATTGGAGAAAGGAACCGACTCCGGTGTCTTTGCCCAAAAAAACTTTATGGATAAGTACAACCAGAGACATAATGTCATGGCATCAGAAGATGCACCCCTCACATTAGAAGGAGCAGAGAGCAAGCATGAGTAGCACTACATATAACTAAGTGGTTGAGCAGTAGATGCATCTGGAGGGAATGAAAATGCTGCTACTGTAAAGAACAGTTTGGCATAGGAACCAAAGTACAAAATGAAGTAGGTCAGAGATTAGGAGAAATCTGTCAAGATAATTCTCCAGTTATAGTAAACAGCCTCTTCCAACAGCCTCTGACACGACTCTACACATGGACATCACCAGGTCAACAATATAGAAAGCAAATTGATTACATTTTTTGTAGTTAAACATGAAGGAGCTCTATACAAAAAGCAAAAACAAGGCCTGAAGCTACTTACTGCAAAGTTCAAAATTAAACTGTGGTAAAGAGGGGAAATCATCAGGCCAAGCAGATACAAAATAAAAATTATTAATTTTGAATATGCAGTGGAGCTAAAGAATAGATTTAAGGGACTAGACAGTGTAGAAGGAATGCCTGAAGAATTTTGTACAGATGTTTGTCATATTGTCCAGAAACAAGCAACAAAGAAAATCCCCAAAATAAATAAAATTAAGAAGGCAAATTGGCTGTCTTGTAAGGCTCTGAATGTAGCCCAGGGAAGATGGAAAGTGAAAGGTAGTGAAGGTAAAACATATTTGTCTGACTGAATGCAACAAGAGTCAAGGAGACATTCTATTATGAGCAATATAAAGAGACTAGCGAATTGCCCGTCAAAAAATGACGGCAATGAAATTGTAAGGTAGCTAATGCTGTTTAGTGTGTAATAATGAAATATATAATACATTAATAAATGAATATACTTTACCTATTTTAAAGCATTGTGTGGAAGAGCTGTGAATGTGTTTTGATGTTGCTGCAGCATTAGTGGTGTGGATCTGCTGTGTAAGCGTGCTGAATGTGTGCAGTGTAACACTGTGCGTGCGCGAGACCAAACCGTTAGCGTAGTCGTGTACTTCCGCATTGGCGAGAAATGGCGAGTAATGTGTGTTATACGTTTGTATCGGAATATCCGTAGGTGTTTTGTGGTGTTTTGCGAGTTTCTTGTGGTGTTTTGCGAGTTTAGAGTGCTGTAGCCTCGTTTTCGTTTTGTTCGGCGGCCATTTTTTCTCTCGCTTCGTTTTTTTTTTAGTCTCTAAACTGTTTTATTTGAAGTAAAATCGAGGTGTAAGTTGTATTTTTGAGGTGCTGGGTGCTCCCTCTTGGTGTAGGTAAGTTTTTTATGTATGTGGTGTGTGTATGTATTGTGTTTGACATTTTGTAATGTTCGCGAGTTGCGTCCGAGTGTTGCGAGTCCGTAATGTGTGTGAACGTGTGTCGTATGTTGTTTGCGAGTGTCGTAATGTGTGTGTCGTACTGTTTGGGTTGCGACGTGAAGTTTGCGAGGGTCGCAGTTGCTGGCAAGGAGCGCCTTCGGCGCTCCATGCCAGCAACTGCGGCCCTCGCTTTGCGAGGTCCTCAGGTGCTGGCATGGAGCGCCTACGGCGCTCCATGCCAGCAACTGAGACCCTCGGGCAGTGCCCTCGCTTCGCGAGGGCCTCGGCTCGCTGCGCGAGCCGCGGCCCTCGCTACGCGAGCCCGCAGCGTTAGCAACAACTCGTACGCTCACAACTATATATGTGATAGAAGAAGATAACATAATGGGATGGTCAAACAATCTCTTAAAGAAACCTAGGGAACACAATGGAAAATTTCATGCCAAAGTGAGAGTGATAAAAAGCAAAAAAGGTAAGGCCTTAATAGGAGCAAATCAGATAAAAAAAGAGGAGGCATGAGAACACTTAATATCTATGCAGTGATAATTTCAATAGTTTGTTCAATGAGCTTTATCCAGACATTGTGAGGAATTAAGTGAAATGGGCCCTAGGACACCTTGTTGTTAACAAGGCTACAGGAGGAGATGGAATCACAGCGAACTGTTCAAAATTCTATAAGATGATGCTGTGAAAGTATTGCTTACATTATGCCGGCATTTAAGGTGACCTAGAAAAATAATATTTCATGTCTTCAAAGCTCATCACTCTAGCTCAAATGTTAGTCCAAAAACAGTCAGTCTAAAGACATGGAGCCTCATTAAATTTGAAGGCCGTAACTTCTGGGGTGTAGGCCGTATGTCTGCAGGCCTCCAGCAGCACGCAGCGTCCGCAACTTATGGTGCTATTCAATTGGCCAAGCCTGCAAGTCCCGGCCCAATATCGCACATCGTAAACCATGCTATTGTGTGAAGCATTTGCAAGCTTGAACATGATCAATTAATCATGGCCGTAACTTAGAAACAGCCATTGGAAACAGAGATCATCATCATAACGTCAATGAAAAATGGAGGTTGGATTTCAAAGTCTTGCAGGCTTTAATTATGAGTTAGTATTGACCTACATTCCTGAAATATTGCAATATTGCTAAAGCCGTAAAGATGATTTTCTATAACATGTGAGTTCCATTATATGTATTAACACATTGATTGCTGGGATCGATATAACACAGAAACTAAACATGAAATAAAGTATTTTATTTGGCCGATTTGCGAGCTTGACAATGTTGTGCTAATAATTGTAAGACCTAACATCACTTTCACTTTTAATAAAAGTACAGTAGTGTGTGTATATGTGCATTTAAAGTGCTCCGGACATGTCTTTAAGACCTTTGCGAGTCCTCCTTGGAATCCGTAACTTGTGTTTCGACATTTGTAATTTGTGGCCTTGCTGGCTTGCTTAGCGAGGGGGAATTGGAGCAATTGAATATCGATTCGCGATTTTAGCGATCGTAACTCTAGCGGCCGTGAAAGATCAAAGGCTTGGAGGGGTATTAACTTGCAGTGTTAACCATCGCACATAACTCGATCGGAGCCAGCAAAAAAGACGCCATTTGAGTAGCAAAATAACTTATTGCCTCCATTTCCGAAGCACGGATCTCTCAATGCCTCAATTGAATGAGGCTCATAGTTTGTTAAGCTCATAGTATGAGCATATTATTATGTTTTTTATTAAAAATTATTTAAGTTAAACGTTGAATATATTCTTGTTAAGAATTAAATATTTACAAGAATACTAATTTATATACAATATACTAACCAAAATGTTATCTAGTTCAGTATGGTATATTTTCAGACTAGATAAAAAATGTTACTTGATAATTATATCCATTGATTCTACTGATTATATGTTTTCAAGAATAATATTTATTTACACCATAAATGTATATACTCTATAAATATTCCAATCTGGAAAATTAATGGATACATTGTCAATAAATCAAAAATCTTGACTTCAAAACAGCGAGAAAATGTATCGTATATAGAGTTGTCAGTTGTCAAGTTTGCCATGTTGGTCACGCAATGTTAAATAATTTCGGCCCTCGTAAAGTTAATCGTGAGGCCCGCATGACTTAGGCTGCAAAGGCGCTCATTGCAGGGCTCGCAATGCATTTTGCCGCTGATCGTGAGGGACGCAGTTTCCTAATTTAACGGCCAAAATTTTTCAAGCGCGTTACTGTAAAAACCCACAATAACAGCCAAATAAAAAAAAATGACACACTCACACACAGCACAGGTGGAGAGTGAGAGTGAGGTTGCAAGCGAACTTGAGCAGTATTTAGCTTTTTTCTTTGCTCAAAAATCAACTAAGTGAGGACAAAAGTTCTGAAACAGGATGAAAATGAGGCTGAGCAACGCCAGGCTCACGGAACTTAGAAAATACACAATGCCAAAGACAGTAACACACACGAACAACGCGGGAATTACAAAATACACAGCGGCGAAAACAGTAACACCAATGCAGGCACGCAGGACTTGAAAAATGATGAGCGCTGAAGGTGATCATTGCGGAGCACGTAAGTTGTGTGTTCACAAGCCCGTACTGTACACAGAGGGAGTGGTTCGCACTGAGAGCGGAAGATGCTCATTGCGAGCCACACAATGAGCGACGAAGGTGCTCAGAGCGGGGCTCGAGATAAGTGCCAAAGGTACAGCATTCCCAGCCTTACAATTTTATTCCTGTCAATATTGACGGCCAAGTAGCTAGTAATATACATAACTATTGTTAATTGCTGATGCAAAGAGGGCTAGGAAAAGTATATATTTAAACAAAAGTATACAACCAATATTCATCCATTGACATATACATGGCTAGGTGTTATATATAGCAGTGTATGTTAAAAGGTGAATATTAGTTATACAATGGTATTTTCATATAACATACACTGCTATTATGCACTGAAACAGATGATGCTGAAATATAAAGGTCAATATGGACAATCATTGTACCTAATATTGACCTACATTAACTCCCTTAACATGTGAGCCCCTATGGACCCCTACGTGATATACTAAACTATAACCATGGGGGTTTTCATGTATCCCCATGACACCTAACATTAACCCCATTAGCATGGGGGCCTCTTTGGACCCCCATGGTAATAGATTAGATTACATTTGGGGACATTTGGAGGTCCTTATGAATCACCATAGCACTTAATTACCTGTATATTATGGTGTGCCTTTGGACCCGCATGGCACCTAACTAACCCATAGACAGTATTTTCAATAATCATAGAACATTTATTACTAATCTAATCTGAAGCATTTAATAATAAAACTAAAAAAGCAAAACCTTATACTAGTTGTCAAGAAATTGGTCATCCATTCTATTCCCATTTTAAAACAGTATAGCAAAGAAATTAATAAAAATGTATTGTATTTGCTCAAAGCAAAACTACCACAGCTCACAACAGAATACAACTTTTTATATAACCTTTTTTTCCTGCTGATATCATGCTCATCGTATAAATATATTTAAGTTTCCTCAAGATTTATAAAGCAGGGGCTAAACATATCTGGTTTTACAGAAATTGAGCTTCCTTTGAGAGAACCTGCAATAGGGAGGCCTTATAGGGCTTCCTCTGGCTTTACAATATGTAATTCAAATGGTACAGAAAAAAAAATTCCATCCTTTATAATTTTTTATATGATCAGGCAACATCTATTCAACTTGAACTTAGTATACACACGACTCACAATGGAGCAAAAATTTACAGAAACGCAGCAAATTCCTCCCTGAATGTAACTTTGAGAGAGAATACCTATAAAACCGATTACAACTCTCAAACTCATCCTTGTATGGCAATTGCTTCAGGGGTTGTAGTGCCACAGAAACACTGAGACATGTGCTGTGGGATGGCACTAAAATAGCTCATATTTGGATTGAAACATGCCATTTTCGAAAAGTTGTAAGGAGTTTGGGTTCCTCAAAAACTTTTTATATAATCTTATTGAAGAATATAAAATAGCAAATGTCATTGAAACTTTATCACTAGCAAAAACATTTGAAATAACGAATAAGTTATGAATATTACAAAATTGTAAGCCCATGTATTATTCCAACTTTAAAATAAATGACCAATGGTGTTTTACGGGGTCAGGATCCAGAATATGAATTCAATATAGCAAAAATATTATTGCTTCATAAAAACCAACAAAGGAATTAGTCAATTAACAGCATATAGGCCAATTTTATCATTAAAACAACCTTAAAAATCATAACTAAACCTTAACTCTGGCAGATAGACTAGAAGTATTACTTTCTACATTAATATCATCTTCTAAAAATGATCTTATTAAAACAAGAGACTGTAATTTAAAATACTTACAGTTTTATCTGCAGTTCAAGCAAAAGCTATATAACAAAATAGAAATCCAATTATTCTTAGTGCAGATACAGGCAACGGGTTTGATAGTATATGTTGGACATGAATGGTATTATTTAATCTGAATTTCCTCCAGAGAGAGGTATATGGCAAGGTTGCCACTTTGTCCAAAACTTTTTAATTTAACCATTACACTGGTAAACAAAGATTTTGTCTCAGACCAATTAAGGTTCTGCTTTGTGTTTTTTCTCTCACTGATTTTGAAAATGGTCTCAGAATTGTTCTATCACTTATAGTATTAAAGTTACATCCTCTTTAATATAACACATTGTGCTATATAACACATTCATGCAGCAGTAAGATATGTTAATTTTTTATCAGTAAAATCCTAGTATTATTTTTAATTGTTGTAAATTCTACTGATTAGTCAATGTTAAAAGGGCCCAGAGTAATAAACAGTTGAGTCATATTCTGTCATGTTGGGCTCCAGAGGCATGATTAATCACATATTTGCTTGCTTAATGTATGAGTCAGTGCTCCTGGCCATTCGGTGGAAAGAGTTTGTTCTTGAAACATCTAATGCTGTCAGTATCTTTTATTTTTGTAATTCTATGTACATTTTATGTTCATAATATGTATTTGAACAATGCCATGAAATTGTATTAATCATCTGGACTCATTTTGCTACATTTGTGGTGTGGTGATATTTAAAAATCATAAACGTGATTTAACTCCACTTGTTAAGAAGTTTTATGAGTTTTACTTTGGATGTAAAGTCAGAGACCAAGATAAAAGTTGGGCCCCTCATTTTTGTTGGTGTACCTGTGTCAGACTTCTCACAAGTTGGTCAACTGGTTCTCAGCACATGACTTTTGCTGTTCCAATGATTTGGCGAGAAAAAAAAATTGCATCACAGATTGTTACTTTTGTCTTATTTCAGGCATCAGTTCTAAATCAAAGCACACATGTCTGAATTTACCATTTGCCATAAGGCCAGTATTGCATAGTGAAGTATTGCCGGTGCCAACTCCTCTAGAAGAAGTAATACTTAGTGATGATGAACAAGAAAAACATCCTGTAAAGCATGCTGATGATGATATAAGGCTTGATCAAACTTTTGAGGCTTCCTGTTCATCGGTATAGCCACATTTCCTTAGCCAAGGAGATTTCAATTTCCTCTTCCGAGACTTGAACCTATCTAAAATGCAAGCAAGACTTTTAGGCTCCAGGTTTAAAGGCTAGAATCTTCTCCATAAGGAAACTAAAGTTGTTTTTTTAGAGATAGGCATAGTGACTTTAAGGATTTATTTTCCCTTGAAGATGAACTGGAAATAGGTTTCCATCAGTGCCACTAGCTCATGCAGCCAACATCAAATAAACTTATGAGAGCATGAAACTCGTGCTTGAAAAAATAAAATATGAAGAATACAAATGAAATATCTGTGGTGACTTCAAAGTAGTCTCTCTTTTGCTTGGACTACAACTTGGTCAAAGTACAAAAACGAACATCACTAACTCCAGGACAGAAGAATGTTGTCAATACACCACTCATTGACCCAGAAAAAGTGTATCTACCTCCACCCCATATAAAGCTCGGAAGAACTTTGTCAAAGTGATGGATCGAAGTGGGGAAAAGAGGGATGAGAACTTCGTCCGCAAATTATCTGTTTTTTCAAGCCTATAACCCCAACGTTCCATTTGAGCTATTAAGTTGCATCAAAATCACTGGAGTTCCAACTCATAACTCGCAAATGGAGCCAGGAAACCAATGAGTGCTAGAGAGCACCAGCAAGGGGAGTAAAGTCCAACTTGTAGCACTTGAAATGCAAATATTACCACACTACTTTACTTATATTAAAAGTTAAAGTGATGTTAGGTCTTATAATTAATAGCACAACATTCATGTTTAATCTTTGTGTTATATCGATCCTGGCAATAGATGTGTTAATACATATACTGTAACTTGCATATGATAGAATATCATATTTACAGTTTATGAATATTGCATTATAACCCTATAGGACTTTGAAAATCCCGCCTCCATTTTTCAATGAGGTAGATCTGACAATCTTTTTTGCCATTAGCTCTATCCCAACTCATAACTACGAGTTAGACTAATTGATCAATTTTCACGGCCGCACATCCACGAAGAGATAAATGGTTTACGGGTTTGCCTTTAAAGCCTGTAACTCGCAGCCTGATCTAATTTAATAGCATCATAAATCCACAAGTCTTCAAGCTTGCAGCCTTTGCATGTCTCACGTTGCAGATACAAGCTTCTACTTTAATGTGAATGAATGTATGTAATGTTCTGATGAACAGTAATAACCGCCTCTTTTTTTGTTCAATGAGGAACACTACTTATCACCTCAGTGTTTTATTAACAAATTAATATCTTTTTTACCATTGGGCACTTGCTAAAGTTCTAATTTCATATTTGATTATAATCAACTTCTATATGTAGGAGATCAATTGTTTTAAAGAATCATTGATCTATATAAGCTAAGCAAATTAATGATAAACAGATGAACAATATAGGAAATTATGATACTTTGAAAATAAAAAGCTTAACATATTGTCAACAAAAAGTATTAGACAAAGGTGCATTGTTCTGCAAAACTGAGGTGAAATTGTACTAAGATTCAAGAGACACAGTAGAGATACATTGACACTAGTGGTTATATTAAAAAAGAAGAGGTGGTTATTACCGTTTATCAGAACATTATATACACTGGTATTAATCATCGAATTTTCAATTTTTATATTTTATTATCTTTTAGTTTATTATTACTATCTTTAGTTTTATGTAACTAATAATAGAGGTTACATGTTAATAAATTAATTCTCTATAGATTATCCTTAAGGCTATTTCTATTTTGACTGCTTTTTCAATCAAATTTGACATGCCTTTGAAAATCCATTTCTTGGATTCGCACATGGACAAAAATGGAAAAACAGTACTAGGGCAATTGCAGTCCAACAATGCTTGCTGATTACTGTTGGACCCTTAAGAGGGATGGTCCTGAGAAAAAATACAGTAGAAAATCCTATACTTCTACCTATTAGGGGAATTAGTACTTTTCTAGGTACGTATCACATATGATAGTTGTCAATCACGCTTGTGAGCCTCGCAAAGCGAGGCGAGCCTTTGAGGCATAGAAGCCTTACCGAGCTCGGAGGACTTAGGCAATGAGCGCCAAAGGCGCTCATTGCCCTGCGAGCCTCGCAAGGCATGCAATTGAAGCACACGGGACTTAGGCTGCAAGCAGTTGAGGAACGCAGGACTTACTTAGGCTGCAAGCACTTGAGGAACGTGATACTTAGAAAAAATATACAAAAATACAAATGTATCGGCCGAACAGCGGAAAACGAAAAACACAAAAAAGCAAAAAAATAAAAATAAAATTAAGCCACACTCACACAGAGCACAGGGGAAGAGCCAGGATGTCTGGGAGTGAGGATGCAAGCAAATTTAAGCCAAATTTGCCATTTTTTGTCACTTGAAAATCGGCTAAGCAAGAGAAAAAATGGCTGACCAAAAACAAAAACAATTCTGAAACTGGATGAAAAGGAAGGTTTTGCAATGCCAGGCATTCAGACCTTGGAAAATGCATGATGTCACACTTAGTAACACTTACATGAACAAGGCCAGGCACACGGGACTTAGAAAATACACAATGCCAAAGACAATAACACTTGCACAAACAAAATCCGACTTCGAAAAAATACAAATGTAACGGCCGAACTGCGGAAATCGAAAAACACGAGAAGCAACAAATAAAATAAAAGAATACATTAAATCACACACAGCACAGGAGGAAAGCCAGGATGCCTGGGAGTGAGGGTGCAAGTGAATGTAAGCCCAATTTGCGGTGTTTCATCACTCGAAAATTGGCTAAGCCAGAAAAAAAAAGTCGGCCGAAAAACGTAAAGAAATCTGAAAATGGAGTGAATACGAGGCTAAGCACATTCTGAAAAATATGAGGGACTGAGAAAATACACAAAGGCAAATACACTAACACTTGCACGAACAACTCCAGGCAAGCAGGACTTTGAAAGTAAAACCTACGGAAAGATTCAGCAGACACACAGAGGAGAAACACACAGGAACGAACAGGGGGAGATGCTGGAAAGAGACACATGGCATTCCCAAGCACAAAACTTGCAGATTAATGAACCCTGCAGTGAGTGGCCAGTACAGTAGGCAGGAGAAAAGGTTCGCAATGAGCACCAAAGGTGATCATTGCAAAGCAGGAATGTCGAAGTACACAAGGGGAAAGGCTCGCAATGAGCGCCGAAGGCACTCATTGCAAACCACATGATGAGCAGCGAACGGGGTTTGTGATGAGCGCCAAAGGTGCTCAAAGGGCCAAAAGACTCATGTTGTGGGGCAAACAGCATTGCCTGACTTACAATTTTATTGCCATAATTTTTTGACCGGCAATTCGCTAGTTGTAAATATATGTAATACTGTAAACTTAAAATCACTGTCTCTCAAAATCATTACATGATATAGGAATTCTAAAAATATATTTGTATTCAGCACAAAAAACGCTATACGGTTCACCTATTTTGACTTCTGAGACAAAAAAAAAGTTAAATTTTGTTGACCAATGTTATTTAACTTATTGAGGAATAAGCATAAGTACTACAAATTTAAAGATAAAAATTGCAGTATTTGTTGTTGTTTCACTTTTACATATAAATATTTAAATATTAAATATTAAATATTTTACATATAAATCCACACACATCTGTTACATGTCTCTCACATTTACTTCAATGTTTTAAAGATATCACAGGTTTGATTATTAATAATAGCAAATCTGAAGCTCTTGCATTATATCTTAATGCCAGAAAAATAAATAATCAAAAACATTTACTTTTAAATAAACTACAATTTCACTAATTTATCTTAGACTTAAAATAACAAAAGATATTCAAAAACTATATTAATATAAGATTCCAACCATTGTTCAAAAATTAGATTCTGATTTACAAAAATTGGAAACATTCAATTATTCTTCATACGTAGATCTCATTTAATACATATGATATCCTTTTTTATTATACCTACAATAAATGTAACCTTTAATTCTATCTCAGTCTTATATTAATAATATAAATAAAAATGAGCTATATTTATCTGAAAAACTAAAAATTCTTTCACATGACTTTTAAAACTTCAACAAAGTACAGTCTCTGGTGGTCTAAACTGCCCTAACTTAGGAAAATATAATCAAGCAACCCAATATAAGCAAAACAAATAACAATTATGTTTATAAATTAACAATGTTGTTAGGCTTAAAAACCAGCAGATATAACTACTCAGCATAAAGATAATGCAATATTGTGGTTGATGTATTTATCATGGGGTAATATTTGAAAAAGTTGTGGTTTAAATCAATATTTATCAATATTTATTTTATTTTCTACTAGCGCATAATTCTTAAACTTTGGAACAAGACTCCACTGTGTTTCTTTATATCACCTAGGCCCATACATCAAAACTTAACAACTTATTTAAAAATAATTACTCTGTAACCATATATACCTCTCAAGTTTACTATCACTTACCATTTCAACATTTTGTACAAGATGTTTTACATCTAACAAAAACATATTAACAGCCTTTAGATAATTATACTAATAAACCATTTTTAAAATCACTTACTTTATAAATCGTATATAATATTAGAATTGACAATGACATGTTCATTGTATTCCAATAAAAACAATTCAGAAGCAGTTCTAAGATAAAACACAATTTTAATATCTAGTTGTTGTTTAGTCATTCAGTCGCATCCGACTCTCCATGTCTCAGTCACTGCCCCTCTGAGCTCCACGATCTTCATCTTTTTAATGTTGAGCAGCACTCTCTTCTTTAACCTCATCAATAGGTCCTTTATTTCCTCCTCACTTTCAGCCATCAAAGTAGTATCATTGGCGTATCTGAGGTTGTTCATATTTATTCCAGCAATCTAATTTGGATTCATCCAGCCCAGACTTATGCATGATGTACTCTCTTGAACCATCCTGTTGTCCCATGTTTGGTTCTGACAGTGGCTTCTTGGTCTACATACAGATTCTTTAGGAGGACGGATAAGATGATCTGGTACTTCCATCTCTTTACGAGCTTGCCACATTTTTTTATGATCTACACAGTCAAAGGCTATAGAATAATCTTTGAAGCAGAAATTAATGTTTTTGTGGAACTCTCATACTTTCTTGATTATCTACCGGACATTTGCAATTTGATCTCTTGTGCCTCTTCCTCTGCAGAAACCCTGTTTGCACATCTGATAGAACTAGGTCCATATATCGTTGGAGTTGAGCTTGTAGGATCCTAAGCATAAACTTGCTGGTATGTGATATTAGTGCAATTGTTTGATAATTGGAGCACTCTTTGGCACTGCCTTTTTTGGAGATTGGGGTGTAGACTAATCTTTTCCAGTCTATTTGCCATTATTGAGTTTTCCAAAGTTGTTGGCAAAGGCAAACAACACTTTCACAGCATCATCTTGTAGAATTATGATTAGTTCAATTGGGATTCCATCAATTCCTGCAGCTTTGCTATCAGCAAGAAATCCTAGGGCCCATTACAAATTGCTAATATAAGATGTCTGACTCCAGCTCATTGGACAAACTATTGAGGTCATCACTGCTGTTGAGATCCTTCCTGTATAGAACTTCAGTGTATTCCTGCCAGCTCTTCTTTATCTGATCTTCTGTTAAATCCATACCATTTTTGTCTTTTAACACGTCCACTTTGACATGAAAGGTGCTGTGAGACCCCCATTTTCTTGAAGAAATATCTTTACTTTCCCATTCTGTTATCTTCTTCAATCTCTTTACATTTTCCTTCTTTTCTTCAGTTTAGTTCTGAACTTTGCAATAAGAAGCTCATGGTCTGAGCCGCAGTCAGCCCAAGGTCTTGTTTTTGCTGAATGTATAGAGCTCCTCCATCTTTCACTGCAAAGTATATAGTCAATCTGATTTCTATAATGGCCTTGGAGACTGTTGGAAGAGGGTGTTACTCATTCTCGCCATCCCTTCCTCAGTAATGTGACCTGAGTGGCTCATCTTCCGGTGCCATACCATTATGTCTCGGGTTGTTCCCGCTCACAAAGTAATCTTATCAATGATACTGGAGCGGGTTGCATGTTCCTTCTCCAATGGACTGCAATTTATCTGACATCTCTTCCATGACCTGCCCTTCTTGGGTGAACCTACATGGTATAGCTCACAACTTCATTGAAGTACACAAGCCCCTTCACCATGGTAATGTAGCGATCCAGAAGTACATACCATGAAGTCACATATCATATAGTACATTACGCTCATTACAATTCAAACCTTCAGCATTCCCATAACAATAGCAAGGTGCTCAAAAACAATGTCAGGCTTATTTCACTGAATTTGGCAATGCAAACTCATGCTACATTATTGTAGACAGATACATAATTACTGTATTTGGTATGTTACCAACAAATGGAATTAGCAAATTTATCCCATTACTTAAAGAAATATGTATGTTTCCCCGTTTTATACTTTTTCTAATCTAATATATACCACTTATATCAGAAACACACATTACTTTGATTAATTCTATAGACAAACTGATTTTTTTTTTCTAAATGTGGTTTCCCCACCCCTAGAGGTACCTACATATACACCTGCAGCCTTATTAAATTGCAATTCAGCAAATTCTAATACATAACATATTTTTTTACAGAAGTTTTTAGTCAGTGAACTTCTATCCAAAAGCAAGGTTTTCATAAACTAAAAACTTCTGTAAAAGAATATGCTATGTGCTTATATGCTATGTGCTCTTTAGAATTTGCCGAATTGCAATTTAATAAGGCTGCTGCTGGTATTTATGAATGGAAACACTGCATTTGGGTATGTTTTAACCCCTTACTGAAATTCAATCCAACAGCAGCACAGTGCAGACATCCAGAGCTGCAATATTTTAGCTGCTCCTTGCTTCCTTGTAGTGGGAAAAACAACTACACATCCCATGATGCTTTGCTGCAGAAACTGACTCCCCAGACATTACAACAATGTTATAGCTGCCTGGGATGTGCTAAATTGACTTGTACAATTTATGCTAATTTAGTTTGGATTTTCAGGAGTGTTCCTTCTTAAAATCAACTGCTAGAAAACTAAAGAGATTTGTAAATATTCGGGTAAGTTTAATAATGTTTATTTTTGGACTTTTCTCATTAAACATTTTTTTTGCATATACTATTGATTATCCTCTATCAGATACATTCATAATCCATAAATCTTCTACTGGTAGTTGTTTTTAATTAAATTGATTCCTTATAAAAATGTAACTATTAAAACACAAAATTAATTTAAAAATGCATTTAAACATGCACATTGTTACACAATAGATATATTATTAGGACAAGTTCCTTTAAAAGATTTTAGAGGCCTAATCTATTTACTTAATTTAATATATATTGAAAGGGTTTTGTTATGTCATATTTCATATTAAAATGAATTAAGCTATATCTAATTATTATATGGATAATTCATATCTCACACTCATATTGAAGATGTAAGATATCTTTTTCAAAATATTTAAAACCTAAATTTTTCATTTATACATTTTTGACATAATGATTCATATTAACATTATCTATTTTATACCTCTTAATAATATATTATATGAATATCTCATACTTATACTTAGTTATATACTATATAGTTTATACTATAGTTTTATAATTAACTATTTTCAGATAATTGGAAAATTGGCAAAATTATAAAAAATGGATATATATTGTATATATACTTCATATATGTTTACATATATGCAATATATGTATATATTGTAACAAGGACAAAAAGTGTAACATGGAAAACTTAACTGAAAATTTCAGATTGAAATTAATTATATACATTCATACTGACAATCATCTTAAAATCTTGTTAGACTGAAATTGCATAGGAACTAATTCTGAAAGTACTTTTTGGTGAACTACAGCTATTAACCTCATTTACAGTTTTCTAAATAAAAGGTTATGTCAATCATGCTTTTTAATGTAAGCTTTTTAAAGAAAACCATATTGCAGTGACCCTAAATAATACAAGCGGACCCGAGGCAAATTGCCTTTAGACAGGACAAACCTGCATTTCTCTTGTCAATAAATTATCGTTTTGATTGATATGCTTATCTGTAACCCAGTTCAACACCACTAAATAGGATGCAACTTCCAACGTGGCTGCTAAAAAAAACGTCAGCAGATTTGGATACTGACTGAACTAAATTATTCTACTGATTATTTTATTGCATTTTAATACATCAAATACCATATGCATTCTAGAAAACCCACCATAATGTAAGGGAATTAGTACATCTATAACCATTTAATAGGGTACATTACAACTTGCCAAAAGAACTTATCCAAAAGAAAGGCAAAAACATTAAAAAGTACATACAAGAGTTTCCTTGATTTAGATTTGTCTTTCTTGACAGGGTTGGTGATGAAATCTAGTTTGTCATTATTACCTTTACACAAATGTAATGCAAGCAATCTCAATTAGTCCCTAACAGTCAAAATATATAAATATGTCTCCAGCTAATTATAATCAAAACCTTAATTATCCTATCTCTGGGCCCTATTCTCTTAGAAGCCTATAAGTGGCTCAGACCCGTGATTTTGGATGTGAGTGTTTTTTTTTTCTCTCAAGCCCGCAACTTAAGTCTTTCAGCCTCAACATGTAAACAATGCCTTTTTAAGTAGGATTTCAGGGGTGTGATCATATGATCTGACAATATTTAAGCAAGCCCATCATTTACTTCTTAGATACAGGCAATAGCAAATGAGTCCATCTTCATGACATCAGTAAAACATGGAGGTTACACATAATATGCAATCAGTGGCTAAGAATTAATGCTTTCCCATGCTTTTAAAGTACAGTTGTGCATGCTTAATTGCTGTCTAGTTTTCCAAACTGGCATTACAACCCTTTGCGAGTTCTGTTTAGTACTCAGAATATTAGTGTCAAAAACGTAAAAAAATATTGATTTTGTGTAATTTTAATTGCTTAGCACTTGTGATGTTCAAGCTGTCCAAAAATCAATGAAGAGTCTAGCCCTAAGTTGCATCTTTGGCTTGTTAGTAGTGATTGTGGGCAGGTAATTCGCAGGATGCGAGTAGCTAATAGAATATGTGGCAATATTAGGAGCAACTTTAAGTATGTGCAACTTGACGATCTGGGCTATAGAATATATTACTACTAAAATCATGATCTTTAAAGGAACAGGATATTAATACAGGAACAGGAGATTAAACAAATGTTTAAATCTCTATTTGTTAACGGCATGTAAAACTATAGCTAAACAATTTGTAATAACTAAACATGACTAAAAATGTTTTAAACATATGAGAATAAATATCACAGGGAACAATGAATTAATGATGCTATCTTCTAGATTACAGTAATTCACAGGGTAATCCTGGGGAAAATATGACTTGGGATAATATTCTCTTTTTATCATCTGAGATTTAAAGCTCTACTCATATTGAAAGAGTTTCAATTACAGTTAGAAAAATGGGTCATCATGATGTGTCACAGAAAGACTGATTGTTGCTTGGTTATGCTGTGATACAATATTTGTCCAGAATACATGTACAGGATTCCTCTTTATTTATTCTTGTTAAAAAAGCTGTCCCAGAAGAAAGGATGAACTACTCAGAACAAGGTATCATCGTTTCTACACAAGGTTATTATTTAAGTGCATTGACTCTAAATTGTCTTAATAGTTAATGATCCTGAATTTCAAGTGCATTTTTGAGGAATCCCAGCTTGAGTTAAGAATAAACCTTTCTTCTAAACCACTTTATATTAAACTTTTTCCAATATATGATTCATAAAAATGCATATTTATCACTCATGATACACTGGGCATTTGTTTTTTCAATCACAGACAACCAGCTATCTATAGGATACTTAAATTTGTTCTCTCTACATTTTTCTTGACCAATAAGAGCATATTTCAGTTTGTGTGTTATTTGTGCAAGCTAATATTTCACATTATACATGGTTCAGCACATTTAGTTATAATTATGTTTACTGAAAAGAAAGGTTTTTTACATGGTGCATTTTGGTGTTTTGAAAATTAAAATCACTTTTTATAGACGATTTTAATAATTTACAAATGAAAATGCACATAAAAGGTTGACATTATGGTTACAAATCTACAGAGGAGTTTTAATTTACATGCCACAATGTATCTTTGCTGAGCTGCTGTGTGATTAAAACACATTTCTATAGCAAGTAGATGGCCATCTTTTATAACCTTGCTCCGCACCATTTGGTTCATTTTGCTGTTCTGATATGCTGATCATTACTGTAATGCATATTTGATGAAAAATTGCAATAAATATAATTTGAAGTGGTATTTGCAGTCATTGATCGATGTTCATATTACTTGTTCTGCTGTGTTTAACTGATGAATTGTTCTTCACTGATATTATAGGTTCACACAGAAGTGGCACAGACTATATTTAATTACATTCTGAAAAGCAAAATATTGCCAATGAACTTGGAAATAGGTTGCAGAATTACTAACAAAACTGACACAATTTAACACAATAGTTGCAATATAAGCCATAAGTAAACAGTTAATAAGAAATATACATTATGAGACATCAAATGTACATCAGGGAATTTATCAAAGAGCAGAGTGACTTATACAGTTGTTTTTATGATTTTAGTTTTTATTAATTTATTAATTTATTATATTTTTAAATATATGAAACATTTTATTTGTTAATGTTCTATACAAATCCTTACAGTAGATAAAATGTTGAAGATTTTGCAGACGAAATAAACGTGGAAAACTCTGAAACTTTATGCATTTCCTGGATGTGCATGGATTCTTCAAAATAAATATATTTTACCACATCTTGCAAATTGTGCAGAGTTATAGGAAACCTGAAGCCATTCTAAATATTTTACAGGTTACATTAATATAGTGTCCTAATTAATTTTTACTCTAATGCACACTATATATTACCTGTAGGGATACAATTCTGCATGGTTGTCACATTTTATTGCTATTTAGATATATTTGTCATATAATTTTAAGGTTAGAAAACAATAAGTTGATATACAACCAGTATAATTAGACAGGTTGCTCCTGCACAGTAAATTGCTTATGTCAAGATATAATTTATTTGTTCTTATATTTATTTTAGTTGCAGTTGAAAATTAGTTTAACTTTTAAGAAATTCATATAGCTATGTGTGATACCTGGAGTATTTAATATGCTATTTTTCAAGCAATACAGACAACAAAAATTCTTTACTGAATTGCTTTAAAATGATAGAGCCATGAAAATTAAACCTCACTACTCAATAATGACAGCATTAATAGTCTCTATCATTCCACCTACTAATTTGAGCTATGAATATTTTTGTTGTTGTATTGAAATATGGCACTCTAATTATAGGAAGCACTTTATGTTATATGGGGAATATAACTAGCCCAGTTTGGTTACTTTGAATGTTTAAGCAAATCTTTAGTCAACAATAGGTAACACAACCTCTACATTGTACAAGCTAAAACATATTTCTTCATATTATAACTAAAAAGTGGTTATGGCAGGTGCAACAGTTTGACTACTCTACCAGTTAAAATCAGTTGAAGACATTTCCAGGATTTAACAAATACTGTAACCTTTCTAATCTCTAAGATTGTAATTGCTGTTATACATACTTTCAATAGCTGTAGGATCCTTTAAGCAGCTGTCTGAGGATTTAAATACAAATAAACTTTACTCCTACAAATCAAGGGAAGACTATAAAAATCTCTAGTCAATTTCAGAAGGGAGTAGATCCAGTAGATCCAGGAGGAAGAGCACAGCTTGGGGCCAAACTCCACACCTCTGCTTTAGTATCCACCATTTTGAAAGAGACATATGGTATCTAAGGTCATATTCACACTCTCAGAATAATGAATTTGGGAATCTATTATTAGGAAGGGAACTAGAAGATCTCTTCTGAAGACTTTTAAGAAAAGGATGGAAGACATTTTGTAGGAAACTAAACTGTCCAGCTTTATCACTCACATAATGTCCCTAGAAAATAAAGTCACATAAATTGTCACCTTGGAGAGTACCACTATTAGTGGGATATCCCAAACAAACCAGGGGTAGTGACCCTAGAAGGTGGTCTGGAGGATATCATAAACAGACCATTGAAGTTATGGAAAAGTAGGTAGCTTATGACTCTTATCTAATGGTCTGATAAAGGCAGTCAACAGCATAGTTTCATGCCAACTTGAGATAATGCTCAGAATGCGAGACATACACATACTCAGTATCTGCAATGAACAATTGAACCTTCCAATGATTATGAACATACAAGTACAAATGTTCAATGACCACTCTCCTTAGACATTTTTTCTATTATTTTATGAAATAATAGATGTAACCAAAATATAACCTATATATATATATACTAGCGAATTGCACCTCCAAAAATTACGGTAATAGAAAAGTCAAGGAATAGTGTTTGGCATAGACATAATTTTTTGTGGTGGCCTGAGATCTCGGCACTCATTGCGAGCCTCTTGGTTGTTGTATTTTTTTTATCAGAGGCGTTTTTGGTGTCATTGTAAGGTCGGCGCTGATCTGCTTTTTGCGCTTATTGCAAGGTTGTCCCCTGGTGTAATTTGTGTGGTATGAGCAGCGTTGGCACTCGTTGTGAAGCACGCAGTGAATGTCTTTATCATTTCTTGCGATAGTGTTTTTGTAATGCTAATGAAATAATTAGTAAATGAATAAAGTAATATACTTTACCTATTTGTAAGTAATACATGCACAAAGCTTTGTGCTGAAGAGCTGAAATCTGTTTTGATGTTCCTGCAGCATACAATGTAGATTTGCAGTGTTGTGGAGCTGAGGTGTAAGTGTCAGCAATGTGTGCAGTCTGTAGTGTACATAGGCTGCGTGCGCGAGGGAAAGCCGTTAGTGTAGCTGGGTACTTCCGCATTCTGTAAGTTAGTGATGTAAAATGGCGGCGAATGTGTAGGCGGGTTTGTATGATTTAGCGTCCTTGCTAATGGTGTATGTTGTAGGTCATACGGATTTATGTAAAAGCTGTATTTGCTTCGTGGTATTTAGCGGCTTTAGGGGTTGTGTAGCCTCGTTTTCGTTTTTTTCGGCGGCCATTTTTTTTCTCGCTTAGGAGATTTTCAAGTGGCTAAACTTTGAAAATGTGACCGAATTCGAGGTTTAAGCTGTGTTGCAGAGGTCCTGGGTGTCCCCCCTTGGTGTGGGTAAGGTTTTTATTTTATTTTTGTGAGTATTTTTGTGTTTTTTAATGTTTTGCGCTGTGCGAGGGTTGTCCGTTAAGGTCGTATTTTTGTGAGTCTGTAATGGGTCGTAATTGTTTCTGTGTAAGTCCGCAATTTTTTTTTAAGTCCCGCAGATGGTATATTTTGTGTAAATCCGTAGTTAGTCATTGCGTGTTTATGGGTTTTTTTTGCAAGTCCGGATTGTGTAGTAATTTGTAACCATTTGTGAGGCGCTGTAGAGCCTCCGCCTCCACAAATGCGGCCCCTCGGTTCGTGAGGGTCCGCATTTGTGGCCTGCAATGCCTGCAAAGTCGTAGGGGGTCATCTCCACCAGCGCAAGGAACACCAAGAAGACTTCAATAAAGGTATAGTATAGTAAAGTACAACTGAAAATAGAAAATGTACTATTTGCTGCCCGACAATCTCAAAATGAAACTAATAACAAAGAACAAGCCCCTAATACTAATTACAGCACAACACACCACACTTGCAAAAATAACAATAACACATGCAAAATAAAATTAGACATCTTTACTCTCCAAAAACCTCTGAGCCAAAACCATAAACTAAATCCAACTGGCGGACACAAAATAGTATATTATAACAAATACTGCTAACATATACAAAATAGAACAAGGATTTACATTTAGCCTGCAAGAACCTGTAACCCTAACGCATAATCCAAATCTAACATCTGAAAACTGGTGCACACAAACCAGGAAAGTATAACAAAAACTCACCAAAAATGCAACAACCTTTCCTCTTTAGTCTGCAACAAACTGTAACCCTAACCCATGACGTAAATCACTCATCCCAAAACTGAGGGACACAGAACAGTATATTATAACAAAGATTTCCAACACATACACAATTGCAAAAAGAAGAACCCTCTTTTGTCTGCAGAAAAATACAAGACTAAACCAAGAACACAATTACAACTGTGGCCTACACAAAACAGGATACTACTAAATAATTGCCAGGGATCAACCCTTTCACACACACTTTCAAATATGCACTATTTTACAAACAAAAAAGAAAAGAACAATGTAAATACATTTGCTTACAAGAAATAAGATGCTGTTGTTCAACTCAATATTTCATTCAGATAACATTTATCTTCATCTTTTACAACAGACACTGCGGAAAGACTGTCGCACAAAGATTTGCAGCACCGGATACAGTGTTAACAACAGACAACTGAGACTTACAATAACAAGGTATAGTACAACAAGTACAAAAAGAGAAACAATAAAAGCATGTTTGCTAAATACCAAGGTCAAAAATAAAAAAATAATAACAAAACACTAACAACAATAATACAGATAAAGGACGATCCTTGAACAAATATTACACATTTCCAAAAAAATCCTCTTTTAGCGCCAACAACCGATAACACTAAGCCCTAACTTAAATCTATTAGCACAAACATACTGCACACAAAACAGGATACTACAACTAATATTTGCAACACATATCAAATTCAACAAAAATTAGTCTTCTATCGCCACTAGCCTACAACATGAAACCCACAACCTAAACAGATTCACAAATTAGGATACTAGAACAAATCTTATTAACTTCACTAAAATGCAACTAGCAAGTCTCTTTTAGGGACAACACCCTACAAGCCCAACAGTACTACCTAATACTACACTGACAACAATTGCCTAACGAAAAAAAAAAAAAAACTAACACTTATTACCTTTTATGCAGATATTTCCATTTAGCTGAATATGCCCATAAGCCAAACCTATTAAGATGAAATCTACTAAATAACAGCCCCCCAAAAATAAGACCACAAAAAATAGTACTAACACCTAACATTTCCCCACTATAAACACACTTTCTCCTACATTAACCGACAACCCACAACACCCCCCCTAAATCTATAAGAACAACACTGTTGCACAGAAAACAGCACACTAACAAAATCAGACTAAATCAACTTAATTCAAATTACTAACAAAAATAATAATACATTGTTTTTAGTTACAGATTAAGATGGCGGATACTGACAAGACACAGGAAAAGAAAAGATGCCAAAATAGAGAACGACAAAAAACATGGGGAAAGCAGCAGACGCCGGAGCAGAAGGTAATTCGCAGAGAAAAAGAACGCAAACGACTTTCAAGCAAAAGACTAGCAGCTAAAAAAATAAAAACAACCTCTAAGAAGGCAACAAAAAAACAAAAGCATTTAGAACCTGTTGCACAATCACATACCATTTCTACTGATGACTTACACACTGATATTGACATATGTTCTTCAAATTGTCCTTTACTTAAGTCTTAAGCAGTAGAGCTTCATAATTGTGGTGAGATGAATATTCTCTGTCAGTTTTGTGAGGCTTATCATTTCAAACAGGAAAGACCCACAGATGGACACTTTATTAGTTGCTGTCAAAAAGGCAAGGTCAAACTTCCAGAAAGACAACAATTCCCACCATATTTACAAAGCATTATGACTGAACCTGCTTTTCCCAACTACAAGAATTTCCAAACAAACATAAAATCATACAATGGTGCCATATCCTTTGCATCTATGGGGGCAACATTAGCTGCTAATGTGCCAGGACATGGCCCTTACTGCTTTAGAGTGCAAGGACAAATTTACCATTGTACTTCCCATTTACATCCATAGGAAGGAGAGCAAAGAAAATTTGCTCAACTATATGTCCTAGATGCAATGGAAGCTGTTGACCAACGTATCCAGCTTCAAGAAAAAAATGCTTACTCAGTGTTTTTATAGAGCTAGATAAAATTATGGCCAATAACCCCTACACTCAAGCTTATAAAAAATTAGCAGAAGTAGAAAAGGAACAACAACTTCATGCAGAAATACATCAATTGCCAATCCCAAAGGTCAATATGGTGCTTAAAAGAGATAGACATACTGATAAATGCCCTTATAACTTGCCAACATCAAATGAGGTTGCAATGGTGTTTCAAAATGATGAAGGAGAACCACCATTTCAAAGAGACATTAGAATATATCCCAGAAATGAGGAGCAACCTTTCATTAAGTACAAATTTAGATCCAATAACATATCCAATATTTTTTCCACACGGAGAAGCAGGTTGGCAACCAAAATTAACCCTTCCAAGTTACCCAAATTCTAAAGTGCGAGTGCGAAATAATATTTCCATGCTTGAATTTAAAGTAGCTCAAATTGCCATTCGAAATGGATTTAATCAAATTTTATGTGGGGGAAAACTAACACAACAATGGATTATTGATTCCTATTTGCAAGTTGAGGCCAATAATTTAAACTTCATTAAATATCAACAAGATATTATACTACGTGTAGAACAGTATTGTGGATTAATGAATTATGTCGCTGAGGTTGCTGCAAGCAAAGACATAACAGCTGGGAAAGCCATCATTTTACCATCGTCTTTCCAGGGATCTCCTAGCAATATGCGAGAAAGATACAATGATGCCATGGCTATTGTCACCAAATTTGGGAAACCTGATTTATTTATTACATTTACATGTAATCCACAATGGCCAGAGATTACACAAAATTTACTAATTGCCCAAACTGCTTCCGATAGACCAGATTTAGTAGCCAGAGTATTTAAAATAAAAGTAAATGAATTAATATGTGACATAACCATAACTCAGTTATTTGGCAAATGTCTGGCTTATGTTTATACCATTGAATTTCAAAAAAGAGGACTTCCACATGCACATATTCTTATAATCCTTCAAGAAAAACATAAGTTAGATACTGGTGAGAAAATAGATTCTATCATTATTGCTGAACTACCAGATCCAGAAATACATGGTACACTATATGAGATTGTAACTCATCGTATGATTCACGGACCATGTGGAGATCTTAATCCACAGTCACCATGTATAGAAAATAAGAAATGTAATAAAGAATTCCCCAAAGATTATCGAGATAAAACTTATGCTAATTGTGATGGCTATCCATTATATAGAAGAGAAGGCCAAACTGCCATTATCAGTGGCAAAAAAGTTGACAACAGATATGTCGTACTATACATCCCACATTTACTCATGAAGTATAATGCAAACATTAATGTAGAAGCCTGCACTTCCATAAAATCCATAAAATATGTCTACAAATATATTTACAAAAGCTATGATGCAGCTACTGTAGTTGTCAAAAGTGCAGAAAATAACGAACCCAGTGAGTTAGTACATAATGAACTTGCCTCCCATGTAGATGCTCGCTACGTCAGTGCGCCAGAAGCTATGTGGTGTCTACAAAAATTTTAAATGCACGATCGATCACATGCAGTATATCGATTAGCTGTACATTTGCCACAAAGACATTTAGTGTATTTCCATGCTTGCAATGAAACAAATGCTTTAGCACAAAGTGAGCAGCGCCACACTTCACTAACTGCATGGTTCCAATTAAATTCTACTGACTTAGAGGCAAGAGAATTCTTATACATTGACATTCCATACCATTATGTTTTCGTTAATGGATTATGGCGAAAAAGAAAAAGGCGTAAAAATAAAATATTACCACGAATTTAGAATGTAAGTCAAAGAGACCTTGAACATTTCTGGTTACGACTACTACTTCTAAATGTTCCTGGTGCACAAAGTTTGGAACACTTAAGAACTGTTATTGACATTGTATATGAATCATCAGAAACTTCCTAGCTGATGATACAGAATGGGAAAGATGTCTAGAAGAAGCAGCACTATGTCAAATGCCACGGCAGATGTGGGAACAATTTGCATTTATTTGTATCTTCTCAAATGCTCCAAATGCATTAGCTTTGTGGGACAAATTTTAAACTAATATGGCTGAAGACTTTTTGCAACGATACAATGAGCCTATTGCACAATTAAAAGCATTAATTGAAATCCAAGAGGTCTTTTTAACTCATGGATTAAGTTGTGCAAGTTTTGATTTGCCAGATCCAGGGCTTATAGACGACATCAACTTTGAAGACTATGACATTCAACTACAAAGAGAAAGAATAGAAGAATGACTTGCAACTTTAAATACATTGCAATTGCAAGCATTTAATGATATCAAAAATGCAATAGATGATGACATGGTGAAAGAGCATTATTTCTATCTCGATGGACCTGGTGGATCAGGAAAAACGTATCTATATAATTTATTGATGAGTTTTGTACGAGCACAAGGTGAAATTGCGCTAGCATTTGCAACCACTGGAATTGCAGCACTTTTGTTAGAAGGTGGAAGGACTGTGCATAGTGGATTTAAACTACCAGTGCCTATTTTAGAAACATCCATGTCCGATATTAGAATGACATCATTACAAGGCAAAACAATTAAAAAAAGTAAATTAATTATAATAGATGAGGCTCCAGTGATGTCATGCCATGCCCTACAATGTATTGACAATTTGCTTCGTGAAATCATGGCTAATACTTTGCCATTTGGTGGAAAAGTCATATTGTTAGGTGGCGATTTTAGACAAACATTACCTGTCATTGTACATGGAAATCGAACAGACATTATCGAAACATGTATAAAGTCAAGTACACTATGAAAACATTTTACCCATCTTCAATTACAACAAAATATGAGATCAGAAGGAGAAAATTATTTCAATGATTGGCTTATTACAGTTGGAGAAGGAAAAACAGAACAAATCCAAAATTTACCTGACGACACTGTGCACATCCCAGATTATATGATTTGCAAACAAGATCTTATATCGGCTATATTCCAAACTACTATAAATAACGAGGACTATGCAGAACTTGTTACCAAAGTTATAATAAGGATGCATTGCTCCTCAATAATGAAATATAAAAAAAATGTAATGCACCCTAAAAAAATGATCACAGTGCTGATTCTGTACTTGCTGATGACAAAGAAAGTCAGGCAAACTTTTCTACTGAATTCATAAACTCATTAACTCCCTCTGGAATGTCACAACATATTTTGCAGCTAAAGAAAGGTGCAATTTTGATGTTACTGCGAAATATGAACCCAAAGAAGGCCTATGCAATGGGACAAGATTAATTGTTCAACAATTAAATGACCATTTCATAGATGCTTAAATTCTAACTGGTACCCATAAAGGAGAGATAGTTTTCATACCAAGAATAGATTTAGCACCAAGTGAAAATAGCCTTCCTTTTGTACTTCAAAGAAGACAATTTCCCATCATCATGGCATTTACCATGACCATTAATAAATCAGAAGGGCAAACATTCAAATCTGTGGGTATTTTCTTGGAAGAACCAGTATTTGCACATGGTCAATTGTACGTTGCGTTATCACGTGCAAAAATCCACAGGCTATTAAAGTTTACATTGAAAACAATGAAAGTCAAGGTGATTTATTAGAGGATGGATGAATTTTTACAAAAATCATTGTCTACTATGAAGTACTCTAACTTTCATTGCAATAAACACAACCCATCCATCACAAACTAAAACAAAAAGCCAAAAATTACCTATACGACAATTTAACAACAAAAAACAAAGCTAAAACATACAGAACCGTGCTTTCATTTCAATAACTACTTTTTAGCTCACTACAAAACTTTTTACAGCACCACTATTTCCATAATAAACTCCATACAATGGCAAAACACATAGAGAACAGTGGTTACACATCGCAGACTAACTTTAATGCCTCGCGTTCCCTTTTTTTTTGTGTGCCATTTTCAACTATTACAACACCAACCAAAAAATGGCAACCATTTCAAACCATCAATGACAAAATAACTCATTACTATTTGATGGAACTACTGTTTATGCATGATTAGCCCCACAAAACACTTACCTTCCATTCAAACCAAATTCAAGTTCAAACGTTAATTAAGTACGTTATTGTTCAGAAACTTAGAAGTTTAAAACCCCAAAATTATGTTGCTTAATTGTAGATATTTAAAACTTTATGGTTACACATTGTAAATTTAGCATTTCATGTTAAATATTAATCCAGTGAGTAATCCGATCGCCAGTTAATGTGCTCAGGAATAAAAAAAAATTCCTGCTTTCATACAATTTGCTATGTTTCAAAGAGGGTTTTTACTGTTTGCCTTACTCTGCATTTAATATATATTTTGTTTAACAGCTCTTATCTTAGCTTAGCTTAATCTACAAGTTGCATGTTAAAAAAAACATTATGTCAAGTTTACAATACTCATTAAGCCAATGTCCAACTCTTATTACATTCAAATGTCAACAATGATTAGCCCAACCCCCTTGCATTTTACCAAAAATCCAGTTCACATGTTAAGTAAGTACGTTACTGTTTACAAGGTTACAAGTTTAACAAAAAAATCGATAAAGTTCCTTCATTGTACATATTTCAAAGTTTATGTTAACAGCAGAAGGATGTTTTGTTATACAATGCAAATGTATCATTTCATGTGAAATATTAATCTAGGGAGTAATCCGATCACCAGTTAATGGGGTCAGGAAGGAATTCATTTTTTTCCCGCTTTGATACAATTGGCTACGTTTCAAGGAGGGTTTTTACTGTTTACCTTCCTCTGGATTCAAAATATATTTTGTTTAAGAATTCTTAATGTACAAGTTGCATGTTAAAAAAACATTATGTCAAGTTTACAATACTCATTAATCCAATGTTCAACTGTTCTTACATTCTAATGTTACCACTTTTACCCCCCAAAAAATTCAACAGTTCCTCAACCAAAAAATACAATGTTACAAAAATAAACATGTTTACTATAACTTTACTATAATAATTGTACTTCTTTCAACATAAGAAAAAGGTTACAACTGTCAAATATGTTAATTACCGACCAAACAAATTTACAAACATACCCATCTCACTGCCGTCATTTTTTGACGGGCAACTCCCTAGTATATATATATAAGAGAAGAGAGAGAAAATAATAATATAAACATAATGTATTGTGGGCCAATATGTATGACCTATTTCTTATAAGTTGAACATGGTGACTATGAACTGCACTGGAGGCCTCTGGGGAACTTTAGTGGACACCACTATTGAGGCAGATGAGATTGAGGCAAACACAACTCTTCCTGCTTCCTAAAGGCTGATGGAATCAGACAAGAGGGTATCTATGGCTTCCCAACTCTATGTGAAAAAATTGCTGTCAAACTATTCTACAAACACACCCGGAGGCTTACATTTAGAAAATTTGACAACTAAATGAGCCTCTACTTAGCTCCAGCCTAAATAGACTGAATCTTTAAATTGTGTTTTTTGCCTTTATTGTCTCTACCTGTTAAAGTGTATGATGCCAGGTTTCTAACTTACATTGAACTCATTAATGAAGCTTAAAGGTCCACATCTTAGCAGTACTACTCAGTGGTAGAGCAAACTTCTGGTAATGGTGGATCCTCTACGTGCTATGAGGTGAATGTGCAGAGTAAAATTATATATCATTATTTCTAAATTTGGCAATGATGTGGCTTGTCATTCCTCACATAATCTCTTTTATTTAATTTAATCTCATATATTCATTCATTATTTATGCAGTGGTGTATTCAAGAAGGGCTAGGGTGGTAGAGTGCCTGTTTGGTATCTCTTTGGGGGCAGCAAAAATGCCCCCAACTGCAGCCCACTGCCAGTTGCCCTCCTGCCCCCTTTCCCCATCTCTCTCATTCCCCCAGGCCCCAGCTATTTCTTTCCCCCAGGCCTCCTGCTCTGTCCTCTCTCCTCTGAGTCCTTTGACCCGGAAGCCACTAGGGCAGGAGTCCCCAGCAGAGGGGAGAGACAGGGGGAGCAGACAAATGTGGAGGGAGAGTGAAAGGGCGAAATGTGCCCAGCAGCCTGTGCCTATACCAGCTAATGTTCTCAGTCTGTGTATGTAACTAAGTAACAATGTGCCCAGCCTGTGTCTCTGTACCAGCTAGTGTGCCCAGGCTTTGTTTCTGTACCAGATAATGTGCCAAGCCTGTGTCTGTACTGGCTAACGGGTCCAGCCTGTGTTTGTACCAGCTAATATGCCCAGCCTGTGTATGAAAGTATCAATGTGCCCAGTCTTGTTTATGTACCATCTTATATGCCCAGTCTGTGCCTGTATCAGCTAATGTGCCTAGATTGTGTATGTGAGTACCAATGTGCCCAGCCTTTTGTCTGTACCAGCTAATTTGCCTAGCCTGTGCATGTAAGAGCCCAATGTGCCCAGACTGTGTTTGTACCAGCTTATGTGCCCATACTGTATATGTGAGGACCAATGTGCCCAGCCTCTGTATGTAAGTACCACATTTTTTTTTTTGCATTGGGCCCTCCATGCACTAACTCCATCACTGGAGAGAAGGGAGAGAAAGAGGGAGAAAGGAGAGATACAGGAAGAGGAAGAAGGAGGAGAGAGAGGGAGAGAGAGAAGGGGTGAAAGAGCAAGAAGGGAGAGAGAGAATGGGGAGAGAGAGAGAGAGAGAGACAGAGGGAAGGGGAAGAAAGAGAGAGGGAGAAAGGAGAGGTAATGAGAGAGAGAGAAGTGAGAGCGAGGTAGACGAGAGGGAGAGAGAGAAGGGGGAGAGAGAGAAGAGGGGGAGAGAGAAGAGTGAGAGAGAAGGGAGCTAAATGGAAAGAAGGGGGAGATGGTGAGAGAAGGGGGAAAGAGTGCGAAAAAGGGAAGAGAGTGATAAAAGGGGGAGAAAGAGAGAAGGGGGAGAGTGAGAGAGGGTGAGAGGAAAGAAGGAACAGTGACCAATAGCGAAGGGAAAAAGAGAATTAAGTATGAGAGAGAGGAGGTAGGAAAGGTGAGGAAAGATAAAGAGGAAGAAGATTGAGAATGGTCACTTTATACATACATACATACACTATTATGCCCACAGAAATATATATATATATATATATATATATATACATATTATTTTTTGTCATTCAGTCGTGTCCAACTCTCAATGACCCTATGGACTGCAGCATGCTAGGTACATCTGTCAGTCACTGCCTCTCTGAGCTCGATTAAGTTCATGTTTATCATTTCAATGATCATATCTACCCATCTCCGCCTCGGTCGTCCCCTTCTTTGTGTACCTTCAATCTTGCCTAGCATTAGAGTCCTTTCTAGGGAATCCTGTCTTCTCATGATATGGCCAAAATATTTGAGTTACAGCCTTATGATCATAGCTTCCAGTGAACAGTTTGGCTTGATTTCCTGAAGTACTGATTTATTGGATCTTCTCTCAGTCCAAGGGATTGTAAGCAGTTGTTGCCAACACCACAATTCGAAGGCATCAATTCTATGGAGCTCAGCCTTCTTTATGGTCAAGCTCTCACATCCGTATGTTACTACTGGGAATACCATAGTTCTTACTATGCAGACCTTCTTTGATAGTGTAATGTCTTTACTTTTTACTAGCTTGTCCAGACTTGCCATGGCTTTCCTCCCCAGAAGCAAAAGGATTTTAATTTCATGGCTACAGTCACCATCTGAAGTTATCTTGATTCCCAGGAAAATAAAATCCGTCACTGCGTCCATTTCTTCTCCATCTATTTTCCAGAAAATAATATTGTCATTTGCCATGATCTCTGTGTTTTTAACGTTGAGTAGCAGGACAGCTTTTTCACTTTCTTCTTTTACCTGCATTAATAGGTCCTTTAGTTCCTCCTCACTTTCAGCCATCAGAGTAGTATCATCAGCTTATCTGAGATTGTTGATTTTTATTCCAGCAATACTCATTCCAGGTTTTGGATTAATTCAGCCCGGCTTTACGCATGATGTATGCTGCGTATAAATTGAATAAATAAGGTGACAATATACAACCTTGTCACACACCTTTTCCGATCTTGAACCACTCTGTTGTCCCATGTCCGGTTCCAACCGTGGGTTCTTGGTCCAGATACAAATTCCTCAGGAGGTGGATGAGATGATCTGGTACTCCCAACTTAACAACTTGCCACATTTTGTTGTGATTCACACAGTCAAATGCTTTAGAATAATCTATGTAGCAGAGGTAAATGTTTTTCTGGAACTCTCTTGCTTTCTCTATTATTCATTAGACATTGGCAATTTGATCTCTTGCACGGCTTGCACATCTGGTAGTTCCTGGTCCACATATTGTTGGAGCCTAGCTTGTAGGATCATAAACACTACCTTGCTGGCATGTGAAATGAGTGAGATTACTTGATAATTGCAGCACTCTTTGGAATTGCCTTTGTGGGATTGGGATGTAGACTGACCTTTTCCATTGTTTTGGGTACTGTTGAGTTTTCAAATTTGTTGGCATAAGGCATGCAGCATTTTCATAGCATATTCCTGTAAAAATGTGAATAGTTCAATTGGGATTCCATCAACTCCTGCAGCCTTGTAATTAACAAGGCATCCTAGGGCCCATATCACTTCACTCTCCAAGATGTCTGGCTCCAGCTCATTGGACAAACTATCAAGGTCATTACTGCTGTAAAGATCCTTCCTGTATAGATCTTCAGTGTTATCCTGCCACCTCTCTTTTTTATCTGATCTGCTTCTGTTAATACCCTTCTATTTTGGTCTTTTATCACACCCACTTTGGCACGAAAGGTTCCTTTGAGATCCCTAATTTTCTTGAAGAGATCTCTCGACTTGCTTATTCTGTTAACTTCTATCTATTTACATTGCACATTGTACATTGCTCCTTGTCTCTTAGTGCTATCCTCTGGAATTCTGCATTCAGTTGGATAAATGTTTTCCTATCACCACCACCTGGCTTTCTTTCTTTCCTGGGATACATCCAAAACCTCATCAGATAGCCAGTTTGATATCTTAGCTTTCTTTATTTTGGGGATATTCTTTGTTGCTGTTTCCTGGATAATGTTGCAAATTTTGGTCCAGAGTTCTTCAGGCATTCTATCTTCCATGTCTAGTCCTTTAAATCTATTCTTTACTTCCACTGCATATTACAAGGGATATTATTTATTTTGTATCTGCTTGGTCTGATTATTTTAGCTATCGTCCATCTGGTGATGTTCATGTGTAGAGTCGTATTGGAAGCTGTTGGAAGAGGGTGTTTGCTATGACCAGAGAATTATCTTGACAGATTTCTACTAATCTCTGACCTGCTTCATTCTATACTCCAAGGACAAACTTACCATTATTCCAGGTTTTCTTTGGTTCCCTGCTTTAGCATTCGAATCTCCTAGGATGACAGTAACATCTTTTCTTGGTGTCATATCTATGACATGTTGAAGATCTTCATGGAGCTGGACAACTTCAGCGGCTGTATATATAGCGGATTTTGAATGTTTGTCCACTGACAAAGAAATTATCAGTTTATCATTTTAATGGTAGTTGTATTTTAACAGTGAGAGACAGAATTAAAAAACAAACAAGAAAAAAGGATGTCAAACAAGTTAAAAAATTGATTTGCAGGTCAGTGAGGGAAATAAGTATTTGATCCCCTATGAATCAGCAAGATTTCTGTCTCCCAGGTGTCTTTTATACAGGTAACAAGCTCAGCAATCAATCAATCAGATTCCAAACTCTCCACCATGGCCAAGACCAAAGAGCTGTCCAAGAATGTCAGGGGCAAGATTGTAGACCTACACAATGCTGAAATGGGCTACAAGATCATTGCCAAGCAGCTTGGTGAGAAGGTGACAACAGTTGGTGCGATTATTCGCAAATGGAAGAAACACAAAATAACTGCCAGTCTCCCTCGGTCTGATGCTCCATGCAAGATCTCACCTAGTGGAGTCAATGATCATGAGAACGGTGAGGAATCAGCCCAGAACTACACGGGAGGATCTTGTTAATGATCTCAAGGCAGCTGGGACCATAGTCACCAAGAAAACAATTGGTAACACACTACGACCTGAAGGACTGAAATCCTGCAGTGTCGTAAGGTCATCCTGCTGAAGAAAGCACATGTACAGGCCCGTCTGAAGTTTGCCAATGAACATCTGAATAATTCAGAGGAGAACTGGGTGAAAGTGTTGTGGTCAGATGAGACCAAAATTGAGCTTTTTGGCATCAAGTCAACTCGCCATGTTTGGAGGAGGAGGAATGCTGCCTATAACCCCAAGAACACCATCCCCACCGTGAAACATGGAGGTGGAAACATTATGCTTTGCAGGTGTTTTTCTGCTAAGAGGACAATTGCACCGTATCAAAGGGACGATGGCCAGGGCCATGTCCTGTCAAATCTTGAGTGAAAACCTCCTTCCCTTAGCCAGGGCATTAAACATGGTTCATGGATAGATATTCCAGCATGACAATGAACCAAAACACACAGCCAAGGCAACAAAGGAGTGGCTCAAGAAGAAGCACATTAAGGTCCTGGAGTGGTCTAGCTGGTCTCCAGACCTTAATCCAACAGAAAATCTGTGGAGGAAGCTGAAGGTTCAAGTTGCCAAACATCAGCCTCAGAATCTTACTTACTTGGATAGGATCTACTAAGAGGAGTGGGACAAAATCCCTCCTGAGATGTGTGCAAACGTGGTGGCCAACTACATGAAACGTCTGACATCTGTGATTGCCAACAAGGGTTTTGCCACCAAGTACTAATTCGAAGGGATCAAATACTTAATTCCCTTATTAACCTGAAAATCAATTTATACGTTTTCAGACATGCGTTTTTCTTGATTTTTTTGTTTTGTTATTCCGTCTATCACTGTTAAAATACACCTACCATTAAAATTATACACTGATCATTTCTTTCTCAGTGGACAAACGTTCAGCAGGGGATCAAATACTTTTTCCCCCCACTGTACATTATATATATATATATATATATATATATATATATATATATATATATATATAATTACAGTATATATATATATATATATATAAATATATATATATATATATATATATATATATATATATATATACTAGCGACTGGAGCGTCAAAAAATTACGGCAATAAGATTATAAGGCAGGTAATGCTGTTTGGTTGAGACATTAATTTTGTTGGTGTTCCGAGATCCTTCGGCGCTCATTGCGAGCCTCACGCTATGTTTAGTGTAAATAGTGTGCGTGCGCGAGGAAAATTCGTTAGGGTAGTTGTGTACTTCCACATTGTGTAAGTTAGTGATGTAAAATAGAGGCTAATGTGTATGTGCTACGCGACTGTGGATGATTTAGCATCCTTGTTAATAGTGTATCTTGGATCTCGTACGGCTTTTTCGGAAAATCTGTATGTGTTTTGTGGTGTTTTGCGTGTTTAGGGTCCTGTAGCCTCGTTTTCTTTTTTTTTCATCAGCCATTTTTTCTCTTGCTTAGGGGATTTTTGTGTGTGCAAACTCTTGAATTTTCGAATTAAATTGAGGTGCAACTTCACTTGCAGAGGTCCTGGGTGCCCCCCCCCCCCCCTCTTGCTGTGGGTAAGCATTTTATGTGTTGTGTGTCTTTATTGTTTTTTCAATGTTTTCATGTGCGCTGTTCGGGCGCTAAGGTCGTATTTTTACGAGCTTGTAATGCTTTTTTTTCTAAGTCCCGCTGCTCGTATTTGTGGATGCTAAGTCCTTAAATTTTGCGGTGTAAGTCCCGCCTGCGGCTCATTGCAGCCGACGTGGAAGCCTCCAAGTCCGCAAATGCGGCCCCTCGCTTTGCGAGGGTCCGTACTTGCTTGCCTAAAGTTGTAGGGGGTCATAGGGATGAGCGCCTATGGCGCTCATGAGCAGCGAAAGGAGCACCTTCGGCGCTCCTTGCCAGCAACTGCGGGCCTCGCTACGCGAGCCCACAGCATTAGCAATAACTTTTGTCAACCCGCACTGCTGACAACTAAATATGTGACATATATATATATATATATATATATATATATATATATATAGATTAATAATGAGTATTGCAATATAATTTGATATCTTTTGTATTGGACAGGTCTTATTATAATGGCAAGCTTTCGAGAGGCTCAACCTCTCTTTATCAAGTCTGAAGCAATACTAACATGAGATGGAACCCTCAGTTTGAATAAAAACAGCAGACGCAGAGAGAGTGGAAACAGCATCTGACATCATCAGGTAAATACATATATAAATAATATAAATAAATAAATACAACATAGCAATAATAAACACAACATAGTAAAGGAAACATCTATACACATACTATATACACATATAGATTAGTGATGTCCCAAACAGTTCGCCGGAGAACTATTCGCGGCGATTTTCGCATGTTCGCGTTCGCCGCAAACAGCGAACACATGCGCTTTTCGGTTCGCGCCCTATACTTTATCATTGAGGAAACTTTGAACTTCATTTATTTTATTTTATCATTTTTTGTGTGTAATCTATGCCTGCCTGCCAGCGTGTGTGTGTGACAGGCTAACACCTTACAGCTTATATTGTGCTTATTTTCACTACTCATACCTGGTGCTGTAACATACATTGAAAACAACCATATTTTTCCTGTAATCTAATTTCAGTGGCCTACCTGTGTCAGGCTCACAGCTTATATTGTGCTCAGTGACATAAAGCAGCACTTTTTTGACTGTAATAGATTGAATAGCAATTGCCTGCCTACAGGCGTATGTGTGAAGCCTATTGCATCTACTCTGCCAACTTTTGCCAGTGCACAGTGACACTCATATCTGGTGGCACCTTAGATTGCACGCGCAGTGCCCCAAATTTGAAGTGGGAGGACCGACCAAGCATCTTTTTCCATCTCCCGCTTCCAAATATCAATGCCGTATACACGTCCCCTCATAGTGGACGTAATAGGGATTAAACCGATAGGAATAGTACTCCTTAACATTACACACCTTATAATAACGCAGACAAAGGCAACGCGTATAATCTTCCATGCTGTGCAGTGGAAGCCCCCAGACTCTGGGAGTCGGAAGAAGAGGAGTCAGAGGAGGAAGGTGGCTTTGAGGAGGTGGAAGACCAAACACAGCAGGCGTCCCAGGAGGCTTGTTGTCACCTTTCGGGGACCCTTGGTGGCTGGGTGGAGGAAGAGACCTTCAATGACATCAGAGAGGACAAGGAACGGGACATGGCTAGCTTGGTATCCAACCTTGTGCAAATGGGGAGTTTGCGGTTGTGCAAAGGGACTGTTTGTGGTGCATTAAACGGGGAGATTGGTCTGTTACTGTTAAGCGGGTGTAACCCTTACACTACCTGATCGATACAACATCATACCTGATGTTTTAAAGCATGTTATTCCAAACAATTTAGGAATGTTAGGTGATTTATGCCCTTTATGGCTTAAAACCAGACTCTGCATCAACTATGTAATTTTCCGTGGGAGTTTTGCCATGGATCCCCCTCCGGCATGCCACAGTCCAGGTGTTAGTCCCCTTGAAACAACTTTCCCATCACTATTGTGGCCAGAAAGAGTCCCTGTGGGGTTTGAAATTCGCCTGCCCATTGAAGTCTATGGGGTTCACCAATGTTCGCCCGTTCGCGAACATTAGACGGACGTTCGCGTCCGCTGTTCGTGAACCCAAAATTTTATGTTCGCTACATCACTAATATAGATCAATAGATACATTAAAAAGCAGAGCACTGTAGTCCACAGTGATATCTTTCTTGTTGGACAAACACCTTACTAAGAGTGCAAGCCTGTTTTAGTATAATAAGAAAAAATCACATGAATTTCTGATAATGTGTTAGAAAACCCAAGTCCATATTAAGTCCTGTATTTTTAGTGTTGAAGAATGTGATCATCTTTATTTCAAATGCTTTTCTCTCTGTGAGGTTGTTAAATTTTCCTCTGAGTATTTTGACTTTTAAGTTTTGGATGGAGTGATCATTCTGGCTAAAATGGTGGCCTACTGGGCTACAATAACTGTCTTCGTTATGTTTTCTTATTGAATGCTGTGTAAATTCATCCTTAAATGCATTTTTTGGCTGGTTTCTCTAATGTTACAGCCTGTATCATATATATTACATTGTATTATATAAACCCCATTGGACGAGGTCTTGTTGTTATGTGTGGCTGTGTCATCATTATAAATGTGTTGACATAATTTACAGGCATGTTTGTTACAAGGTTTAGTTCCATTTTTTATGTTCAGTTGTTCATTGGCCAATTTTCTGCTGACAGGTTTTTGTTTCAGGTCTGCTGGTTGTTGAATGGGAGGTTTTGGGAATATATCTTTTAATTCAGTAACTTCAATTAGTAATGACTGTAAATCTTTGATTGTTTTCAGAATTTTCTCTAAAATTGTATGGTATGTGGTTACTAGAAGTTTACGTGAAGTAGTTTCTTTTGTTTTGTATTCTAACAGGTGATCACAGGGTATTTTGATGGCAGTGGTTATTTTTTGGGTAATAATATGGGGTTTTTAACCCTTTTGTTTGAAAGATTCAGACAGTGTTTTTAAATTTTGATCACAGTCTCCAGTGTTTTAGCAAATCCGATGGTATCTAATAGCTTGACTATGGATGATAGCTTCTGTTGTGTGGGAGGGATGAAAACTAGAGCTGTGTAGGTAACTTCATCTGTCTGTGGGTTTCCTATATACAGATGAGTGGAGACTGCCATTGTTGACGGATATAGTAGTGTCTAGAACGTTTCTGTTCTGTAGAGAAATCTATTTTTAGTTTTATAGATGAATGGAAGGTGTTGAATGAACTATGAAAGTCTCTGTGTTTGCTTCCTCCTTCTGTTCATATGATGAACAGATCGTCTATGTAACATTAGTATTTGTATGGTTTGTAAATGGATACAGATAAGAATGTTTCTTCTAGTCTGGCCATAAACAGATATGCGTATTGTGGAGCCATTTTGGTACCCATGGCAGTCCCCATCATCTGCAGGTAGGTATCTTTGTTAAAAGTAAAATAGTTGTGGGTAAGGATATATTCTATTAGTTTAACAATATTATCAGGTCCATATTTATTGTTTTGCAAGTTTGTTGAAAGAAACTTAAAGCATGCCTCAGAGTCATCTTTGTGTTGGATATATATATATATATATATATATATATATATATATATATATATATAATTACTATACTGTATACATATATATATATATATATATATATATATATATATATATATATATATATATATTAATAATTACTATGTATATATAAATATATATATTGTGGTAGTTTGACCTGCTACCCTCTAGATTAACAGCAAGAAGATCAGGTATTCTTTTAATCTTTTTATTAACAGTCCAAAAAGTACACCACATTAGGGCTTACATCAGCCAAAGGGATAACAAAAACACGCAGTTCTCTTGTGAATATCTTCATCAGTAGAAAGTGGAGCATTCGGCCCGTCCGTCTCTCAGAAATACTCCAACCTCCAGGGATCCTTAAAAAATCTTTTAAGATACTCTGTTCAATTCACAGTTATACTGCTGCCTTCTCCCTAGGGTTAATTTACACAGACTCTTGTAAGGAAAATATAATCCTTTACTCACATCCTCTGGAACACAGCTTCCTCTGCAAGCAATATCTGAAAAAACAGCTTTCTCTGCGAGCAATCTCTAGAACAAAAGCTTTCTCTGCAAACAATCTCTGGAACAACAGCTTTCTCTGCAAGCAATCTCTGGAACAACAGTTTTCTCTGCGAGCAATCTCTGGAACAGTAGTCTTCTGACTGCAAACAGGAACAGTCAGCAATCTTCTCTCTGTAGCTTGCTCTTTGCTGCTAAAAGCAGCTCACAAACAGGAGCAGAATCCACACGCTGCTCACACTGCTTAGGCCCAAGCCTAAGTGAGAGACTCCACCCATCTCTCTGCCGTTGTCTTAAAGGCAATCCACAGCTGGGCTTCAATTAGCCTCTGATCACTGCCCGGAGTTAACTCTTTCTTTCTCCAGAGAAATCTTCCAGCCTCTTTAATTAAACCAACCTCTAGGGAAATTTTTTGCTTCACTCTGTTACAATATATATATATATATATATATATATATATATATATATATATATATATATATATATTGTAGCAGGGCGCCCCCTTCTGGCGGGGTTTGCGTCCTGCACTTTCTTATCTCTTTTATACAGGGAGGAAGACACAGCAGGCTTGTCCAAAGTTGAGTTTTACTGCTATTTTATTTGTTTGCATAAACAGAACAAAACAGTGCTTGTATTCAGCAACAAAATAAAACCCTACATAAACGTGCTTACTATACTCAGGAACGCCCTGACTATATCCTGCGCAGCTTATCTGTGACAGGGAGTGCCACCTTGTGGCCAGGATGCAAACAGTCTCTTCATTTGTGATATATCGCCACCTTGTGGCCAGGAAACAAACAGTCTCTTATCTTTTTTATATCGCCACCTTGTGGCCAGGAAACAAACAGTCTCTTATTTGCCTTTTCCTCTACAGATTCTATCAATCGTTTGTGAAGCATAGGGCCCTTGTCACCCTCTTGTAATGAGGAACTCTTACTCTCACTCTCAATGCACTCTTCTTCTCCCTGGGACCTTTTTAATCCTTCTCTGGATACATTGAGAATAACATGCATTGGCACCAACCTTTTATCCCTTATTCCTTCCAGCTTCTTAGGGATGGTGTCTTCAGATAATCCTATCTCAGTGGAATATCTCCAATACCACAGACGTCTTCTCTGTGAACAAACTCTGGAGTATAATAGTCTTCCTGACTGTCTCGCTCCAGCACAAATCCCAGCTCTCTGGATCCCAGAGGCAGCTGAGCTGTTCAGGGCTTCCTCCTGCAACACACACACACAGCCCACGGCTCTTAGGCCCAAGCCTAAGTGAGATAGACTCCACCCATCTCTCTGCTGCTTTTAAAGGCAGTTCACAGCTAGGCTGCTTCCATTTAGCCACTGATAACTGAATGGAATTAACTCCTTTCATTCTCAGGGGAGAAGTCTTACAGAGCTCTCTTGTGACCCCTAATGGCACTCCATCACATATCCTCCCCCTCAGCTCAACACCATGTAGTTGAGCTACATGAGCCGAGAGGCCGTAAATGCTCACTTGTAACTTTATCTTCCTCTTGTCTTCTCGTTTAAGGGGCTCATCTTCATAGGGCATAATATTCTCTGGTGCAACTATGCAGTATGGGCTTGGGTCTTGCTCTATTCTCTTGAGCTCAACAGCACACATACTTTCATGCGCCAGGAGAACTTTTCCTTCTTCAATTGATCCATCAACTTTGACGGAGTAAGGCTTGAGATACCCCTCGAATAGACTACCATGGATTTCGTCCACCGCATCATCTATGGGGAACACACTGTTTTGTTCGCCACATGGCACCTCTGGACCTGGTTGGATACTGACAGTATCTCCAAACCACACCTTTAGGTTGTTACACACAACTCTGTCCCTCCTGATCTTCTCATCTAGGCAAGTGTCATCTGTACAACCTTTGTACGCAGTTTTCTGTCTCTTCTTTCTTTTCAGAAGAACAGGTTTTCCTTGGTACAACAGAAGCTCATCCTTCTGGACCAGAGTCATCGACATCACTTTCTCTTCATTGCTTTGTTTTTCTTCAATTTCTTTTAATAGGACCTGCAGTTCAGATAATTCTGCAGAGAGCGATTTGGCTGTATCATTTATCTCACAACCGGTTTCTTTTACATAATCTTTATAACGATTTGCCTTGAGTTCCTTACTCTTATGTTTCCATTCTTCCAATTCTTTTTCTGCTTTCTGGGCAGTAGGTTTGTCCTCCTCATCAATGGGTTTCTTTTCAGGTTTACGTTCTTTGACTTGAACGGCCTTAACAGAGGGACGTGAAATTCTCGGCGACCGTCTTAATGTCCGGCCTAGGCTTTCCTCTGCTTCAGGCTCCTCAGCTTCTGCAACTGCGGAAACCACAAATAATGCGTCACCTCTCTTCCTCTTGTTGGAGACCCTGATTGTCATTTCCTTCCCTTCTGTTCCACTGTTTTCATCTTCAGGCACTAACTTAGATCTAGGTTTACTTTTTAAACCTGGAGCTTGCTTCTCTGATTTTGAAGACTTCTCTACTTCTGGAGTTGCAGCTCTATCCTCTGTCAATTGAGACTCAACCACTGAGTTTGCTCTGTCAGTCTGCTTGCTCTCGTTGGGAAGTAATTTATCTTTATGTTTATTTTTTGTAGTACTTGTTTTCTTCTCAGTTTCAGAAGATTTTTCAGTGTCAAGGGATTTTGTCTCCTTTTTTGTTGATGTTTCAGTTTGCTGCTCTGTATCACACTGATCCACTATGGTTGGTGAAACCTTTGTTTCCCTGCTTTCTTCTGGCTGATCTATCACAGCTGACTCCTTAGTTTGCTTTGTACCACTCTCAACTTTACTAGATGCTTCTTTGACTACACTCGCTCTCTCTTTATTAGAGACATAAATAATGTCTTTTTTCTCTGTCTCTTCCATAGCAAGCAATTGTTCTTTTAGGTGAAGGATTTCTTCTGTCATTACCTCCTTCCCAGAGATTCTCTGTTCATAGAGCCGTAACTGGTTGTCCTTCTCAATTAATTGCGTCTTTAGAGACTCCATTGTGGCTGCGTGAGTCTTACTTTGCGCCTCATTCTCAGTGTACAGATTCTGGCATTTAGCAATTAAATCAAGGATGGTTGCATCCCGTTCTTGCACTTTAACTGCCAACTCTGATTTTTCCTTTTTTAGCTCCTCGGATGTGGCCAAACTTGATTGAAGACCTTTCTCCAGAATCTCAACAGCTTGGTTTAAAGAGTTCAATTCTTGTTCATTTGTGGATTTGTACTCATTAAACACATTAAGAGTTGACTCTCTCTCACTAATCACCTTATTGTGCGCTTCCGTTAACTGAACCATCTGCTGGGCCTTGCTCTCCAGTTTTCTGGTGAACTTTGTTAGCTTGTCCTCAGTTTGCTTCAATATACTGCTTAGATTGTCCACTTGGTGGTTAAGTCCAGCTATGTTTTGTCTTGATGACTCTTCATTTATTTGCATGTCTTCAATCACCTGCTCCTTCTGCCTCTTCTCATCTTCCACCCGATATTGGAGTCCCTCAAGCTCCTTGTCCTTTTGCGTTAATACTGTTTTCAGCTTGGAGATTTCCAGTTTCAATGTGGCTATTTGACAAATCAGCTGCTCCTCTTGAGTTTGAGCCGCTTGGTCTTGTCTCTCCTTCTGTACAGTGTTCTCTGAAAGGGATGTCTGCAGATTGGTAATTATTCCCTCTAGCTGCAGTTTCTCAGAATCAAACCGGGCTCTCTGGGTTTCTAGTTCTGCATTGGTGGAGCTCTTCTCTTGTTCTAGCTTGGTGATCTGTACTTGGAGGGCTGTACACCTAGCAGTGATTTCAGCTACTTCCTGGGTCAATCCTTCCATCTTCAGGATGTCCCCCATGTTTTCCAGCTTAGACTTGGGAGTATTCTTCCTCTGCTCCCAAATTGGCATCAGTTTCTCATTCCTGTAGGACACTCTGTAGTCCTCAAATGCAGGCATCCTCCGCCATTCAGGAATATAGTCTGGCATCATCTTTACCTCTCGCTGGTCTGGTTTGGTATGACACCTCTCCATGCTCTGCGTCATATGTCCTGTCTGGGACAGTGTGTACTCCTTGAGTTTTTCTGCATTGCGGTCAGCCCGTTTCTTTTCTCCGTTATAAGCAGCTTCCACTTCTCTGAACCGGTTTTTTATCATCTCTAAGTCGGATGCACTTTGCGAGTAGCTGGCCTTTTCCACTTGAAGTGAAGACTCAAGGTCCAGGATCCGCAACTGGATAACTTCAGAGTTAACCTTAGACTCCCGATGGGCTGCTCTTTCCGATTTGATATCTTCTTCCAGTCTTTTTACTGTGTGTGCTGCTGTCTCCAGTTCCAGAATCAGTCTCTCCTCTTTCTCACGACTGTATTCCAGCTCACTCTTCTGACGTGAGAAGTTATCCATGCAGACATTTTTCTCTGCTTCCATTTCATGTAGCTGCTTGTGCAACTCTTGAACCTTCCTGTTTTGGGACTGGATAACAGATTCCATTTCTTTCTTCAATTCCTGCTCTCTCATCTGAAGCTCCTCAATCTTGACTTTAAATTGTCCTTGGAGCCTTAAAGAATGCCGTTTCTCTTCCTCTAAGGCCATTCTGTCTGCACTAGCAGGCTCTTTTGCTTTCTCAGCAATATCTGTCACTGTCTCTGCAGTTTCTTTTGTGCACTTTGCATTCTCATCAGCAGCTCCTGCCGTCTCTGTGGCGGCTCCTGCCGTCTCTGTGGCGGCTCCTGCAGTCTCTGTGGCGGCTCCTCTGTCAGCCCGCCAGTTCCTTGCTTGTCTATCTTTGACAATATCACCAAATGACTTCTCAACGCCAAGCTCCAATGGGGTGTCCATAATATTTGGATGGAAATCTCTCCTTGTCATGCCAGTCGCACCTTTCTCGTGTGGTTGAAGTATAGGAGCACTTCTCCGGCTAGCTTGTTGCACCCCCAGCGCCTTTATGCTGGCTGTAAAGTACGCCTTCTGTTCATTCTGGGTACTGATTCTCTGTGCTCTGACATCCCAGGTAACTCCAACTCTGGCAAGGATCTCAGCTTTGAGGTCATCATAGTTTTCTTTCTTTTCTTCATTCAAGCTCAGATAAGCTTTCTGAGCTTCGCCCGTCAAATACGGGGCAATGAGGCTGGCCCAGTACCGTTTGTGCCACGCCTCCCTAATGGCTGTTCTCTCAAAAATGGTGAGGTATATGATCACATCATCATCCTCTGTCAGCTCCCAAAGAATTTCATTGGCTCTAACTCTGGCCGCATCTTTACTATTTTGTTCCAGTATAGCTTCATTCTGGGCTAGCTTGATGGCCCACTTTCTAGTGAACTCTTGATGAGCAGCTATGGCCTCTCTCATGTAGATTGTTTCCTCCTCTGCTTGTCGCTGCTGTTCCTGCTGCAGTTGCTGCTGCAGTTGCTGCTGGTGCTGTTGCAGTTGCTGCTGCAGTTGCTGCTGTTGCTGCTGATGCTGCTGTTGCAGCAAGGCCTTCAGTATATCCTCCATCACTGTACTGTACTGTGGGCTGTCTTCTTGCACTCAGACACTTCACTATCCCACCACTGCCACCAGTGTAGCAGGGCGCCCCCTTCTGGCGGGGTTTGCGTCCTGCACTTTCTTATCTCTTTTATACAGGGAGGAAGACACAGCAGGCTTGTCCAAAGTTGAGTTTTACTGCTATTTTATTTGTCTGCATAAACAGAACAAAACAGTGCTTGTATTCAGCAACAAAATAAAACCCTACATAAACGTGCTTACTATACTCAGGAACGCCCTGACTATATCCTGCGCAGCTTATCTGTGACAGGGAGTGCCACCTTGTGGCCAGGATGCAAACAGTCTCTTCATTTGTGATATATCGCCACCTTGTGGCCAGGAAACAAACAGTCTCTTATCTTTGTTATATCGCCACCTTGTGGCCAGGAAACAAACAGTCTCTTATTTGCCTTTTCCTCTACAGCTTCTATCAATCGTTTGTGAAGCATAGGGCCCTTGTCACCCTCTTGTAATGAGGAACTCTTACTCTCACTCTCAATGCACTCTTCTTCTCCCTGGGACCTTTTTAATCCTTCTCTGGATACAATGAGAATAACATGCATTGACACCAACCTTTTATCCCTTATTCCTTCCAGCTTCTTAGGGATGGTGTCTTCAGATAATCCTATCTCAGTGGAATATCTCCAATACCACAGACGTCTTCTCTGTGAACAAACTCTGGAGTATAATAGTCTTCTTGACTGTCTCGCTCCAGCACAAATCCCAGCTCTCTGGATCCCAGAGGCAGCTGAGCTGTTCAGGGCTTCCTCCTGCAACACACACACACAGCCCACGGCTCTTAGGCCCAAGCCTAAGTGAGAGAGACTCCACCCATCTCTCTGCTGCTTTTAAAGGCAGTTCACAGCTAGGCTGCTTCCATTTAGCCACTGATAACTGAATGGAATTAACTCCTTTCATTCTCAGGGGAGAAGTCTTACAGAGCTCTCTTGTGACCCCTAATGGCACTCCATCACAATATATACTGTATATGTATATATATATATGAAGAGTGAGGTAGCCGTGAATGTCCAGTAATCCAGATGAATAATCAGAGTATTGCAGTATATAGTGATACCTTTTTTATTGGACAAACATATTCATAGGATTTATGACGAGCTTTCGAGAGCGTTCCTCTCTTTGTCGAGTCAGAGTCAATACTGATTATAGATTCACAAATACAGCAAAAAATTCCTGGATTAACAGATAATGTTCTGTTCAGCCAGCCGTGCAAGCGTGTGGGGGTGCAGACCAGAGTAAGTAAATTGGGGTCGTAAATAGTTTTACATCTAAGGAACCATAGGGCTGTAACCCAACTCAGGATGAGGGCAGAGAACAGAAAGTAAAAAAATAAAAAAATCAATAAACACACATATATATTTACGCATGAATGTTGGAGGTTATAAGAAATTTTGATAATGAGATAAGAATTCAATATCGACATTAAGTCCCGACTTATTACTGTTGAAGAACATAATCATTTTAATTTCAAATGTCTTTCTTTCCTTATTGTTTTTAAAAAAAAACTTTGAGTATTTTGATTTTGAGATTTTTCATGGAGTGGTTATTCTGGGTGAAATGGTGTCCAACTGGAGTACAGTAATTGTCCTCATTGTGCTTATTGATGGAATGTCTGTGTAGATTCATCCTCATATGTAATTTCTGGCTGGTTTCTCCAATGTAGCAGCCTCTCTCACATGCAGTACATTGTATCATGTATACTACATTGGATGACGTACAAGAATATGATCCTCTGATGTTATAGGTCTTCTTGTTGTGCGTGGCAGTGTCCTCTTTGCAGATGTGTTGACACAATTTACACCGATTTTTATTGCAAGGTTTTGTGCCATTTTCTATGTTAAGCTCTTCATTGGCCAATCTACTGTTCACCAATTTTTGTCTGAGATTTGGTGGCTGCCTAAATGCAAGAATGGGGGGTTTGGGGAATATATGTTTTAATTCTGTGTCCTCTGTTAGCAGTGGTTGTAGATCCTTAAATATTTTGCGGATTCCTTCTAGATCCGGATGGTATGTGGTTACCAGAGGTGTACGTGAGGTAATTTCCTTAGTTTTGTATTGCAGCAGGTGTTCACGGGGTGTTTTAATGGCAGAGGTTACTTTCTGTGTTATGACATTAGGTTTGTATCCCTTTCTCCTGAAGGAGTCAGACAGGCTTTTTAAATGTTTATCACGGTCCTCATTGTTAGAACATATGCGGTGGTATCGGGTGGCTTGACTATAGATAATTGCTTTTTTAGTATGTGAGGGATGGAAGCTAGTGCTGTGGAGATAACTGCATCTGTCTGTAGGTTTCCTGTATACCGATGAGTTAAGTTTACCATTGGCGATAGATATGGTGGTGTCCAGAAAGTTCACCTGTTCTGCAGAGTAATCTGTTTTAAATTTAATAGATGGGTGGAAGGTATTAAAGGCAGTGTGGAAGTCTCTCAGCTTTTTTTCTCCCTCTGTCCATATGATGAACAGGTCATCTATATAACGATAGTATCTGTAAGGTTTGTGGATATATGTGGACAGGAATCTCTGTTCAAGGTCAGCTATAAATAAATTGGCATATTGTGGTGCCATTTTAGTTAAAAACACGGACAGCTATATACAAGACACCACTGACTTTCTTAACAAACTCAGTCAGATTAAAGAACTACCTGCTAACACACTACTCGTAACCATGGATGTTGAATCGCTTTACAGCAACATCCCTCACAAAGATGGTACTGAGGCATGCCTCAAAGTCCTCTCAACACACACTGCGAACTGCAAATATAACCCTGATACCATTGCCAAAATGCTAGAATATATCCTGACCCACAATTACTTCACCTTCAATGAACAGGTTTACCTGCAAATAATGGGGACCGCAATGGGGACTTAAATGGCACCACAATATGCCAATTTATTTATGGCTGACCTTGAACAGAGATTCCTGTCCACATATATCCACAAACCTTACAGATACTATCGTTATATAGATGACCTGTTCATCATATGGACAGAGGGAGAAAAAAAGCTGAGAGACTTCCACACTGCCTTTAATACCTTCCACCCATCTATTAAATTTAAAATAGATTACTCTGCAGAACAGGTGAACTTTCTGGACACCACCATATCCATCACCAATGGTAAACTTAACTCATCGGTATACAGAAAACCTACAGACAGATGCAGTTATCTCCACAGCACTAGCTTCCATCCCTCACATACTAAAAAAGCGATTATCTATAGTCAAGCCACCCGATACCACCGCATATGTTCTAACAATGAGGACCGTGATAAACATTTAAAAAGCCTGTCTGACTCCTTCAGGAGAAAGGGATACAAACCTAATGTCATAACACAGAAAGTAACCTCTGCCATTAAAACACCCCGTGAACACCTGCTGCAATACAAAACTAAGGAAATGACCTCACGTACACCTCTGGTAACCACATACCATCCCGATCTAGAAGGAATCCGCAAAATATTTAAGTATCTACAACCACTGCTAACAGAGGACACAGAATTAAAACATATATTCCCCAAACCCCCCATTCTTGCATTTGGGCAGCCACCAAATCTCAGACAAAAATTGGTGAACAGTAGATTGGCCAATGAAGAGCTTAACATAGAAAATGGCACAAAACCTTGCAATAAAAATTGGTGTAAATTGTGTCAACACATCTGCAAAGAGGACACTGCCACGCACAACAAGAAGACCTATAACATCAGAGGATCATATTCTTGTACGTCATCCAATGTAGTATACATGATACACTGTACTGCATGTGAGAGAGGCTGCTACATTGGAGAAACCAGCCAGAAATTACATATGAGGATGAATCTACACAGACATTCCATCAATAAGCACAATGAGGACAATTACTGTACTCCAGTTGGACACCATTTCACCCAGAATAACCACTCCATGAAAAATCTCAAAATCAAAATACTCAAAGGTTTTTTTAAAAACAATAAGGAAAGAAAGACATTTGAAATTAAAATGATTATGTTCTTCAACAGTAATAAGTCGGGACTTAATGTCGATATTGAATTCTTATCTCATTATCAAAATTTCTTATAACCTGCAACATTCATGCTTGTAAATATATATGTGTGTTTATTGATTTTTTTTTTTTTTTACTTTCTGTTCTCTGCCCTCATCCTGAGTTGGGTTACAGCCCTATGGTTCCTTAGATGTAAAACTATTTACGACCCCAATTTAGTTACTCTGGTCTGCACCCCCACACGCTTGCACGGCTGGCTGATCAAAACATTATCTGTTAATCCTGGATTTTTTTGCAGTATTTGTGAATCTATAATCAGTATTGACTCTGACTCGACAAAGAGAGGAACGCTCTCGAAAGCTCGTCATAAAACCTATGAATATGTTTGTCCAATAAAAAAGGTATCGCTATATACTGCAATACTCTGATTATTCATCTCTCTCTCTCTCTCTCTCTCTCTCTCTCTCTCTCTCTCTATATATATATATATATATATATATATATATATATGCATATATATATAAACTCTGGGATAGCCACGTGCAGCAAAGGCTATAGCTACGTCACTGTTTGTATATATTCTATTGATTCTATTTTGATTGACTCCATTGAGATATTTACTTTTGTGGAACCGGGGAGTCAGATAGGCTCACTATTCAATTCTGTTGAACGACTGTGACATGACAATAGTGATAAATGAAACAGCAATTCCTAATTGGTCAACCCTCCTTCTCTGCCCTAGAGGCAGTTTAGCAGTCCAAAATAGAAACCTACATGACACATGTATAGTAAGCTAAATTCAGAATTTTCTCTAAAAATGCTTACATATCTCATATAAGTAGGTATGGTCTGGTGTTAATTCAGGCACAACCTACCAAACTATGAGGAAACAACTCCTATGAACATAGACATATGTGGATAGATAACCTTGGTGATTAAAAGTGATTAAAACATAACTTGTATTCAATTCTTAAAATAGCAATCATTAATGGGGGATTGTAAAGCAAACATAGAACCTGCGACTGACTGTATGTCAATTGCCTGGTTGGCTTTGTGATTTATAGATTTGTAAAATGTAGATAATTATTGCCCAAAAACAGAAAATTATTCTGAAATAATGGATAGTTGATCTTCAGAGGTGTGAGTATATAGATACCAGAGCATCATGCAATTTACTAATTACCCTCTTCCACGCTACCACTATAGAATCTTAATCTGAAACTTAGTAAGGGTAATAATAATGATATTTCTGATGAGGTTGGTACCAACTTTAGTACCCTGCTTATTCATGTATATTTAATGTTCTCAATTAGACTAACCACTTTATACCAGAGCTTCTGGTAACTTATGTCATAATAGGACTTATTTCTGCTGTTACTTCAATGCACAAAAAAATAAAAAAATAACAGCTACAGTATGATGAACCCAGGGCATCATCTCAATAAGTGTACACTGTATCAATTTTGTAAAACACTATTTTATCTTATCAAGAGTGTAAATGATAATATAGTATTCAATAGTATCAATAAAAACAGTTTCTTCAATGCAAATAACTAGCAGCTACAGCGTTACGAAAGCAGTGTGAAATCTCTTATGTGTACATTGTATCAAATTCATAACACGCTGTTCTATATTGTCAAAAGTATAACTTGTAACATAATCCTTAATAATATCAGTGGAAACAAATGTTTAAAAAGGAATCCACTACAATTGGCTGAAAATTGAGTGTCTGCTATGCTATTTGCAGTTAGATTTTTTCCTTTTCCTTATCACTAGATTAGCGCAGCTGCGTTATATATAGAATAAGTTTGTTAAGCCTCAACTGTTATCAGGATAAGAGATCTCCTTAAAATCAAATTCTCCTGCAAACAGCTGAAAATGGCCAAGACTGTCCCTTTGGAACTACAGTGTTACTGTTGCCCACGAACTAGCCCCTAAATTGTCTGGGTCATAAAGCAACTCCTATAAGCTGGTACAAGTGTAAAGCTAATAGGCAAGAAACTTGATTCACAGGCTCTAAATGCCCAATGATAATTTTCCTGGTCTGTAGATGGATTCTTCAGGGTCTGTAATTGCTGTTAGTTAGTGATTGAGTGAGTGAGTGAGTTAGTAAGTTCGTCAGGCCCCTATGCAACTCCATGCAGGTAGACTTAATAAAACAGGCTTCTTACAACTGCAGGACAATTTATTTTTCAATTTACCTATTCAAATCCATGCTATCTGAATATTACATAGTTTACTCGCAAGTCATAAACCTATGTATATAAACTGAGACTCACAAATTGTGTCTAAGCCACAAATAGTGCATGCGCAGTGCGTTTCGTGACGCTTTTCTAATGGTTTTCCAATGGTTTTGTCGTGCGAGCCTCACATGCACAATGCACTGCACTAGCTGAGGGAGAAGAGATGGGGAGAGACAGGGGAGAGGGTGGGGGAGAGACATGGGGGGGAGACATGGGGTAAAGAGATATGACGGAGAGAGACATGTGGTGTGAGACATGTGGGAGAGAGACATGCAGGGAGAGACATGGGGAAGAGAGACATGGGAGCGAGAGACAGGGGAGATGGTAGGGGAGAGACATGGAGAGAAGGGAAGAGACACAGGGGAGGGAGAGGGGAGGGAAGAGAAACAGGGGAGGGAGAGTGGGGGAAAGAGACACAGGGGATGGAGAGGGGGGTGAGAGACACAGGGGAGGTGGATGGGGGATGAGACATAGGGGAAGGAGATGGGGGAAGAGACACAGTGGAGGGAGATGGGGAAGAGACACAGGGGAGGGAGAGGGGGAAAGAGACACAGGGAGGGAGAGGGCAGAAGAGACACAGGGGAGGGGGAAGAGATACAGAGGATGGGAGAACAGACAGAGGGGAGGGGGAAGAGACACGGTAGGGAGAGGGGGAAAACCGACACAAAGGAGGGGGGAGAGACACAGGAGAGAGAGATGAGTGAACGTGGGGAAAGACACAGGGGAGGTAGAAGGACAACAGACACAGGGAAGAGGGAGGAAAGAGACACAGGGGAGGGAGAGGGGGAACAGACAGGGGAGGGAGAGGGGGGGAAGAGACACAGAGAGGAAAAGAGAGGGGGTATGAGAAAAAGGAGAGTGGGGGAAAGACAGAGGGGGGAATTAGAAATATACAATATTATCCCATCATGTGTGATGGGCAAGTGGCTAGTAAATATATAATGGTAGGCTACAACTTCTATACACCCCATACGCCCTACCCTATACCCATTCATTAAATATTACACATAAGAAATAATACCTTTTTTTTTCAATATATATATATATATATATATATATATATATATATATTATTGATTTTCATTATAAGGGAGGAGTGAAGAGGGGAGTGGAGTGAAGGAAGAGAGAAGGATCGGGTTCGGATGTGAGGGGGTTGCTCACCTGGTGGACCAGTACAGGAAGACCCAGGGAGAAGTGAGTGTACATCCAACATCCAGTAGTCTCTACCCAGCTAGGCCACCTAGTCCAAACCAATAGCCCAGCCTGGACCGCAACTCCAACCTGAAGGGTGACCCAGACCACAGTACTCCTTGGCTTCCCTGCTCACCACTACTGCCCCATCAGTCCATATGAATGAAGGAGCTGGATGGGAGGTCCGGTACTTTAAGAGCCAATAGCTTGGGCATCTAAAGTGAAACTGGCCCCATGTCTGCCCAGGAAATCATAGGGGTTCCCCTCACCCTGTCCTGTTTGTAGGAGAGTGTATGGCTGACCCCACAGCAATGGAGGACCAGTTCTTTGATACCTCTGAGGATGTAGTGTGGTCCAAAGAACGGTATTTTGTAGCCCCTGTTCAGTTACCTGCAGAGAACTCCAAGGATCACCATGTCCAGCCTATTAAGGTGGATGGCAAGCCCATGAAGGGCTTTAGAGACACTGGTCTATGTCTTCCCCAGGTAAGGTCGACCCCTATCTTCCCCAGACTTATCATTTTTGTCAATGGTTCAATGGCAACCGGAAGGATATGATTAAAGCCTTTGAGGATCAGGAGGAGGATTGTTAAAAATTGCTTCCCTACTTCCTCTTTGCCTACGGAGAGGTCCCTCAAGAGCCTCCCCTTTTGAATTCTTGTATGGGCGGTGAGTGAGGGTCCATTGGACCTTTTCAGGGAGTTTTGGGAGTGGGCACCAGAAGTCCAGGATTCCTCCGCCGTTATCAGTGACATCAAGAACCAGGACTTAACGCTGTATCTACGGTTGCCTGTACGTGCGTTTCGCTGCTGCTTCGTCAAGGACCAGCATTCTTTCTTGATACAGACAGTGGCCTCCACATATGGAATCAGGGCTGTTTTGAGTCACGTGGATGCCCAGGTTGAGGAGCACCCTATTGCATACATGAGCCTCAATCTGGTGTCCTGAGAGTTCAGTTATGCAGCTTTTGGGAAGGAGTGTCTGGCAGTTGACGGCACGTAGCCACTTAAATTTCAATTTCTTGTTAGATTAAGAATTAGGGTTTTAGGGTTAGGGTAGCGGCAGATGATAAGCTTTACACAGAAAAATAGTGGCGCGCACTGCGCGCCACTCTATTACTATGTAAAGGTCATCATCCACCACTACCTTAACCATAAAAACCTAACTCTAAACTATAACCTCTAAATCAGACCCTAATCCTAACCCTAACCCTAGAAAATTGAAGAAAACCTTGGCTATGCCACCTAGTGGCTGCTGTCCACCAGGGCTGGTGGGCAGAAAACAGGGAAGTTCCTTAAATCCTTTTTCAGTTCTAGTAAGCAACAGCACCAATACAAAAGCACCTTCTTGACACTATTGTTCTCTCATTTCAGCACGCAGGAGGTCCAGCTCATTAACAGAGCCTGAGGCAGGGCCAACGCCTCAAACAGAGCCTGAAGATGTAGAGGAGGAACCGGATTATGTCCCTGAAGAACAGGATCTCTGGCACAAGGAGGAGGAGGAGCAACATGGAACCTATGATGTTCAGGATATGAAGAAGTGAAAAAAACGATGACATTTATATTCATCTTATTATCGTTTCTATGGTGTAATGACCACATAGACTCTAGTAGATGCTATGCATCATCATTATTATACAGTATTACCTTTAACCCTTTAGATTTTTCCCATTTTAAACAAAGCCCCTTGTCCTCTTGGATTACATTTATGGACAGATACATTTATGACAATGCTCTGCGTATATAATAAACTCTTTTATTATAATACCATAATCCATGTGTCTGTGTGTCTCTAATGTTTACTGATTTGGGACATAAACACACATTACATTTAATTAAGTATCCAATTTTTTTTATACCCATCCTGTTTAAGGTATACTGTATGTGTTTAAATGATCTTTTCAGAAATTATCTACACATGGAGATTAATAATTTAGAGATAACAGCATAATCTATTTAAAAATCAATAATGGTTGATGGTAATATTTGTCTTGACACCTATGTCTTCATGCATTTGATTACTGTAATCATATGTTTCCATGTCACTAATCTCATGTTAATTAATAATTGATGTTGTTATGACCAAGAGCCCGATTCAATTGCACGCCGCATCTCACAGGATCCTGGCCGTATGTCTGCAGGTTTGCTGCGGGCTCCTGTTCGTCTCTGATTTCGGAGCAATTCAATTGACGTGCCCGCAAGTTAAACTTGCTGCCTTACTTACGGGCTACAGTAACTTGCGATAGCTCAATTGAATCGGGCTCCAAGTGTTTACACATTCCATGTTAAATCTGATGTTAATATCTTTCGAATTTACGATCAGTTCACATATTGGTGCACACAACATCTAAAATATGCATTAAATCTGACATCATGATGAAATGTTTAGCCTTATTTACTCTCATAACCATTGTCATGTGAACAGTACAGATCATAACAGTGACACAGGTGTGGTTTTCCAGATGTGGCCTGTATCAATATGCCCAAAGTAAGTTCAAGCAGAATTGTATATGTTATTTGCACGTTATTCTCCATTAATTAGGATTAATAGTGATTTTTTTGAGGTAATACTATGAAATCATTACATTTTAACACTGTTCTGGATCACAGTTATGCTCAAGTGGTTTTACATATATCACATGGCGTTTTATTATTAATACTTACAATAGCACTATTTATGAAGATATGTCTTATATGTATAAACATGCACAAAAGCAATGGCTTGTGACTTCTCAGCACAGGTGTACCCAAGATGGAGGTAAGTTTCATGGGGCTCCATCGGCCTCTCAAAAGCCTCCTTGTGCTGTTGGTGGCCTTCCTCAACAGCTAATACACATTAATTCAATACCTCTTGTCATGATTTGTCTCTATATACTCGTTTTTCCATTCCTTTTGCACCCTGTTCCTTTCATGCTCTCGATTACAATCCAATGTATGGCCTGTGCTTTATAGTCATATACCTGTTACGTTCATCTCCAGTTGGGATTATCTCCCCCATTTAGCCACAATCAGTAACAACCACCCCACTGGTTAAGGCCTTAGGCTTCCCATAATGACATTCTCATACTCGGTGTATAACATCCAATATTATTGTGCAGATGACCTACCTTCCTGTGGATGACATACATAATCGCTCTCAGTACTGTGATGGGGTCAGGATCAATACTGTTGCTGACCATTGTTTGGGGTGTGGCTACCCCTTTAATAGTCAATCCATTTGAGTGCCTATTGTGGGCCATGTAGGTTACCTGATTTGTATTAAGCTCCTGTGTACTGGGGTCTATGTTACCTCTTAAGTTGATATACTGTATGTTATCTGGAGGTGTATTATTGTCAATTGTTGATATTTGTATAGTGACTCAAACATATTGATAAAATATTATATTTTTATATTCGTATGTTTTTTAAGATTTCTCTGAGACATGAACAAATGAGTGATTTAAATTGGTATCAGTGTCTGAGCTACCAGTGATGCAGGTGGTGCAGTGCACTAGGGCCCTCCTCTGGGGGGTGGGCAGTGCTGTGAATTTTTATTTTTTGCATTTAACTTTTTTCTGCAGTATAGAGGCCCACTGGGTTCCCTCTGACACCCCTGGGCTTCCCTGTGCCTCCTTGGACACACATACCTCCTAGATGGAAATTGATCCATGCCTGTTTAAAAAAAAGCATTTTACTGAAGTGCCAAGAGGTGGCAGTGTGAAGCAGTTCAGCATGCTGGGGATGTATTTCAGGGAAGAAGGAAATAAATCAAGGATTGAAAAGAAGTGACAGCATAGTAAAGGGGGTTGGTTTCTGTGAGGGGGGAGCAAAATTAAATTGGGATGGGTGCTATGAGAGGTGGGTGCTAAGATGGGTTGGGAAGGTAAGAGAAGGGGAGCAAGTCCTGAAAGAAATTTGAAAGGTTCTTGGGAGGGGTGCTGTTAAGGGAAGGGGTCTCAGGAAATATTTGGACAATTGGACAATTGAACAATTGAATGCCCTTAGTTATATACTTCACAAATATTTAATTTTCCCCAAATCACAGCTGGTCTATATGAAGGTCAGGTAGGATGACAAAGTGGCAGAGACAGAAAATATTAATTTGGTCAATCTGGGATGTGATTTTATGCTCTATTCATAGCTCTATACATAGAACAAACCTATTAGGTTTTGTTGGTTCTCTGATAGAGCACCTCTATTTGTGTTGTTGCTCATGCAAATTACCCTTAGGGCTTAGTTTCCCTAAGGGTGATAGGGGCTCCAGGCCTGGATGCCTTGCTCAGCTACACTGTATAACTAAGTCTGAAACATACATCTGAGTTTCTTTGTTTCTCCTGTTCAGTTTAGAATTGCCTGGTATTGCATGGCTCTCTACTGAGTGAGACTAGACTGATATTTCTCTCTGTAAAGTTCGCAACTGATCAAAATAGATTTTCATGTCTATAAAACGAATGTATTAGTTTGTTCTTTGATTGAGAACCTCTATTCTTGTTGTTGCTCCAGTATATAAAACCCAGAATTCATAGTTTAACTCTATCCACACAGCATAGGTAATCCACATATACTTAAATAGGTTGGGTGGGATTGGTAGCTGTATTTCCCAGCTCATACATTTTGCCAAGGCAGCACTTGATAGTTCATATTATCACTTCATATTATCATATTATCTCCCCTTCCCACTACTGCTTTGGTACAGTATGACCAGTTGCAACATTAACCCAGAATTATCCTCTAGCCTCACTTTAGCATCCTTCTTTTAATATCTATGTATATCTTTCTAGCTCCACAAATAAAAAGACATTCACTTGAACTTTCATAAAACGGGTAGGTCTGTGACCTCTTAGAGTAATCAGGTGCCAAAAACACCTAAAGAGAAATCAAGGGAATATGCCTTTGGGTGTAAAATTACTCACAATTTTGCAATGCTTTTAAGTATGTATGCTATTTTTAGTGACAAAAAGCTATTTACAAGAGGTCATATTGACTTTCAATAACACTTCTGATTAAACTAAGTAAAAAATAATATTTAGGACAAGGTTACCTTAATCATTAGATGTAATGATCACTTAACAGTTTTTTTTTTAACCAAGATAACAGTTATTATGAAGCATGTATTAGATAAAAGTGTTTCTTGATCTTCATCGTGTTAATTCGTCTTACCAAAGCAGATTGAAAAGTAAATCAGGTCAGAACTTTTTTTAACAATATGGAAAACACTGCACTATACTTATTTGATTCTCTTTACTATGAGTGACACATTTATTTGTAATGGAAACATTAAGAACACTGATATTTTATAAGAATTGCAGAGATCAATAGTTCAATTTGCTTGATTAAGCTCTGACAAAAAGACTGGTGCTCTGTGAAAAAGTGAAAGTATAAATTAAAATTAATGGCATATCTGCAAAGTGCAATCCTTTAAAAATGTTAAAAGGTGGTAAAAGTTGTGTGATATGTTTGCCTATAAATGTGAAACAGATGATTTTTTGCTATTTTGTACCTGCCAAGCTTTCAAAAACCTTGTTAAAAATGTTAGTGCTATTTTCTCTTGAGAACATAGGCATACACATTTAATTTACACAAAGCAGCCCTTAATTCACTATTATATCAGAATATAGTTTGCTTTTTAAGAAAGTTACAAAAAAGGTAAGTTGCATAAATTCTCCTTTAAATAGATTGCATGGGTTCATATTTTTGCTTGCTTCAAATACTTTTGAGTATGTTTTTTAATAATAGTGTTATTTTTTATATTTATAGCACAGTTTTAATAAGTTACAGTTTGTAAATTTGAGCTACAACTCCTTAATATCTATTTTTTATTTTGTGCAAGCCAGTCAGATTTCTTTACATCAGTCAGTCAGAAAAAAACTAAATGGCTAGCAAAGTAAATAAGAAAATATAAGGTGATAGTAGTTGTTGCGATTCGGCAAATTTAAAAGGGCTTCCTTATAAGCACATAGCATATTTTTTTTACAGAAGTTTTTAGTTAGTGAAGACCTTGCTTTCACTAACTAAAAACTTCTGTAAAAAAAATATGCTGTGTGCTTAAAAGGAAGACCTTTTAAATTTGCTGAATCACAATTTAATTAAGCTGATAATGTAAAATTAGAATGGGTATAATAAATATTGATAAAAAAAAAGTAATATTATCCTATTTTGAAAGAAACTAAAGAATTGTATTTGTTTGTACTACTGAGTGTATGACTTTTCAATAGCACTATTAATATAAAAAAAAAATAATCCCCATAAACACAGAAAAATGAGTTTATCACCTCCAGTCTTAATATGCACACTATATAAAAAGATATATATATATATATATATATATATATATATATATACTGTATATATACACAAGGACCTCCATTGGCTTTTGCCTATTGTCTTGATCACTGCCAGTATGCCTCTGTTACCCTCCTGTCTCACAGATTAATGTCAACTCTCCAGACTAGGGACCTAATCAATTTTGATGACAGATGACAACAAAAAAAGAATTAGAAATATGAACCCAATGGATCAACTTAACAATGAAGGGGTCAATGTGGGTAACAAATTTAACATTATTAGAAAGGGTGTAATATATATAGGTAAAATAGTCATGTTTTCCTATCATGTGAGAACATAAAATACTGCTTCTGACTTGATAAAAAGAGGTTCATCTCTCGAAAGCTTATCACTATTGTTATGAATATGTTTGTCCAATAAAAAAAGATATCACTATACTGCAATATTCTGATTAATTATCTAGATTACTGGACACCTACGGCTACCTCACTCTTCATGTATATATATATATATATATATATATATATATATATATATAAATATAAACACATATGTCATTTTTTTTGAAAATCTGGATTTATGTAGTCTCTATTTATGAGTATAGGAGATTTTTACATAATTTCATGAGAGCTGGGTCATGAAGATGTGTTTTCAGTGGAATGTGGATTAAGAAAGAGGGAACAGAACACATTTGTAAATTTGAGAGAATTGAAATTGACGTCAAACCCCCTCCCGTCACTATCCCAGAAGCAGACTTCTTAAGTCATGAAATGCAACCATATCTCTTCAGAAATGTTAACTCCCCTCTCACGCACACAACTTCTACCATGGATTTTGCTAGGCCCCGGGCAAAGGCATCAATATTTATTTATTTTAAAAACTAGCTGTATGACTTTTGTCCTGATTACTTATGTTCTTAGTTAGACTTGCAGGGCTCCTTCTCTTCACTGCCAAGGGTTCTAAAAAGGTAGATCAGGTCCTGCTCACACCCCAACCTTACCTTTTAGATTGTAAACTCTTCAGAGTAGAGTCTCCAACTCTTTTGAGGTCTTCACATACCTTATAATTGTTTTAACATTGCAATTTGCCTTATAGCATCCACTGTTCCCATCCCTTTTTCTAAAGCAGATAAACAAAGTGCAATGGCTGTTCTTATCAAAGCAAACGTGAATATATATTAGTTAATAAATACCATTTTTACTTTCTAAAACATTTAGCTAATTTTCGGGTCTATTTCTATGGTTCGTCAGTGGATCTTGATATGCAAACATTATCAAAAATGAATATGTGATAGTGGTTGGATTCTAAAGGAGTTTAGATATACAGTTTACATAAACTATATGTCACGGAAAGTTTACTTTTATTGCCTTGTGCTGATAATGCACTATCTGCACTGTAAAATCAAATAACAGTTGATAAAGCAGATAGCACATAATGAATAAAAAATAATCATTAAATCATCACAAATTTGCGAGCTCCATAATATACTTATAATTAGATGCAACATTTTCTATAATATTAACAAAAAAATGTCATTATTTCAGGTCATTAGTTTTTATGTTATAAGCCTTTGCAATTGAAAAGTGCACAGTGACTTTGATGCTCACTTAATTTTATTGGCATTGTCTTTCCTTCAAAAATATTTTATACGCTTGTCATTTAAATTTCATAAATTGCTGTGTAGTTCAGAAAATGGCCATACGTTTCACAACTGCTTAAACCTTTTTGATAATTCATAAATAAAGTGAAACTTTCTTGATCAGCTTTGCATTTTACTTTGTTTAAAACAGTGTAATATAGATAGATGTCCAATCCTTTTAATATTCATAGCTTACTTAGAACTCAATTTAGTTTAAATAATAAACATTATAAATGGAGTTTCCCCAGGTCCCATAAACAGGAACAACTCCCTAAGTCCCTTCCCAGACAATTGTTGCAGCAGGGTAGGGGGTACTATAAATAATGATTGATGTCTGAACCAAATACCAGACACCACAAATAAAAGAGTAAGGGATATAATCCTGGTGGGCTAGTGTGAGAACCCCCCAATCCCCTCTCGAAACTATGTATTGGCTTAGTGGAGTCAGGTAAGCTCTCTTCTCAACAATCTACACCCCTTTAATGAATCAACCAGCCAATGCTAATCAGAAAAGAAAAGTTGTCCAGGCTCTGATAATAATATCAGCACTTCCTCATAGCCATCCTGAGTGGATATAAGTACTTACAGCAGAACAATATAATTTAACAGCTGTTTATAATATTTGAAGAACATTGAGGTTTCTTAAGGTTCCAGTTGCAAGTCTCAAAAATAGGAGCAAGGATGTTGTCTGATGATGCTATAGCAATTGACCAAGTAGTATAAATAATGCTTTTTACAGGATTATTCCTTTTTATAAACCACAAACCATTTTGACAGAACTGAGGGGTTTGCTTAGGGTCCCTACTCAACATATCATGATTAAATTAATTTGTCACCCTCATCACATAACAGATTAGGCATCCGAGATATTAGGTAGGGCCTTGTTTATAAGGATGATTTGCCAATCCTACTCTATGGGTTTACTAATTAAGAAAATTAGTTTCCAGATGAAATCTCTGATCCAATAGTTTTTTATGCACTGTGCTACTGGCTCTCACAACTAATCTCTGAATTTCTCAAACTCTTGCTTAGCCATAAAGAAACTCTGTCACTTGGAAATTAAGTCTTCAAGTAGCATTGCAGCAAATTCCAGGTTGTAGTTTTAAAAGAATCCATGGTGTATGTCCTAGAACAATAAAAAAAAATCAGTTTTATGAAAAAAAATGTGTCATCTTGCATAAAACACTAAAAACTAAAGTGTTACTATGCAATATGCAAACATATTCCTTTTCAAATGGTACCAATATATATATCAACGTCATGTACAGTATATCATCATCATATATATCATCCCTTATCTTTGTTTTCTTCACTTTTACTCTTTTGTGTTGTTTTTTAATATGTACAGTAGAAAGTTAAATCATTTCATTTCACATTGAGGTGCAGCAAACATCATATTACAATTTGCTTCTCTTACTTCCATACTTTTACACTGAATGTGGGCATTGGTGAAGCTATGTTTATGAATATATACACAACAGCAAATAGCCTGACACCTCACCTTTTTCAGGCAAAAAACTTGCAAACTATTTCAAGAACAGTGTCACGTGTGACATTTCAACCTCCAAACACAGCAGTGCATCTCCATTCACTCACAATTTCAATTAAAGAAAATGCTGCTTTAATCCTTCTTGCAACATTTTCTCAGTCCTAACTCCTCTCATGTCTTTCCCTAATATATTTTACCAAAGATCTCCATAAATTCCAATATATATTAAGAAATGCGCTAATGGCACCTATACTAATCTAAAATATCAAAATCTTTTTTCTTTGTCTAACTGCAATCATATCTCTCTTCTTTTACCTCCAAACAGGTTATGTTTTCCCTACTTGACTACTACATGAAAATACTATACTAGACATAACATCCTACTTGATCCCTATCTATTTATATGACAGGGAGGGTGTTAAATAGTTGCTACCGCCTATGAGCTGGGGGATATGCTAGGATTTCTTCTGCCCATGTACTATGAGTAAGTGGCTTGCAAAATAGCTATTAGAAAGGCTAATATAGAAAATGAGAAGTTAGTTGCAAAGGAGAGTAATACTAACCTTTTAAATATATTTTAAATATATTAAATGTGAAGAAGGCGAGGAAGGAAGCAATGGAACATTGCAATGTGACACAGGCCATCTGATAAATAGTGACCAGGAAAAAGCAGATTAACTAAATATGTTATTTTCTTCGGTATACACAATGGAGGTACCAGTGGTTGGGTCACTGCAACAAAATGGGGCTACACTACCATCACCAAATAATTGGTTAACACAAGAAGAAATCCAAAAGAGGTTGGGAAAAATAAATGTTACAAAAATTACCAGGTCTTGATGGAATATATCCAAGGGTACTGAGGGAACTGGGGTCTGTAATAGTCAAACCATTATATCTGATTTTGCAAGACTCACTCACCACAGGGTCTCTATTAGATGACTGGAGAAAAGCAGATGTGATATCTATAAAAGGGAGCAAGAGCAAATATAGGGAATTTTACAACAGTGAGCCTCACATCTGTAGTTGAGAAGCTTTTAGAAGGATTAATAAGGGACAGAATACAAGAATATGTCTATTTGAACAAGATCATAAGTAGGAGTCAACAAGGATTTATGAGGGATAGGTCATGTCAGACAAATCTAATTAGTTTCTATGAGGAGGTAAGTAGGAACTTAGATCAGGGCCTCTCAGTGAATGTAGTATTTTTGGATTTTGCAAAGGCTTTTGAAACAGTGCCACATGCAACACATGTGCAAACTAAGGGATACAGGAATTGCAGCAAATATCTGCTCATAGATTGAGAGCTGGCTAAGACAGGAAGCAAAAGGGTTGTTATGAATGGAACATACTCAGTTTGGACTAATGTGGTGAGAAGGGTTCCTCAGGGTTCAGTATTAGGTCCTCTCCTATTTAAGATATTTATTAATGACTTAGAAGTAGGACTCAAAAGAATTGTCTCCAATTTTCCTGATGACACTAAGTTGTGCAAGGTAATTAAATCAGATAATGGTGTATGTCACGATCAGCTTCTTCAAGGGGGATTGATATGAACCTAGTTCAAACCTACCCTAGCAGAATTATGTAGTTCTTGTTCTCTGTGGCACAAAAGATGGCATCTGAAGAGGACAAATGTACGGGTAGAGGATACCGGATACAGGTTACTAGTGGCCTATGGCAAGACTACTCCCCAATTCAGGATACAAACACAAAAACAGGCTCACACTGTGGATCTGTGGATATGTGAAACTAGAACTGAACTTTTATTGAATCATGGAACCAACATATTTATACATCTTCCATACCACAACATTGTGTATTTTTGTCAATGTGTGTGATATCAGCTCATCTGCCTTGCAACCTTAGTTGCTATAGAGCTGTTGAGATAAAACCCACCAGATATCTAAATTACATGACAGGTGTCTATAGCTAGCTAGGGCAAAAACCTCAAGTGTTTGCTCAGGACTACTAAGGAGAAGTCATCTGCCTTGAATCAAAGTCTGTATGTGTGCAGGTGCAATGTTCTGCAGTTAAAATTATGTGCAGAGCATTTTTACCATTTCCATATATATTCTCCTGTTCTATCTTCATTTTCCCTCTATAACATATTATAACTACTATACATGATAAGAATGTATAGACAACATATAACCACACACAATAATACATAATCACAATGCAACAATGTCATGATCCCTTGGCCATATGCATAATTACTGGTAATATTACATTCACTAAACAATGTAATCATGACAATGTACTTTCCCTCCAAAGGTAGATGAGATTTAATACAAATAAATGTAACGTTATGCATTTGGGAATGAAAAATAGCCATGAAATGTATAACGTTAATGGAGCAAATTTAGGGGTATCAGATATAGAAAGGGATTTGGGAGTACTTGTTGACAACCACCTAGGTAACAGTGCTCAATGCCAAGCAGCATCAGTAAAGGGTAGTAAAATATTAGCATTTATTAAAAAGGGTATAGGGTAGCAGACCTAATTCTGACACTATACAAATCCCTAGTACTCCCTCATTTGGAATATGGAGTACAATTTTGGGCACCACTTCATGAATAGGACATATTAGAGCTGGAAAAAGTCCATAGGAGGGCAACAAAACTAAAAAGGGGAATGGAGGGGCAAAGTTATGAAGAAAGACTAACCAAATTAAACTTATTTTGCCTAGAAAAAAAGGCATCTAAGAGGGGGTATGATTATCTTATATAAATATATCCACAGTCGATATAAGGCTTTGTCAAGTGAACTTTTTAGGCCAAGAGGTTTTCAACTGACAAGAGGACATCCCTTGAGCTTAGAAGAAAACATATTTCACCTTAAATAAAGAAAAGTGTTCTTCACAGTAAGGGTGGTTAAACTGTGAAATTCTCTACCAAGGGAGGTGGTGAGAGCAGATTCGATAGATAACTTTAAAAAGGTTTTAGATATATTTTTTTGGGGAAAAAAGGGGCATTCAGGGTTATCCTAGACAAATAGTGAAGGAATATTAATCCAGGGAGAAATCTGATAGCCAGTATCTTGGGTTAGGAAGGAATTTTGCTTTTATTTGCCCTTTTGAGACAATTGGCAAAGTTTCAATGTTTCTTTTTGTTTGCTTTCCTCTGGATCAATTAACAATTATTAACAATTAACAAATAATCCACATATTATAAGGATGAGAAGAGATCTAAAAAGGTTGAACTTGATGGACTAAAAGTCTTTATTCAACCTCAAATACTATATAACTATGTAATATCAACAAATGGATGTGCTATGTATCATTAATAAGGATGCAATGTTTGTTTCCACTTTAACTTTCGATAGTCTGAAAGCTTACTGATAATTTTGCCAAATCAACTTTCTGAAACAGAGATTCCAGTGAACAGTACAAGGCTAATGCTGGAGTCCCTGGGCTTAGGCGAAGTGGATATTTCACCATCACCAAATGGATATTCCAAGTATTAGCCCAAAGTCCTGTATCATTCTTTTGCAATATGCCTTCTAAACCATATACACCTAAGAATAATAAATCAGATGGGAAAGATTTCAGCGTAGTGAAAAGGCAAAATAAATCTACCTATGAATAAAGACCTTAATTTGGAAAAAACACAATGGATACCACAACTTGAATCCTTGAGGGCTCACAGATTAACAGCCTTATTAAATTGTGATTCGGCAAATTTAAAAGGGCTCTATTTAAGCACATAGCATATTTTTTTTACAGAAGTTTTTAGTTAGTGAACATCTATCCAAAAGCAAGGTCTTCACTAACTAAAAACTTCTGTAAAAAAATATGCTATGGGCTTAAATAGAGCCCTTTTAAATTTGCAGAATCGCACTTAACCCAGTTAACCCAGGATAACACACTTCTGATAACCTTGTGTCACAGTGATGTAGCCAACTTCATTTTGGACTTGTAGGGCCTCATTCAAATGCAATTTGGCCAATTGAATAGGGCTCTATTTAAGCACATAGCATTTTTTTACAGAAGTTTTTAGTTAGTGAAGAACTTGCTTTTGAAAGAAGTTCGCTAACTAAAAACTTCTGTAAAAGAAATATGCTTTGTGCTTATATAGAGCCCTATTCAATTGGCCAAATAGCATTTGAATGATGCCCTTAGCTTCATATACACTCTACCCTAATAAAGATGTAACTGTTTGGTGATTCAGTACTTGAGTTACAAGTATGAAATATCCTATGTGGTATCATTGGTACTCTGTATCTCGATTCTCTGTTTTCTCACTGATATATTTTCTTTAAACTTGGATATTGACCTTCACTCATTTATGTCATTTATCCAGACCCCCTACTAGTAACCATCACAGCTTATGTAACTAGGACCTTTGCTGTGTCACTTTAATGTTTTGCTAAAAATACTAATTGAGATTAATCACTGCATTTTCTCATCACAATACAAATCAGGAGAGGACTATCGTGATCACTGAGGAGAAGATTTGGTGTGGATTACATGACTCATAAGAAAATCACACATAACACACAACGTAGTCAGGGCTGAATTAATCATTAAGCAAAATAAGCATATGCTTAGGGCATCAAGGGAAGGGGGCACCACAGAAATTTGCCATTGCTGGATTTACCATGGACCATATGGTGCAAAACTGCAAATGGTGCAGCTTAACTAGGTTCTACAAAAAGGGCTCCCAGAATAAATGAAAAAAGAACACACACATATATATATATATATATAAATATATATATATATAATAAAATTAATAATAAAATAGAAATAATAGAGGTTAATGATATACATTGTAACTGTTCATTATTGTTTATATTTTGAATTAGCGATATGGAGGCACCAATATCGTTTAAGTGCTTAGGGCCTATAAAGATCTTAATCTGGCCCTGAACAAAGTCATTACATGCTGCCCGCAAAAAAAAATTATGTAATTCTTTGCAAGTGCTAGCTGCTTATAGCTCGCTTCCTGATTTACAGGCAGTTTTGCTTAAAGTGCAATTACATAGCACCCACACAAATTCTATGTGTGCTCACTAGGATCAGCAAGCACTAACTGTGATGTGCAAATAAGGTGCATTATTAAACACACACTAGCTCCGGAAAAGACTTACAAAGTGCACATAAAGACCTTCAACTATTTCTAGATTTGTACCATTCCTTGCTGAGATCAAGCCCAGGAAGGGGTTGATAGTAATTTAAATGAAGGTGGAGGACTATGACCCCTCTATCAATGTCCCCCTCCCCTACCAATATTCTATAATGTATAGAAAGGTTGAGGTCCCCTAGTACTCCCACTAGATTTGGAGAGGACATTAGCCATAGGCTTTCTCCTTTAGTGATCTTAATTATGTTACCAAGTAATAATGTTTAATTACTTTGTGTTCATATTTAGTTACCATTGTATCTTCCGACAAATATGATACACCCTGTTCAATAAACGATCATCTGGTTAAGCCATAAGGGGTAGAAGTTATTTTCCTCAATGTTGGAACTGGCAGAAAACAAATCAGTACTGGGGATGGCTAATCATAGATTACTTAAAATGTATTTCAGCTAGAGCAAATTGAGTAACAAATTAATTATGCATTATACAGTAACAGTTCTAATAATAATAATAATAATAGTAATAATAATAGCTGTAGAAAAATGTAATGTATGCTGTATATCCATATGTGCAAGAATCAGTTTCATTGTATTCCTCGGGTGCAGAAAATTTTGCCTACAAATATTAAAGTCTTCAGGTTCTTAGGATCCTACAGATAGGTTTCCCAGTATTTTCAAGGACTAAAAAGGTCAGGTTTCAAGTGTTTCCTTCCTATTCTCATCCTTCTCTACCTAGTTGGTCTCCTTCTTTTATTAATTCACTCCTTAAATCCCTATCCCCCATCTTATGTACTTTCTCTTCCTATGCCCATATTGTTTTATGCATGTAGTTTCATTTTTATTGGGAATTTTTAGGCACATTTTATTAAAAAAAGTTAAGAAATGTAATACGTTTTCTGAATGCATCATAGTATACAATTGCTGTATATTTACTGCATAAATACAATTGAAGACTGAACACTAAAATCTGATTTCCTTTTGTTCAAAGCAAATATTTATTGATGTTTGTACTCAAAATCTGCTGATTCATCATAGCTAGATTTAATCTGTTCTGATCCCACAAATACAAACACTAATAAACGTAAAATTAATTTGTTTTTTTTTTCTCCTTCAAGATATAGTTAATTGCAAAATAATTGTTTTATAAATATGTTTTCAATTTATATGTGATGAATTGCTGCAAACCAACCAGGCACACTGCATGCAATAAATCAGACATGACCAATAATAGATCATATATTAACTTCAAAGTCATCTTTAACTCTTTCTGCTATATGTTAAGTTAAAGCACTGCAGAAAGAATATATTATGACAGCTTAATAGTTAATACCTATATGTAGCAGGTACATTGCATGAATGTGTTTTTTAAATACAAAAATGTTTGAAATTAGTGAACAATGCTTGTTATAGTCCACTCTTGTTTGGGTTTTTAGACTATTTGTGTAACATGCCCTAAACTGCCAGTAGAAGAAGCGTCAACAAAAATGTGACTCCACACCCTAGCTGTTAGCGTCCTGAGCTACTCATGAGAATAGCTGATGATGATTTATAATTATTCCTGTTAGGAATTGCCTAAAGTGTCCTTTATTCTGATGCTGTGTGTACTGTGACAATTTTGACTACATCTTCAGCTTAAGAAAGCGGGAGGAGGAGTTACATTTTTGCATTTTTGGGCAGTGTACAGTATATGACAGAAATGTTAAAACATTACAAGTATTTTCTACTGGGATTTGTGATTACTGTACCTGTTTGTTAAGGAAAAAAGTGAAAAATAGCAAGGTTGCAATGCACATTCCCTTAGATTCATTAAAGGGTCATTTACCCCACTGTAAGTGCTCTTCATGGTGTGAAAGAGCACAAGATCGTATGTTATAACAATCTATTTTTTTTTTAAATTAAGATAAAAATCTAGAAATTTACGTCTGTTTACAAACAGTCTGTATCTATCCTCCTGACTGTTCCATGATTAATAACATATGACGATACCATGTGGTAAAGACATAGTGAACACAAAGATTTACAGTAGTTTTCCCTTAACTCAGGAATTGCAAATCAGAGGAGATCTTAACAGGTTGAACTTGATGGACTGAAAGTATTTCTTCAACCTCAATTACTATGTAGCAATGTAACTATGTAATTATATTTTAACTCACGGAGCTGTTGCTGTAGGTCTGTCCGGGCTAATGCTTTTAGGATATCTTTACAGTGGTGTGCTCCAAACTGTGCTGCATTAAGGGCCCGTTAAGCACTACAGAGACTATGAAGTGCTTCTCTGGAACTGTAATCTCCCTTCACATACCCAGATGCCATGGAAAAGGATGTGTATGTATGTGGTAGAATAGTAATGTTACAGTATATATACATTGTTTAAATTACTCTTAAACATTACAAGCATCTTTCTGGGTTAATTTTGGAATTTTTCTAGTCTTAATGGTAAACTTCATGATCCATGTTATTCATGTTTTGTTAATACAATGTAAATTGAGTAAATACATTTTGGGAATTGCTTTATGCAGTATATAATATATCTATATAACATATCTCCCATTTAAAAAAAAAAAAAACATGTGCTCCTTTGTATAAAAAATATTTTAGTGACCCCACATGCATCTTTATATAAGAAATAGAATTACATAACATGCAATTTCACATATTTAAGGAGTTAATGACCCCAATATTTACAACAACTTTACAGTCCATTTTGTCATTGCCATATAAATTGCTACTTAAATGACCCACTGCTATTAAATATAATTACATTGATTCTAAAAGTACTATTACTTGTGCAGTAAAGTAAAAACACTTTATAAAATTGCACTATTTCTGGAATGCACAGAATTTAATTCAAATCTCTGATGGCCATAAAAGAAAGCAAAATAAAACTCAGCCAGCAATCAATGTTCAATGGATTGAACCACATCAACTTTACAAGGGAAAAAATAACAAGGAATAACTACAACAGAGACTAAGGATTTTTCTGGTAGGAATCCATTCCTTTGTGTAATCTTAAACAAACCATTCTGTACTTATTACTTTTTCCAACTGTTACCTGGTAATAGCATTTTCTATTCTGCCTTTTTTCAACATGACTAGGTGTTTGTTGTCAGCATTCTTCTCCACAAAGTTTGTAGGCATCTGACAAAAAAAAATATTAATAGTTTCAGTATTCAAACAGTGCAAGAATCCATTGCCGGGATTGATTTTTTGAGGGAACTCTTAGTTAAAGAATTTCATTATTTCTTTATTTTCCTCTCTTTAAAAAAAGCTTACAGCTTGTTTTATTGTTGCTTTAAGTGGTAAAGCCATTTGACGTTTTTGTTCCATAACAGAAAAGAATACAGTTCAGAATTTGTAGACTATTGTTGGAAAACACACTGTGAATTGCTATATGAGAGTAGATGACACATTCAGACTACTGTTGGCAATTACAGAAGAGAGAGAGGGAAGCAGACTAATTAGTTATTGAGTCTCTTCATTCTACTTAAAGGAAAACCATTGATTTTTGACATCAAACTGTTATTTACAGTGATATATGCCAGCTTGAGGTTGGAAACCTGTAGTGGTTGACATTCGACTCCCAAAGAGGGAAAATCAATTCATGGACTTTGGGGTATTTAGATTAAGTATACAGCTATATTTATTTTGTAAGACTGAAAGCTGGTACAGAAAGTGCTAATGAAAAAGAAAACAGACTATTTTGAGAAGACATCAGCAGTAAATATTAGTAAATTGTAAACTGTATACTATGTGTGTGGTTTATTTGAAGTGTGTACCTTTCACTTTAAAGAAACACTATATATTAGACCTTTATTTCAGGAGTACAATAGCAAAAAAAAAAAAATTACTATTTTGTCTTACAACAGACTGACAAAATAATAAAAAATATTAAATAAATACCTACATACAATTTGCTGAAAAGGACAAGGTACGGGTGTGTGTTGCTAGTGGTTTTCTTATTTAACAAATTTACTCAAAGAAAAGCAGATCTATATTATCAGAGACAGTATTAAACACCTACACTATCGTATAGGCAAAAAGATGCATCTAAACTGGTACAATCTCTTATTATACAAGCCCAACATGAGGTTGAAATACAAAGCGGACAAATAATTGCTGTGTTGTGCCTCTTAAGCACACCCTTTTACTGGGGATAAAGAGACACATCAAATACAATGTTGTCAGCTGCACAGTAATTCCCTTTTTGCAATGATCACTGAAATTCCATACTTAGAGCATGTTATTTTAAAGAACTTGTCTTGGTAATGGGTAGGGAAGGGGCTAAAAAAAAACATAATTTATGCAAAGGATGTATTACCCCACTGCCTATGCCCTGTTATACCATATGAGTCCAGGTGTCCACCTGAGTTTCCATCAACACCTGGGGGTCATGGGTCACTGTTCCTATGGACCCTCATGGTATACTAACATTTTATCAATGTGACCCCCATGGACCCTGTAATTAACCCTTTTATAATAGGGCATCTTACTCACCTGCATGGTATCCTAAAACCCACCATAGGAGTGCTTTTGGACTCCCATGGGATCTATTACCCCTAATTCTCTCCTAATTCTACAGTAACTATACAATAATTATAGAAACATATGTCTATTAAAAATAACATTTAATTTAGTATTAAAATAAGAAATCAACTTACAAATGATTGAAAAAAAAAAAGTTAATTAATACATTACTCTCCTTGATGACCCTCCAGCGAACCACTGGTCCTTAATGTTTAGCCCTGTATAATCGGTCACATTCATGTTGAGAGAAGAAATAGGTCTTCTCCTTGCTGGATTGAAGAAATTTTCTTAAGCCAGCGGAAAGGGCCATACCAACATAAAATTGTACTTAGCAACAGTCAGAGAAGGCTACTGTCCTATTTCTGATTGGTTAAAAGCTTAGCCTATCAGAATACAGGGATTGAAATTGCTGTATTATGATTGGTTAGCCTTTTAAGCATTCAGAAAATTATATTTTTACATATCCTGATTGGTTGATATAGCAAAATAATAAGTGCCCTTAAACTGATTGGCTGTTAAAAGAGTCAATCAGGGAAGAAATATGAAGGCTATTCACCTATTATTATACCATATCTTGATTGGTGGAAATTGAGAGCTATGTCTGGTTAGACTTTGAACCAGAATCATGTGGTTTCATTGCGTGTTTCTGATTGGCTAATCAGTGAGAAGTCTACCTTTTTTTTTCTGATTGTTTAACTCTCTGACTACCCACCTTGTAATAGATACCCGAGGCCCTGCTGTGGTTGTTGGTTAAACTGTACATCTTTTCAACATTATCTGTTTGGCCTCGTAGACAATAAGATAATAAAATAATGTAATTAACTACATGAATACGCCTTTGGTGCTCCATGCCAGCAACTGCGGTCCTCGTTTCGCGAGGGCCGCAGGCTCTCTATTCAAGCTTGCAGTATTAGCAACTATATATGTGATTATTGAAGTTCCATATTAACATTTGTTGTATTGCAACCTTGCAGATATGTATACAAGGTGTCAATATAAGTTAATAAACTATTACCCACATCTAATGTTCCATTCTTCGGGACAAGACTTATAAACAACATAGCGATAATTATTCAATGACCCAGACATAATTGTTAATAAATTAAAGGCTGCATTGTCAAATCTAGTACTTCCAAATGCATAATGTAAAAATGGCATTTCAATAGTCATTTAAATTTGTTAATTTTAATTGTTACACAATTTTGATATTTATTGAGCATATATTTCACATTTATATATAAGCAATAGTAATTATATTGCATTAGTCATCTTGCAAACAAGTTTTATTCCAATCTGCAATCTTCAAATGTATTTCAAAGCCTTGTTCATATTTGCAAGTCAATCTCTTTTTTAAGCATCTTAACTGCACTGAGATTGAAGCCAAGTAAATAGATAATTAAATGACTTAATGGATACAGCATGTAGTTATACAGGGTATTATAGGTAACATTGATTGTAAAACACTGTTGCAATTGTCCTTCTACTTTGTAATTCACTTTAAATATATTGTGACATAAACCCCTCACAGACTATTAAGAGCATCAATAGCAATCTACAAGAGAAGCAAATCTGAACTGATGTTGGAAACCACTCCGGGTGGTAAGAGAAAAAACAGCAGAGGTTATAATTTTATTGCAGTGGCAGGTTTATTTCTGTTCCTGTAGTTTTGTGGGTTGATAACACCTCACAGTTGGAAAGGTTTCTGTTATATATGTGGTTAAACCCTAAATCATCACTAACAAATGTGTTTTTGTTGATCAGTACTTCGGACACAATTTTGAACATAATCAAACTTTTATTTTAGAGCAATTTTAAAGGAACAATGGTTGGTAGCATTTGAGTATATTATTTTGAAGTAAGTTTTTTTACAGTACAGAATATAATTATCTGCTGCTGAGAGACAATCAATCACTGAATATTAGAGTTGATCAGATGAAAAACAAACTATGTGTTATGTTATATTTTTCAGACTCTATAAAATATACCGTACTAAATATTGCATCTTGGCACATAACATATTCACAAGTTATACATAAAAATATTTTCATAATGTTACAGTATGCAATTGATATTAAATAAAAATACATATGGCACAGAGGAGTTGGGGCTGACCTGGTGTGCATAGTCATAGGCACATCGACTTCAGGGTCAGAGGGAGAGGGGTCTGATCCTAGTTGGAGCCCACCACCGCCACCTCCTCAGCCATCAATGGTTACTGAGCAGGGACTTCCATCCCTGGGTCCAGCAAGACGGGCTGCTCAGAGGGAGGTGCTGTCCATCATGCAACAGATTCTGCACTGCCTCCAGGGGATCCAGGCCAATCATGCAGAGGTCATGAGCAGCCTGGCCAGGCGAAATAGAGTGGAGAGGAGACATCACCTAACAACAGAGTCCAAATTTACCAGGCTGCTCTTGATGGGGGTGGTCCCCAGCCCCACCTCCTCCACCCTCCTCCGCAGCCCGGACACTCCTCCCCACCCCCCATGCCTCCACCACTGCCACCAGCACCACCACTGCATTTGCAGCTGCCTCCTGGGAAAAGGACTCCTCATGAACCCCCCCCCCCCCCACCACCACCACCACCAGTGAGTCGGCAGCCGGCGACGGGGGATTGGGGCCATGATGCAAGGTGGAGTTGATGTAGGGGCTGCACATATTTGTGTGCCTTCTCAACAGCACTCCGCAGTGACAATCTATTGGTCCAAATTATAACGTAATCTAGCCTATGTGATTGTGATATTTTGTACGCAGATGGCTACCTCCCATCACATGGTCCATGAGCCTCTTCTCTGTGGGCACATAGTGTTCTGTTTAACATTTTACCGTTTGATGGTCACTGAAGAATGCTGTTGAGAAGAGATGCTGCAGTCCCTGTGTTTTTTAAGACATTTTTTAGACATTCCTTCAATGACAGCCCCCATCCCCCTTAACATGTAGGTCCCAACTGCGCTCTGATGATGCTCTGCAAGGCAAGCAGGGTCAAAGTGCCAGATTAAACACTTCTGCCTGGACCCCTATATCAAGCACTCCTTAACTATACCATCCTGTGTATATAACAAATGACAGAATCTCAGGTGCCCAGTGAGAAATAGCCAGATTATGGGCACCAAACAGGGGCAGCTCACACAGCACTCCAGTCTGGTGCTGTGTGAGCTGTCCCTGGATGGTATAGTTAAGGGGTGCATGATATAGGGGTCAGTCCAGGCAGAAGTGTTTAATCTGGCATCCCGACCTTCGCACATGAGAAGCATACTCTGCTTGTCTTGCAGCGCGTCATCAGAGCGCAGTTCTCAGCGCCCTGATGATGGTGCAATATTCAGCTGCGCTCAAGGTTTGGGGTGCCAGCTCCAACAATATTAAAGCTATCATATATTCATTCAGATATCTAAGACATGATTGTTGTTAGCTTAAATGTAGTCTAATACCACTATTGTGGTGGATTTGCAAAGTCTCACAATGACATGTTAATGACAGCCAGCATTGATACATGCACTAGTGAAGCATATGATCCTGACCTCCATATCAGTCTGAGAACAGATCCTTGTTTCTGAGGTAAGTGAATCTGTCTGCTGACCTTTGTGTCTTCTCTGTATTAATGGGTATTTTTCCTGTATTGCTGATATCATAAGTATCCTTTAACATGTGCTAATACCTGTATAGCTGATGGTTGTGATATCAGTGCTGATTAACAATATCAGATGGAGAAGGTGATAGTACACCTGGACCACTGATGCTGGTCACAGCTAAACATTTATTGTTAGATGACACATCATTATTAATGGTCATGTCCATTGAGATATCCTGAGAACTAGCTAATGTGTAAATCAGGTCAGTTGGTAGAGTGGGGGGACAAAGTCCACTGATAAAGAAATGATCAGTTTATAATTTCAATGGTAGGTGTATTTTAACAGTGAGACAGAATAACAAAACAAAAAAACTCCAAGAAAAATGCATGTCAAAAAAGTTATAAATTGATTTGTAGGTCAGTGAGGGACATAAGTATTTGATCCCTTCCACTAAGTACTTGGTGGCAAAACCCTTGTTGGCAATCAAAGAGGACAGAAGTTTCTTGTAGTTTGCCAACAGGTTTGCGTACATCTCAGGAGGGATTTTGTCCCATTCCTCTTTGTAGATCCTCTCCAAGTCATTAAGGTTTCGAGGCTGATGTTTGGCAACTCGAACCTTCATCTCCCTCCACAGGTTTTCCATGGGATTAAGGTCTGGAGATTTGACGATACATGGCCCCGTCCATCATCCCTTTGATGCAGTGCAGTTGTCCTGTCCCCTTAGCATAAAAACACCCCCAAAGCATAATGTTTCAATATCCATGTTTGACAATAGGAATGGTGTTCTTGGGGTTATAAGCAGCATTCCTCCTCCTCCAAACACAGCGAGTTGAGTTGATGCCTAAGAGCTCGATTTTGGTCTCATCTGACCTCAACACTTTCACCCAGTTCTCCTCTGAATCATTCAGATGTTCATTGGCAAACTTCAAACGGGCCTGTACATGTGCTTTCTTGAGCAGGGGGACCTTGTGGGCTCTGCAGGATTTCAGTCCTTCATGGCGTAGTATGTAACCAATTGTTACATGGTGACTATGGTCCCAGCTGCCTTGAGATCATTAACACGATCCTCCTGTGTAGTTCTGCACTGATTCCTCACCATTCTCATGATCATTGAAACTCCACGAGGTGAGATCTTGCATGGAGCACCAGACCGAGGGAGACTGGCAGTTATTTTGTGTTTCTTTGATTTGTGAATAATCGTAACAGGTTCTCACCAAGCTGCTTGGCGATGGTCGTGTATTCCTTTCCAGCATTGTGTAGGTCTAAAATCTTGTCCCTGACATCATTGGACAGCTCTTTGGTCTTGGCCATGGTGGAGAGTTTGGAATCTGATTGATTGAATGCTTTTGTGGACAGATGTCTTTTATACAGGAAATGAGCTGAGATTAGGTGCACTCCCTTTAAGAGAGTGCTCCTAATCTCAGCTCGTTACCTGTATAAAAAACATCTGGGAGCCAGAAATCTTGCTGATTGATAGGGGATCAGATACTTATTTCCCTCACTAACCTGCAAATCAATTTATAACTTTTTTGACATGCATTTTTCTTTCACTGTTAAAATAAACCTACCATTAAAATTATGGACTGATCATTTATTTGTCAGTGGACAAACATTCAAAATCAGCAGGGGATCGAATACCCCCCCCCCCCCCCAACACTGTATATTGTTAAAGTTACAGTATTTAGCACTGTACTGTACATGTATGTTTTTTCCTTTTCCTTTATCCTCTTACACCTTTTTTTATTTGACCCACTTTTTGACAATTTTTGTTTGAGGAACACACTGTATGTGTGAAACTGGTTTGTATGTGATTGTCCAGATGTTTATGCATCTGTTCAATGGAGCAGATGATGACCAGAAGTAAGTGCTATGCACATTACTGGTTACTTCTATTAAATGGAGTGATTTCTGATGATCCTTTTTTTTTCATCAGATTATGGTTGCAGTGGTGTAGTGACCACATGTGACCCTGGTAGGTGCTATGCATCATGATTATTCTAGACTATGACATAATCCACTTTTTCCACAAAAAGCCCCTTACCCTTCCAGGATCCGCCCACATAACACCCATGATATTAATGCACAGTCTTGTACATTTCTGAGTAGGCTGTGTGTATGAAATAAATCTTTGTTATACCGTTATCACAGTGTCAGTGTGTTTTAAATGGATGCGGTTTTGGGACATGTCATTTGTGTCACATTCCTATATGAATAAGCTAATGAGCCCTAGTTACTATGCAATAGGTTAATACATATAACAATAATAACAATAATTATAGTAATCATATTATGAGATGTCATATAATAATAATAATATATATATATATATATATATATATATATATATATATATATATATATATCAAATAAGTGGTTAATACACATGCAAAGGTCAATTTGTGATGGTGGAGTATCAACATTCCCCTGGAGGTCACCAAATGATAATGGGTATATATCTTGGCACATGTCCACCAACAATGGCGTGGGACTTTCCAGGATGGTTGTAGCAGAGATTATCCCTGATGGAGGAGAGTTGGCTGTTGCCTCTGCATAGCATAGCCTCCATGTGGGTTTGCTAAGTGGTGGTGGAGACGGGTCTTGTGTACCTCAGTGAAGCTGTGAACTATACCATGTAGGGCCACTGTAGGTCGGAAGATCAAAGCAGAGAGGTCAGACAAATCACAGTCTACTATAGAAGGAACTGACAACCCACTCCAGTATCTTTGGCATGCAAGCCTTGTGGATAAGCACAGACAAAGATATAAGTAAGTGTGTTGTAGTCCATAGGGTCACAGAGAGTAGGAAACAACAGAGTGACTGAACAACCAAATGTGAAATTTTCCCCTGGCACTTAATATATGCCATGTGCCGGTGTAATTTGCCCACTTTTTGTTTTCCCAATGTAGATGTGATGAGTGAGATGTATATAAACAGAACTTTGTATTTTTATTCTACATTAGAGCCTCTGTGAGTGAGAAAGGGATAATATGGAAGTTTATAGTTTGTCTTTAGTTGCTTTATGCATGTTGCAGCCACACTTTTCATATTGGCATATACAAGACCATTCCAACATATGAGAAAATAAAATATGTTTTTAAAGCCTATTTGTTCCTTGGGGATTGTTGTGCAATGAATTCTAATGCCTTACATTGTTTCCCCCATATTTTAAAGTCCAGTAGTGTGTTTATATTGTCTTTTGCAGAACTAGTCTGTAAACCATCTGTGAGTCCTATTTGGAACCTGTAATATAGTTTGCTACATTTGCCATATGTGGATTTGACTGCAATAGTGTCATTGGGGAGTTGTAGCAATTTAATAGTGATTTCAGATTTTAGCAATTGTAGCAATTGTAACATTTGCAGGCTTGACAGATCAAAGGCTTAGATGGGGCGGAGTTACGATTTTGACAGTCCGTAGGGATTTTCAGCCTTTAACCCACAATTTGATTGTGGGTAGCTAAAAGAGGACAATTTAATAGCAGTAAATTTTGCAGGCTACTTTACAGGATACAGTAATTGCAATTTTGACAATTTAATAGGGGCCATTGTTTCTTTATGCATAGGTAATTCAGGAAATCTTGGAGATATATTGTACATCCACAAGCTTTTATTTTATATACAAAAGAATGGTATCAAAACTCGCTATGCAAATACAGAAAAGGGGATTACTGAGATTACTGATTATTTTTATATAATCACATTGTTTTAACTCATTAATCTGTGTGAAAAAAGTAAATAAAAAAACATGTTACTTTTTTATGTAGATTTAGTGTTAATATTTTTAATGTAACATCTGGTATTTTTCATGCCAAAAAAGTTATGTAATGGATAAAATATTCTCTATTAAATGAATTATAGACAATTTGGGTTTTCAGTGACAATTTAATCATATCTGAGTGTTCCTTCAAAGAGAGCCTGTCTTGGGTACAGGTTCATATCTGTTAAGGTCATCTGCATTATATAAGTCAAAGCTTGTAGCTTGCTGCAATCAGAAGTGGATAAATGTGACCATGTTTTTTTTTCTACTTTCACAGTGGGTTTTCACTTTGATAGAGGAGTGTAATGTATTATAAAGAAGAAACAACTACATAAATAATTGGCAGTGAGTTATATGAAGAATGAGTATAATTATAAAGTATTGTGTTAAACATTTACACATTGTTACAGTAATATCATTATGTATTACTTCTCTTAAAAGAACACTGTAGTTCATCGATTCTAGCATTCTCTTGTGAAGAACTTGATAAGTAAAGTAAAAATAATGAAGGTGGAGCATTTCAATCAATGTGAAGAAAGTGTTTAGATGAACCCTGTTGACAATAGCCTACATGCCCAAAACTAGATCAGAGGTTCCCAGGAAAAAAATGAAAATGTATGAGATTCCCTTGTATTACTTGAAAGTAAGGTCTTTGCTGGCCACTTTATGAAATGTGGTATATTGGAGAATAACGTACATTTATCAATAATACATTCTAATACATAGGCACTTCTGTATTATTATCATCCTTTAATTGTTACTCATCAACATTTCCTTAGAGGTTTACAAGAGTTAAGTTTGAAGAAAAAATACAATATTGCCATATGACAAAAGAATGGAGGGGCCTCTCTTTGGACTTAAATTGTTACATACGTAAAGTTCTGTTCAATTTTAGACAAGTATACTACTTTCATATGTAACTTTGGCTGTGTATTCAATGCTCTACAAACGTAATAGCACTAGCATTGCCACAAATAGTAAACCCAAGTCTTGTAGGTAAAGTTACTAGGCATAGGATTATGAGTAAGGCTGTGCTAAGTATTATTATGTTCCTCTAAACGCACTGCCACAAGTGAGTATCCATGGGAATTCCCTCCATTCATGCATGTGAAGAGAATCCCAAGGAATCCCATTCCTTGCTCACTCCTGATGCACCCTTCTCCACCCAATCCCAGTGCCCCAATCACCCATCTACATAACCATGGAGACACAGATGGCATCAAAAATATTAACCCTGTGCCACGGGGATCCTTAAAGCAGAATACAGACTCATGGAAGTCTACTCTTTTTGTGAGGGAAACCCAGATTGGTATTTATCGGAGTTGCAAGAGACACTGAAAGAGAAAATGTTTTTGTATGGAGCTGGAGAAAAGACAAAGATATACAGAAGTGTGCATCTGATAAGGGTACAGGACATTAATGCAATATAAAGAAATGGACAGTTTGTTTGCTTTTTGCTCTATCCTGTTTTAGCTGGATGGAAACTCTTTTAGTTAGTGATCTGTCTAACAGTAAAGATGTTTTGTATCACTGGCTAAGATCTTAGTAAAATCTGAAAAAGTATGAAAGCCCTCTGTAGTTGTGTTCCACTACTAAAGTGCCAGGAACACCGGCACAAATAAAGAAGAGAATTAGAATCTGTCACTACATATATATATACAGACATTTTAGAGGAATACTCTATTCAAATTTAAGACTTGCCTTTGAAAAAGTTGTATCCTAGTGATGAGTACAAGCCATTATCCTTTAAATAAAGACTTTTTTTTATCAGTTGCCTGTATAACAGATTGTGGATAAGGGAGACTGTGAAGTTCCCTGAGGGCAGCTCTGTGTTTTGCAATGTCCAGTTGAATTTGTGCTGGAATAGCCTACAGCTTCTCCTCTAACTTTGTGCCCATTTTAGGTCAATATAACTCCCTTATATTATGGTCTACTTTTTGTTTTCTTTTCTTTGTTTTTAATATTGGCCCGACTAGACGGCTTGGGAGTTAATAGGAATAGTGTATTAGAGGACGCTAGTCTGTTCAAGCAAAAATAGGGATTTGGGGTAATCCATTACAGGACAGACTCTCTGTTGTCAGACATATGGTATTTAGCATGAATTTGGGGCATTAACTTAGGTATGCCCTTCAGCTAGGGAAATCCATTGGATCTCAGGATTTCCTCTACCATTCTATCATTCTGTTAATATTGTATCCAGAGTGATTACTTACCTTGTCTGATAACAATATATACTGAATGGATTTTTTTGGGGATTCCTCTAAAATGTCTTAGATGTAAATTAATCAGTATTAGGAACCACATTTCCTTCATTTGCTACTATATATATATATATATATATATATATATATATATATATATATACACATATATATATATAAATCTATTGAAAGCTCGCCAATATAAATAAGGCATTTGTCCAATACAAAAGGTATCATAATATACTGCAATACTCATTATTAAGCTATATACCGTATATAACCGAGTATAAGCAGACCCGAGTATAAGCCAAGGCACCTATTTTACCACAAAATACTGAGTGACTCGAAAAATTAGTGACTCGAGTATAAGCCGAGGGTGGGAAATGTGCTGCCTCCTGTGTCCCTCTTGTGCCCTCCTCAACCTCAACCCCCCCATCCTCAATCCCCCCATCCTCAACCTCAACCCCCTCAACCCCCCCTCCTCAACCTCAACCTCAACCCCCCATCCTCATCCTAAAACCCCCTCCTCACTTTACCCCTCTTCATCCTAAACCCGCTCCTCACTTTACCCCTCTAAATACCTCCCCCTCTCCCTTTCCCCTCACTTACCTCCATCTGCAGCTGTTCCTCCGCTCCTCCACGCTCCTTCCTGCATCTTGACCCGGCCAATGCTAATGGCGTGGCGCGCATGTGACGTCACGACATTAGCATATGACGGGTCCCGACGCAGGAAGGAGTGGAGGAGCAGCTGCAGATGGAGGTAAGTGAGGAGAAAGGGAGAGGGGGAGGTATTTAGAGGGGTAAAGTGAGGAGGGGGGTTTAGGATGAGGAGGGGGGGATTGATAAGGAGGGGGGGAGGGAAAGAGACACGGGAGGTTAGAGAGACACGGGGGGTTAGAGAGACACGGGGGCATTAGAGAGACAAAGGGGAGTTAAAGAGACACGGGGGGGTTAGAGAGACACGGGGGGGTAGAGAGACACGGAGGGGGTTAGAGAGACACGGGGGGTTAGAGAGACACGGGGGGGTTAGTGAGACACGGGGGGTTAGAGAAACATGGAGGGGGTTAGAGAGACACGGGGGGTTAGAGAGACACAGGGGGGTTAGAGAGCCACGGGGGGGAGAGTGACTCGAGTATAAGCCGAGGGGGCCCTTTTCAGCCTTAAAAAAGGGCTGAAAAACTCGGCTTATACTCGAGTATATACGGTATATAGATTAATAATTACTAAATTACTAGATAACTTGACATTCACGGCTGCTTCACTCTTCAATTATATATTTTTGTATTTATATATATATATATATATATATATATATATATATATATATAGGCACAAAACTGCATTTTAAGTATAGTTAAGAATATAGAGCAGAATAGGGCAAATAACATTTAACTTTGCCTGACGTTGGATACTGACGTCCGGTCACCTCTATTAGCATGCAAAATTAAAACACTGAACAGTAAACATTTTTTGTTTTTCTAACATACATATAACATTCTCTTGCCGCAAATGTCAAAAGTTGCTGCTGAATGAGCAAACTTTGCAACACTTTTAATTAACATTTGCTCACCAACTCTGGCAAATGTTTGCCATTACAGCCTACATATATCTATAAATATTAAACCACCTTCATCGACCAATCAAAATGCATGGAATCTGACAATTGCTAATGTGCACATGTGTCTACTGAGTATGCCCATTACATACTTTTTTATATTAAATAATGGCAACGTTATGCAATCATAAATGTTTATAGGCATAATGTATTCAAAATATGTATATGGCATATAATGCAATGATATCTTCTTACAAAAGTATCAGCTTAATATAACTTCATCCTGCATGGTACAGGTTAACTAAAATAACTAAAAACTTGAATTGAGATAAAAATGTATAAGATACAATGTATAAGGTACAATGTAGAAGATACGATGTAGAACTCTAGACTTGTTAGAGTTGCTAATACATATACTGTATATGCAAATATATTTAATTACAGAGAGTATTAGGTAATTATACTACTAAACAAGTTTTTTAAACAAGTGATGTACCGGTGGTAGAAGATATCAGGTACAAGATAAGAGAGGTATTTGGAATTTCAATATGATTGTTTTTTTATTCTTTTTTTTCTTTTTTGAAACAAAAAAAAATATATAAAATATTTCCCAATTACAATATAAAAATATAAAATAATACATTCAAATATATTCAAATACATTCAATAAACAGTTTACAAAAGGAAGTCAATATATTCTTTGGATATATCAATATATCCAAACAAGGTGTGGGCATACTGCTATCCTCTCGCTGCACTTTTCACTGCATATCCCCTGTTCCCTCCCTCCAATTCTCATCTTTTGAAGCCCACATTATCCCTATCTTTTCTCCCATCCCTCTATGACTAGCTGTGATCTACCGCCTGCCTGAATCACCCTCTCAATTTCTGGACAACTTTGCCAACTGGCTTCCTCACTTTCTCTCCTCCAAAATACCTACACTCATTCTTGGAGATTTCAACATAACCACTGACACACCCACCTCCCCAACAAGTGCAAAATTACTTGAGCTTACCTCTTCCCTTCGTTTCTCACAATGGACAGATTCGGCAACTCACCATGGTGGACACTCCATTGACCTTATTTTCACTAATCTTTGCACTATCTCCAACCTTGACATCTCCCAACTTTCCCTATCTGACCACCACCTGCTAACTTGCAACCACACGTTACCTTCCGCTCACTACCCTTCTTCAATTCCTGCTACCAGAACATACAGAAACCTGCATGCACTCAACCCACAAATATTTTCAAATATACTAAAACACCTTCTCAGCCCCCTCACCACCCTTGCCTGCCCTGACATCTCCACTTCACAGTACAACACTACTCTAACCTCCACCCTTGAATTTCTTGCCTCCATAATCACAAGCAAACGCCCTTGCTCTCATCCACAACCATGGCACTCCACACAAACACGCTATCTACAGAGATGCTCACACACTGCAGAACGACTATGGAGGAAATCTCGCAATTCAGCAGACTTCTCCACTTCAAGTTTACCTTGCGCTCCAACTTCTCTGCCCTCAACCTTGCCAAACAACACTACTTCCCATCACTAATGTCAAACCTGTCATCCAACCATAAACATTTATTTGCTACATTCAACAACCTACTTTGCCCACCCCCACCTCCTGCCTCTTCCTGTCTCACTGCTGATGACATTGCCAGCCATTTTAAAAATAAAATTGACACCACCGGAAATGAGATCTCCTCCCAGCTTGGCCCTACCTCTCTGCACCCAATCTATCCCATCTCTTTTAGCTCAAGTTTCCAACTGCCTCTCTAGCATATCTTCCTGGATGTCCGCCCGTCAACTCAAACTCAACATGCCTAAGACTGAACTACTAATCTTTCCACCCTCCACTACAGCTTCCTCTCCTCAAATATCTCTCACTGTTGACAACACCATCATCACTACCACCTCCCAAGCCGATTGTCTTGGGGTTCTACTGGATCCCATCCTCTCTTTTATTCCTCACATCCAATCAATAATCAATCTTGTCAGTTTCGCCTAAAAAATATCTATAAAATTTGTCATTATCTTACAGAAGACACAGCTAAAATTCTAATACACTCTCTCATCATACCTCGACTCAACTACTGCGATTCACTCCTTGCAGGCCTACCCATCTTTCGTCGGGTCTCCCCTGCAGTCCATAATGAACGCCTCCGCTAGACTCATCTTCCATACCAAACGATTAGTGTCTGCAGCTCGTCTGTGTCAATCACTCCACTGGCTTCCCATAGCTTCCTGAACCAAATTTAAAATCATGACCCTAACATATAAGGCCCTCAACAACTGTGCACCCCCTTATATCTCTGCTCTTGTTTCAAAATACTCTCCCAACCGCCCCCTTCATTCTGCTAACGACCTTCTTCTTTCCTCCTCTCTCATCACCTCCTCGCACTCCCATCTTCAAGACTTTTCCTGTGCTGCCCCTACTATTTGGAACTCCTTGCCCCGCTCCATTAGATTATCTTCCTGCCTTAAAACCTTAAAAAAATTACTAAATACACACCTGTTTAAAAAATCTTATCACCTTCAGCCTTAACATGTACAACTGCACACTCCACAGCTTAATAACACTTACACATACAATCTCCTCTCTTTTAGCTCAAGTTTCCAACTGCCTCTCTAGCATATCCTCCTGGATGTCTACCCGTCAACTCAAACTCAACATGTCTAAAACTGAACTCCTAATCTTTCCACCCTCTACTATAGCTTCCACTCCGCAAATATCTCTCACTGTTGACAACACCATCATCACTCCCACCTCCCAGGCCCGTTGTCTTGGGGTTCTACTGGATCCCGCCCTCTCTTTTATTCCTCACATCCAATCGATAACTAAACTAAATCTTGTCAGTTTCACCTAAAAAACATCTCCAAAATTTGTCATTATCTTACACAAGACACAGCTAAAATTCTAATACACTCTCTCATCATATCTCGACTCGACTACTGCAATTCCCTTCTTGCTGGCCTCCCCATCTCTCGTCTGTCTCCCCTCCAATCCATAATGAACGCCTCCGCTAGACTCATCTTCAATACCAAACGATCAGTGTCTGCAGCTCCTCTCTGTCAATCACTCCACTGGCTTCCCATAGCTTCCCGAATCAAATTTAAAATCATGACCCTTACACATAAAGCCCTCAACAACAGTGCACCCCCTTATATCTCTGCTCTTGTTTCAAAATACTCTCCCAACCGCCCCCTTCGTTCTGCTAACGACCTTCTTCTTTCCTCCTCTCTCATCACCTCCTCTCACTCCCGTCTTCAGGACTTTTCTTGTGCAGCCCCTACTATCTGGAACTCCTTGCCTCGCTCCATTAGATTAACTTCCTGCCTCAAAACCTTTAAAAAATTACTAAAAACACACCTATTTAAAAAATCATATCACCTTCAGCCTTTATAATTACAACTGCACACTCCACAGCTTAAAAACACTCCCACCCACAATCTACAGTACAGCTCACAGACCCCTCCAATTGATTAAACAAATTGCATTCACGTTGCCATTTTTGTATTTGTCACCCTCTTGTATCACACCTAAACCCTTAGATTGTAAGTTTGCGAGTTTTTCATTTGTGTGTCCGTGTCTTGGAAACAAGCACTATGTACATTTGATTATATGCTCAAAAACAGGGCCCTCCATTCTTTAAGGTGTTAAGTTTGTTTTTTGCCATGTACTAACCACCTGTACAGCGCTACGGAATATGTTGGCGCAATATAAATAAAGATAATAATAATAATAATAATAATAATACAGTACAACACACAGAGACCTGCACTTTTCTGAACAAATTGCCTTCACATTGCCATCTTGCATTTGTCACCCTCTTGTATCACACCTAAACCCTTAGATTGTAAGTTTGTGAGATTTCAATCGTGTGTCAGTGCCTTAGAAACAAGCTGTATGTACATTTGATTCTAAGCTCAAAAACAGGGCCCTCCATTCTTTAAAAGGTGTTAAGTTTGTTTTTTTACATGTACTCAACCCCTGTACAGTGCTACGGAATATGTTGGTGCGATATAAAGATAATAATAATAATAATAATATCCTGAAATATCAGTGATAAGAAAAAAAAATTATATCTCAATAATAGATTTTCTATCTTTCATATAATTATCCCATTTTTGCCATTTTAAAGATGAATGTGATACAGGAGACTGCAAAACTTCTCTCATAATTTGTAATTCTCTATTTTTACCTATAACTTGAACTAGTTCTTCCCAAGTTTGTATATATTTCTAATTCCATTGGACCGTTTGGCTGCCAAAAGACAGTGGGAGATCAATAATTTTCTATAAGGAACCTTTTCACCAGCTAGATGAAACATTATATAGCTTGGAGTAAGTGTAATAGTTATTTTAGTTAATTTTGATATCTGAGAAGCGCAGTGTTTCCAAAAACTCTGCAGTTTACTATAATTCCACCACATTTTATGATCTTCACAATCCTTTAAAATGATCTTTTCATATGTACTCAAATCTCTTAGATCAGTAAATTAATTTCACTGAATTATGTGAAATTAATCAAGAAAGCTTATTCAGCTGGAAAGTTTTGTGAAGGCCCTCGAAAGAGTTATTTTGGTATAAACCTCCTATCACCTTGATACCTTTTTCTTTCAAATAATATAAACAGGGAAAAACTATCATTAAAAGCTTGAATTTCTAAAGGTGCCATTATTGATGGATAATTTGAGAGTTTGGATTTATCTCTGTGAATATACCAGAATTTAAGAATTGACAAGATACCTTTTGGTAGTCCATTACATTTTTTGATTTCTAACTCTGGTAACCACATAAAGAGTTGTCTTGGCATATCAGTAGCCAATGCATCTCCTTTATCTAACCATTTAGCTTTCCTAAGGAAACTATTGCATTCTAACAAGTGTGAAAGAATGATTGATTCATGAATATCACTAATAGAAGTTAATGCTAACCCTCTTTTATCAAAGCTCTTTTTTGTGATTTTCAATCTAATCGTTTTTTAGTTTGTTATCATGTAAATATCTATCTTTCTGAGGAATAATCATCATTTTCACAGCTACAATCCTGCCTGTCCAGGATAAATTATATGATATCCAATCTAACAAAATAGATCTTACATGGTTTATATAAATAATAAATTATCTTTCAACAGGTTTTTTTAGATGAAAACGAATTCTTGTACCTAAATGAGTGGTATATTTGCAGTCTCATTTAAAATCATATAGATGTTGTAAGCTTTTTATTTGGATCTGATTTCTTCCCTTATATATTACTTCTGATTTCAAAATATTAACTTTAAAGTAAGACAAGTAACTATATTCTTCCAAAATGTAATTTAGATATAATAGTGTTTTTTCGACATAGTTAAAGCTATATTGTCTGCAAAGAGAGAGATTTTATAATCTTCCTTACCTTATCTTTATTCCTTATATATCTCCAAATGTTCTAATGAGCTCATCTAATGGTTCAATAGTTAGAATAAAGATGAGAGAGGATAAAGGACATCCTTGTCTTATGCCATTTTTATAAAAAAAAAACATCTGTCTCACATCTATGGCTGCGCATTGAGGCAGTGGGATTGCTATAAAGTGGCTTTATAGCAATCCACATCCACTTTTATCATCCACATTGGTCTATAATTCTTACAATCTCCAGGATTTTTATCAGATTTTAGAATGTTCGAAATGTGTGCTTCTGCCATCCTTTGTGGCAAAATTCTTGCATTCTTAATCTTGTTAAACATGTCCTTTAAGGGATTAATCCATTCCAATTGAAATATCTTATGATGAGCATTTACAAACCCGTCTATTCCTTGTGCTTTATTTACTTTCAGATATTGTATAGCCAAATGAATTTCCTTCAAAGTTATATCTTTGTTGAACATATTTAAATTTATCATCTGATTCTCTTGGAAGATTAATATTTCTTAAAAACGTTTCATATCATCTTTTGAAGGTGTAACAAATCCTTTTCTCCCCTTTAGATTATATAATGAATAGTAGTATTGAAAGAAAACATTGCCTATATCTTTGGATTGACAACATAAAACATTATCCATTCCTGTTAGAGCAGCTATTCTTTTCTGAGAGTTTTGATTGTTTTTTTCCTTCCTTCACACTCTCCACATCCCCCTCTGTTTCCCTTTGTCCTGTTCACTCTTTCTCTCCTTTCCTTCCTTATCCCACCCCTCTTTGTCTTCCCTCCACCTCTCTCACCCCTCCTCACTTCCATATATTTTTCTCTCCCAATATCTCAGGAGCATTTCAGTTACTTAGTAACTATGGTATCTATGCTAATCCCCGCAATAGCAATTACATGTGCCACAGTAGCACAGAAAATAATCCTACCTAGTTATGCTATTCCCCATCTCTAAAACATTGCAAGAGACCTTCTAAAATTACTGCACACGACACTGCAAAGCACAGCACAAATCTCCACTGAATTTTGCAAGGCTAAAAGATTTTGAGTTGCCCTATAAGACTTTTACACCAAAACCATATGCTAATACGATTTTATGGATCAGTCGCAAACCAGGAAAGTGCTGTAAATGCAACAAGCTGAAAAAAATATTACAAGTACCAAAGATCACTAACAAAAGCTTTTAAAACTTTTGCTGAGTGCATTTGAAAATGTTAACATTCTTTTACATATAACAGTCCAATATCAACAAATGATAAAAATGTATCATTATGTCCATTTATTAGACAACATCTGGGGTAACATACAAGCCAGTACTCATGGGGTCAATACACGTCAGAAAAACACGTTGCCTATGAAGAAATGCTCTAATGCAATATCTGTATATATATCACATACAGTATAATAGTTGTCAAACTGTGATTTGTAGTCAAACTTGCAAGCCTCATGAAGCGAGGCGAGCTGTTAATGCATAGAAGATTTCCGAGCTCGGAGGACTTAGGCGATGAGCGACAAAGGCTCTCATTGCCTGCAAGCCTTACGCCACAAGGCGAGCAGTTGAGGCATAAAAACACGCAGGACTTTACAGGTATATGATTTAATGATGCTCTTCTTTAGGAAAATAGGATTAAGTATTTTAGTTTTGCATTGATGGCAGTTATTGATTAATTAATTAATGTATATTAATGTATTAATTAATTATTAATGAATGCCAATTAAACCTCATAACTTGATTGATTAATTAACTAATTAATTTAATCAAAACTTTACAAATCCTTTTCAGGCCAATCTATAGTTTGATCATAGCTCTTTGTGTTTGCCATTCTTTAGTAAAACCTCTTTATGTTTGGCCTTGATGACAGTTATTGATTAATTAATTAACGTCTATTCATTTATTAATGACGTAATAACTAATTATAAAAAAAGTAAAAAAAATCCCTTAACTTATTTATCACTATGTAGATGCTTAGCTTTTAAAGGTTTTCATGTATGCCAATTAAAAATAACACATTGATTGATTAATGAATTAATTAAATGAAAAAAATACTAATGCATTTCAAGTAATTTTACTGTTTCCTTACTGCCCTTTAGGTTTTTCATTGATGATAGCTAAAACAATATGTACAATAAAAAAAAAAAACATTACATCTTACACCTGTACTTATAATTACAGATTACAATTGCGGATAACGCAGAAGACAAGAATGAACGTCAAAAAAGAATGGCAAGGGAACAGAAGCAAAGATGGAGGGATGCACAGTCCCCCAAGACTTTGCAATGATTAAGAGAAGAAGACCAACAGAGACTTCTAAATAAAAGAAAAATTAGTAAAAAAGGACAATCTGAGTCTGCTGGAGCTTCAAAGAAAATAAAAAGTAAACAAAAACATGTCTGTGAAACATTGCATAATGATCCAATATTGCCTCATGATTCCAATGTTCATACAAATGACACCAATGTTGATATGCACAGTGTTAGTTATAGCTACAGTATGTTCAAAGAGCTCAGGATAGTCCTTTATTTACATCACTAACAGTAGACACTCATTGTGGATTAATGAATGTGGTTTGTCAGTTTTGTGGGGCCTATCATTTTCTGAAGGAAAGACCAACTGATGGAGAGTTTATTAGTTGCTGTCAGAAAAAAGGCAAGACCTCCAGAAAGAAACACATTTCCAGAATATTTACAAAGTATAATGAGTGATCCAACATTTCCAAATATAGCAATTTAGAAAAAAACAAAAAAACATTAGGTCTTATAACAGTGCAATTTCATTTGCTTCAATGGGTGCAACATTAGCTGAAAATGTCCCAGGACATGTTCTTTACTGTTTTAAAGTACAAGGACAAATTTAGCAATAGTTTTATAAACAATGTTTACCCATAGTCTTTGAACAGCTGAACACAATTATGGCCAACAACCCATATAGTCAAACATTCAAAAAATGCCTTGCTTGATGAGTTACATTTGAGCACAGGGTCAAATCGCAATGCCATTTGCAACAACTGGAATTGCTGCACTTTTGTTAGAAGATGGCAGAACTGTGCATAGTGGATTTAAACTGCCAGTTCCCATTTTAGAAATATCAGTGTCGGATATTTGAATGAATTTATTGCAAGCCAAAAAATTGAAAAAAAGTAAATTAATGTAATAGATGAGGCAACAATGATGTCATGTCATGCCTTGCAATGTATTGATCGATTATTAAAAGAAGTTATGGATAATGATTTGCCATTTGGTGAAAAGGTGATGTTGTTAGGAGGAGATTTTAGGCAAGCATTACCTGCTGTGCCACATGGAAATAGGGCTGACATTGTCAAAACATGTATAAAGACAAGTAAACTGTGGAAAATATTTACACACTTTAAATTAGAACTAAATATGAGATCTCAAGGCCAACATCAATTCAATGATTGGCTAAATGAAATTGGAGAAGGAAAACATCCAAAAATAAATAATCTAGCTAATGATAGCATTGAAATTCCATCACAAATGATTTGCAAACAATCTCTAATATCAGCAATCTTTCTCAATACGATCAATAACGACGATTAGTCAGACATTGCAAACAAAGTGATATTAACATCAAACAATATAGATGTCTTGATTCTAAACAAAGAAATTTTAAAATTCATCAATGCACCCACAAAATATTTTTATAGTGCAGATTCGGTTCTGGCTGATGACAAAGACAGTGAATCGAACTTTGCTATCGAATTAATCAATTCTTTAACTCCCTTCTGGAATGCCACCACATGTTTTGCAACTTAATAAAAGGGATATTGTCATGCTACTGAGAAATATGAATCCCAAAATAGGACTTTGTAATAGGACCAGATTAATTGTGCAGGATTTAAAAGATAATTTCATACATGCAGAAATTATGACTGGTACCCATAAAGGTGAACAAGTTTTTATACCAAGATTTAATTTGGCTCCAGGTGAGAGTGGTTTACTTTTTGTCCTTCAAAGGAGACAATTTCCCATTATCATAGAATTTGCCATGACCATTAAAAAATCACAAGGACAAACTTTTAAGTCTGTGGGTATTTTTTTACAGGAACCTGTATTTGCCCATGGACAACTCTATGTTGCTTTTTCCAGATGCAACAATCCAGAGGAAATTAACGTTCATATTGAAGAAAACCAAAGTCAGGGTGATTTATTAGATGATGGCCGAATTTTTACAAAAAAACTTGTCTACTATGAGGTTCTGTAAACATAGAGAACAGTGGTTTGATTTCGAGGACGAAAGTTGATGTCACTTGGGCTCTTTTTAGAGGACCACTGTTTCAATAAGAAACTCTATAAAATGTCAAAAAACATAGAGAACAGTGGTTATACCCCACGGATGAACTTTTATATCTGACGGTCTCTTTTTAGAGGACCACTATTTCACATAGGAAACTCTATGTGACATTTTCAAGAACTACAGGAATTAAAACAAAAAGTGAATAAAAATGAATAAAAAAATAATAACAGTGGTTATATTCCTTAAACAAACTTACAAGTCTGATGGGCTCTTTTTGAGGAAACCACTTGGACATACAAAAAAATAAAAATTTGAAGGTGTTGGAAGTGTCCTTTTGGCAGGATTGGCCCCACAAAACATTGTTATTATTAAGTTACTGTTTTTATTTTTAAATTTGACTTTTAAAAGGTGTGAAAAGTTGATTTACTGTATGTAATTAAGGTTTCATGCTAGTACAACGAATAACATTTGTTGGAAAACTTTAATGTATAATTAAATACAGACTATTGATCCAGGGAGTAATCCGATCACAGTTAATGGGGTCAGTAAGGAATTATTCCCCCTTTGACACAATTGGCTATGTTGCAATGTTTTTAGTTTTTTTTTTTTTTTTTGGTTTGCCTTCCTCTGGATTCAATATCCAGGATCATTGCATTTTCATCTAAATCAATTTTTAATGCTATTAATACCAAGTTGAAAAGTTGTTATATTACTCCTCCATAGTTAACAATTTACAAATATTAATATTGTTAAAAAAGTTTACCACTCAGCTACATGGTGCATGTTAAAAAGCAATATATAATGGTTTGCAATACTGATTCATACAAACAGGACCCATTGTTATATTATTCATGCATACCTGATTATTAAAAAAGTTAATATTGCTACAAAAAAATGGTTTACCAGTTGTTCAATTACAATTTGCATGTAAAAAAAAATAAACACTTTTAATATAATTGTTGTACTTCTTTGTAGATAAGTAAAATGTTAAGAGTGTCAGAGACTCGCAAACAGCATTCCCAGCCTTAACATTTTCTTGTAATTTTTTTGACGGGCAAGTTGCTAGTAACATATACGGTAATAGTTGTCAAACTGCAATCTGTCATCATGCTTGCGAGCCTCGCGAAGCTCGGTGAGCCATTTGCGTCTCAGAGGGCCACAACTGCGAGGTGAGCTGTTAAGGCATTGAAGCCTTCTGAGCTCGTAGGACTTAGGCAATGAGCGCCAAAGGCGAGCAGTTGAGGCATTGAAGCATGCAGGACTTAGGCTGAAATGAGCACTTAAGCAGCCGCTCAGCACTTAGGCTGCGATGAGCATTCTTATTGCAGCCAACGACGCCGTCACACATGCAAGCTTGTGAAAAAAAATACGACTTCAGAAAAATAAACTTAAAAAAAAAAATTTGACGACTGAAAATCAAAAAACACGAAAAACAAGAAAAATAATACAAAAATAAATAAAAACACATTCACACACAGCACAGGGGGAGAGGCAGGAAGCCTGGGAGTGAGTTTGTAGAGATTTTGAGCCTTATTTGACGTGTTTCATCACTCGAAAATCGTCTAAGCAAGAAAACAAATGGCGGAAGAAAAATTAAAAAAATTCTGAAACTGGATGAAAATGAGGCTGAGCAAAGCCAGGCACGCGGGACTTAGAAAATACATGGCGGCAAAGACACTAACACACCAACAAAATATGACCAGGGAAAATTATGAATTTAATGGCCGAATCACGGAAATCAAAAACCACGAAAAAAAGGAAAAATTATTATAAAACATAAAAACACACAGGTTGCAAGCGATTTTGAGCCTTATATGACGTGTTTCGTCACACGAAAATCAGCTAAGTGAGAAAAAAAATGGCGGATAAAAACGTAAATAATTCTGAAACTGGATGAAAATGAAGCAAAGGCAGGCAGCGGGACTCCACGACGGCAAAGACAGTAATATTTACACGAACAACGCCAGGGACGCGGGACTAAGAAAATACACAACGGCAAAGACACTAACTCACCAACGACGCCAGGCACTCAGGACTTTAAAAATAAAACGTACGCCAGTCAACGCACGCCACACAAACATTCAGCAGACACACACAGGACAAACACATGGGGAAAGGGACAGGGGGGAGATGCTGGAAAGAAACACATGGTATTCCCAAACACAAAACTTGCAGATTAATGAACCCTGTCATGAGCGGCCCATATAGTAGGCGGGAGGAAAGGTTTGCAATGAGCACCAAAGGTGCTCAGAGAAGCAAAAGCTTCACATTGTGTGGCAAACAGAATTGCCTGGCTTACAATTTTATTGCGTCATTTTTGACGGGCAAGTTGCTAGTATATATATATATATAAGAATGAGGTTGTCGTGAGAGTCCAGTAATTCAGATGAATAATCAGAGTTTTGCACTATATAGTGATACCGAAAGTGACGTATCACGATTGGAGCTAAAAGGAGAGGAAGGGGGAAGGTGCCCAAATGAGGAGACATATAAATACACCCTACAATAGAGGTGAAGATTCACTAATCATCAATTTCTACCACTGAGAAAGGCCCAGACTTGGCCGAAACGTGTTTGGTATTGGATTTAATTACATTAATTTTGTTATCATCTTTAATTTTATTTTTATTATTAAGTTGCAAGGTATGTTATAGAATTAACTAATTACCTAGCCACTATTTGGTTGTACAGCCTTGTGCTTGCTGTTGACTATGTGCAATATGAGGAAGATTGGCAACATGTACAGATACTGAATGTGTTGGTGTTGACCCTGTGGCCTTCTGGAGTTGGAGCACTTTATGTGGGGCTTGCTAACATCGGCAATAGTTGTCTCCACCTGGAGAGTGATGCCCTGGTCTGTGCGCAATAATTAAAACACCTATACACTTTCTTTCTGTAGTTGCAAGGATTTTTCCTTTGCTGCTTGCAATATTGGGACTTGGGCCACATTGGACATTCAATTACTGGGATAGTCAACACCATTTACGGAGGTATACCAGGAGTGGAACACAGACATATATAGGACACCATCTGTAATATTCCACATGCAAAGCAGATTCAAATTGAACTAAATGTGAGTGCAATGGTTGTTTCTTATTTGTCACAATAAATCTCCTTTTACATATTTCATGATTAGCTCTTCTTTGCGCTTTTCCTTCTCCTCCCCACCCTTTGCTTTTTTGGTTTATGGAGTGCATTTGTGAACAGCACTTGTCTGGATGAAGCAGCATTTTTAGCTGGGTCGAATAAATTTGTCGATGATTTTATATTGAAAATTGGAAGCTATTTATTTTCAAGTATCTGGAGGAATAAGAGACATCATCTGGAGATTTGTTTTGCTTCTGAGTGAGACAGACTTTCTATTACTATTATCACATATTGTGTTTTTTCTTGCGCGTTTCTTGAACTGTTTTGGACTAATATATACATAGGATTTATACTCTTACATATATAGTACCATTCATCACTGTATACTACCTTTACTATCTATTACATATACTGTCTGTGTACCCTCTATTTAGCCCTATAGATACAGTAGCCTACTGAAATACAGTTTTTTGTTTTTTTTAAATGTTCAGTTAATCAGCTTTGCACAAGTCTAGGTAGAGTAAATAAACATGGGCAAATATTTACTACCCTGTTTATTTATTCTTCCTAGATATGTGCACAGCTGACTGAACTGAACAAACCTGTAATTTCTGAATTTCAATAGGCATCTTCTATCAGTGATGCTTCTGACTTCAAAAAGAGAGGTCCGCTCTCGAAAGCTAGTCATAATATTTGTGAATAAAATAAATATCTATGAATAAAATAAAAAAGATATCACTATATAATACAATCTTCTGATTATTCATATATATATATATATATATATATATATATATATATATATAAAAATATGTATATATATATATCTTTTAACACAAAAATACACTCATTTGTATATATTGATTCTATAACTACAACTGTAACATATATTTAATGTCTTAAAAAAAATAATTTAAAGATAATATATTTTGATATATTTTTCTTACAGTACCTTGCCGCGTTTATGGCACTTGTTGTAATCCCGACGGCTTCCAGAGCCATTTCTCGTCCATAACGCTTGATTTGGGTAAGCCCTATACTAAAATCTCTTACAGAAAAAGAAGGATTCATGGATGTGGGCTGAGTTCCATATTGGGAGAAGCAAAAGATTAACATGTAATACAGGGGAAAAAAGCTCCCGCAGCCAACTTATATATATTACATTTTACACCACCTGATTAAAATAGGGCTCTCAGTAAGTATATTTTTTACATGTATACTATTTTGTTCTCATTAGCAAGATTAATTATTTATACATTTTTATTTAAATTAATATTTATAATGACAGTTACAGAAGTTTACCTTCTCTGATGAAAAGGAGGCCAAAATGGAGGCAAATGAGGAGGGAACTGAAGAGATGCCAAAGTAAATTACTGACACCATTGAGTGGAGGATGTGAGAATATGACCACCAATTGATACTCTTACAGCCCCAAATTCAAAGCCTGTAGCGGCATCGGCACACATGCGAAGGCTGCAGGCTTGAAATTCTGCTATGTTACAGAGCTATTAAATTGAACCATGCTGCGAGTTACGGGCCGTAGACGCAAACCCGTAAACCATTCTTGCAAACGTTGGATGTGTGGCCGTGAACATGATCAATTAGTCAAACCCGTAGTTACGGATTTAGATGGAGCCAATGGCAAATGATTACGTCACTGAAATATAGAGGTTAGATTTCAAAGCCTTATGGTTTTCAATTACGAATTTCGGACCGCATTCCAGAAATAAGGCAATATTAATAAATCAGTAAATATTATATTCTAGTCCATGAGAGTTCCATAATAAGTATTAACACATTGATTGCCGGAATCGATATTACACATTTGTGGTATTAATTTTAATAACTAACATCACTTTCCCTTTAATTGAAAATACAGTATTGTGTGTATATTTGCATTTACAGTGCTACGGATAGGACTGTAACCCCATAGCAGGTCCTCTCTAGTACCCGTTGGCTTTTTGGTTCCATTTGCGGATTACGGGTTTGAATGCCAGTGTCTTCGTAGCACTTTAACAGCGATTTTCGAACATAACAGTTACAGGCTTGACAGATTGGATTTGCGGCCATGGAGTTCAAATTTCGATGTCCCGATGGGTTTTTCCACCTGTAACCCACAGATCGTTAGCGGGTTGCATTACGGGGCCAATTTAATACCCGTAAGTCTTACGGGCTACGTTAGGGGCAACGGATTTACACGTTGAGGGAATTTATTAGGGCTATTAGAATCTTACAAGAATATAGATGATTAATAAAACCCTTTAAACCAATTCTTTTTTATTACTTATTTTTCTATTTACATTTACATTTCAAATATTTTTTTCAACAGTAGTGTTCAAGTATGTTTACTTGAGGACAGCTTTGTTAGAAGGCAATGGTGGCGTTTTACTTGGAAATAATTGATGCAACATTGAGCAAACTGACTATCTAGGTTACAAATTATGAGCCTCATTCAATTAAAAGCCTGCATCTTGAAATATACAGTATGTATGTCTGCGGGCCTGCTGTGTACTCGCAGTCTGCTACAATTCTGGTGTTATTCAATTGATCAAGTCCGCAAGTTATGGGTCGAATGCTGAAACCGTAAACCATGCACTCGTACGTAGCAGTTCAGGGTGGGAGCATGATCAATTAAATAGGGGCTTAACTACCCATTTTGAAACAGCCAATAGAAAATGAGACCGTCATCATTATGTCAGTAAAACATGGAGGTTACCTCAATTAGCATTTAGAGGTCCGATATGTGATCGGACTCGCAAAACCGCAAAAAAAAAATAATTCAAATGAATGCCAATACTGTTGTAGTTCATGTGGGTGGCCTGATTTGTATTAACTCATTGATTCCCGAGATCGATGTAATCCCTAATTGAAACATCAAAACATTTATTTTTGATTGACAATATGCGAGCTTGAGTCTGTTGTGCTATTAATTCTAATGTCTTTCATCACTTCCCCCTTCATTTACAGTGCAGTATTGATTTTTTATTTGCATTTTCAATGGTACAGGCATGTCTTTAACCCCTTTGTGGGTCCAATCTGGTACCCATAGGTTTTTCTTTGGGCTTGAAGAATTGTAGCAATTGAATAGTGATTTGCAATTTTAGTGAGCATAACTCTTGTGGATGGGGTAGATCAAAGGCTTTGATGGAGCAGTAAGTTCCTGTTTTAACAACAGCAAGCATTTCAGGCCTGTAACGCGATGCTCGTAAAAAAAAGGCCAATTGAATAGCAACATAACGTACGACCTCCATTAAGGCTACTGTAACTTACAAGTTCTCAATTGAATGATGCTCTATATATTTTTGTTATTTTAATGGGCTATTTTAGTTCATATTAGAGGTGTTGTATTTATATAATTTAATTTGGTAATTAAATATTTTTTTATGAGAAATAAGTTCAACTATTTCTGTATACCAATGAAGGGTACAACACATCAGGGCTGCTTAACCGTGGCCCTGATGCTTCTACTTTCCCCACAGAACACTGCTGCGTAGAATACAGAGCTAGCATGGAGCTAGTCATGCAAGGACCTCCATGGCACATATTCTAATCAAACATGCCTTGGAGGTATAAGAAATACAAAATATAGAAATTCATATACTAATATGCACTTTGCTATTAACATATGTGACCAATTGTTAGGTATAAGTAAATAAATGTGAGAAGTATGCCAAACTGCAACAGAAGTTGTATAAAGATGTTGGCTAAGTAAGCATTTGTTAACATCTTCATTTATGGTATTTTTCTAAGCAAGTGTAAAAGTGAACTGGCACACCCGAGTGGTCTGCCTCACCTTTTGTTCATATTTCTGCAGGATTACAGTAGAAGTTGCTTTAACATTTGCAAAGCAATCCATATATCCAATTGTAAAAGCATTTAGTAGGTGATAATGAATTTGTGAGGATATGGATAAAAAAAACTAGATGTCGATTTATTAGAAATTTGGAACTGAAACCTCCATCTGATCTATGCATATACAGTCTGGTCTTATTGTCTCCAGGTTGTTTATGTCTCCAAATAAGTTTAAAGCATTCTGTCTGCAAGCATTTGATGTCTTTCAAACAATTTGGAAATGGGAGTGACCTACAAAATTTTAGATAATAGATCCATCTTAATATTTTTTTACGCATGCAAAGTGTTAATCAATTTAATCATGATATGAGTGGATTGTAATTGAGTTTGTATAGAGTTTTGGAGTTGGCTGGGATATGAACAAGATATTTTATATGTGAATGTTGCTACTTGAAATACAAATTAATTTGTCATAACTTTGTAATAACGTTGGTGCAGATACAGTAAGTTAAAATTTAGAGTTTCAGATATTTTAGTATTTATTTTTAGGCCTGAGATGTTTGTAAATGATTTCAGTGTTACAAAAATATTATAAAGCATTGTGACAGGTTTGGTGATTGTCATAATGACATCATCAGCCAACAAGCTAATTTTATATTGTTGTCTACCATTTTTTATCCCAGAAACTCACTATGTTCACATATGGTTGCTGCCATTGGTCCCATGGCTAGTGCAAATATTACGGATGATAGGGCATAGCACTGAAGTGTACCTCTTTGTGTATGAATAGTGTCTGATTATGAGGCTGGAAGTTTGAGGGAAGTCTTAGGGTTTTGTGTATAATTTTGTAATATACATTCAATAGAGGATTGGAGAGAGCAAAACAAAAATAATAAAGTTTTATTCAAATTTTAGGAGACAACGTCGATTAAAAACTCTTTAAAACCAAGGGAAATAGGAAATAATTCCTTAAAAACATTTTAATATTGAATCCCTTCTTTTACACACTTTTGATAAGTGAAATATTAGTGTTTGGGGGATCAGTACATGATCTAATTTCCCCTTGTCTTATCTTATTAAGTGTTTAATTATGTTAGGTTTGGCTTCCAGACTCTTAGGAAATATATCTCTTTACTCAATATTAGAGATATTATATTTATATCCTGTTGTTCTGTCACTTTCAAACATTCAAGATGTTGTTGTATGATCCGAATGTCATTTAAATCACTATGTCACTTTTATTTATCCTGGTATATATTCCCATTTTTATAGTGACTTACTATTGTAGAATCATTGTGTATAATATAGAGTTTTCAGACTGGTTAGAGGGTCTTTTTAGCTGAATTCCCCATATTTTCATCCCTCTATTTTGTCTCAAACATTTCTTATGTGCTCCATTTCGGATGTCACATAAATATCAAATATTAGCATTAATTCCACATTTTAAGATGCGTTCGTTATCGCATATATACAGATATTCCTTCTCTGTAGTACCAGGCTCTCCCGTGTACTACAAATCAGGGCACAAGAAAGTGTTGGCCTATGAAAGTCCCTGAGTTTCCCCATCGTTAAATGGATCCACAATAACTATAACTCCTGACATACGTCCAGCCTGTATCATAAGACCCTGCTAAGATAGTTTTCCTATTTTTTACGACTGAAAAAAAAAACTCTTTCTGTCCTTTCTACTTTATGGATTTTTTTTTTTTTGCAATACACAATAGAAAAAAACACTAATTAAAATGGACCAATATACATGTTCTGTTCTCTAATCTTAAAGGCATATCTAAGTTTCCCTGTTTTTACCTTAATCTAATCTAACACATGTTGCCTATATCAGAAAAACACAATACATCTATACAGATCCAAACATATTTTATTTAAAAATAAAACTTATTTTCTAGACCCACATAGCTGCTTACATAGGTACAGTGTACCTCCCAATAGAGTTTGGATTTTAACTCTTTACTAACCTTCAAGCCAGCAGCAGCACAATGCAGAAAACTACACAGCAGTGTAGGATACCTCATGCTTCCTTCTGCAGAGGACTGCTCATCCCATGATTCCTTCCTACAAAAGCTGATATCAAAGATTGCTACAATGTATTAGCTGCCTGCGATTGGCCAAAATGAATAATGTATGTTAGCAGTTAGCAATGTTAGCAGTTATATCAAGGGATGTTAATTCCCAAAAGCAACTGCTTGCAAACTCAAGAAATTAAGCAAACATAAGGGTGAGTTTGTTAATGTTTATCTTGGTATTTTCAAATCCAAAAAAAAAAAAACACACTACTTATTCTACTTTATCAGATGCATTTATAATCCAGAAATCTTAAATATGTCTTGAATAAATAGGAAAACATTGGATCCTCTTCTATTGGCTAATTTGTAAAATTATACACACTTAAAACTGCTCTTAATATGGCCACAGATTCTGTTAGGTACCCGTAATCTGATTACGAGTTACCCACCCATAATACCTACGAGCTAGCCAAAGCTGAAAAAACGGTCTTAGAACTCAGCTGGTTTTAGCACAGCTCAAATATTTTGAGATGTAATTAATTACATTTAAACAAAATTGATATTCTATTAGACCCGTAGCTCTAGTTCGCAAATAAAGTCTAACCTGCAAGTATCAAAAGTATCACCAATATTACGAGTCCTAAATAGGGCTCACAAGCGTTTTTTTTTTAAAACTTGTTAGAGCTGTAACAGCTATTAAATACACATTACTATACTTTAAAATCATGGGAAGACATTAGATTTAATTGCATTTTATAGGTTGCTAAACTGCTTAATTGCAAGCCCAGTTGGCAAATATTACTTATTGACACTAATTAATTTGTATCCTACGATTGCAGATTACATGTAACTTCCATGTTTTACTGATGTCATGATGACGGTCTCATTTACTACGGGCTGTGTCTAAGAAGTACATTACGGGCTCGCTTAAATATGGTCACATCATATGATCACGCCCCCTTAAATCTAATTTTAAAGTGGCAGGGTGTACGAGTTCAGATTTGCGGTCGGAATTTGCGAGCTGGAGTCAATAGAATAAATCGAAACATTTATAATAAAAAAAACACCCACAGCCAAATTTGTGAGTTTGAGCCATTTGTTATTTTCTGTCCTGGATATAACCAATGAGTTCATAATGAATTAATGGGTGTGATTTATGAAGATTGCTGCTTAATTATCATTTACTTTTTTTCTCTGATTCTGTTTTCTTAAAATGCAGAATGTAAAGATCTTCTCTGTATGCCACAATTGCTCATATCTGTGTTAATAACAAGATGGATAAAAACACTATATTTTGCGTTATTTCTTTTAATGCTATTCAATAAATGAAAACAACACTTGATTTTTTAATAGTGTTAAATACATAGTGACAGTACATTAGAATAATATAGCATGTCATTAATACCACTTCTTTTGAACAATCACATCTCCATAAACCTATAGTAAATTTATATTCCCAGTTATTCATTTTTAGCAAACCTTTAATAAGGATTTAGTGTTCTTGTTATTATTTTAGATAGGTTGCTAGTTCTAATAAAAGGATTCCAGTGCATTGTCTGTCTTTCTCTGGTTACTAGTTATTAGTTACATCCCTTCTCCGCCTCTTATTGTCTATTCACAGCTGATTAACAATGTCTCTACAGAACCTATTCACATTCTCTGTAAGGAAGTGGTCTTTCTTTTCTAATGAATGTCTTTTGTGAAGTTTGTTTCAGAAACCTATAAGCTGTTGAGGCAGCAGCTGCAGAAATACCTCTAGGAAAATTGTTCTACTTGTACTTTATTCTAAAAGAAGATATCTATTAAAAAAGCAGGAAAGATAACTGCTTACATATATTATTTCACACACTTATAATACGGTGACCAATGTACTTCATAATCATATATAGCTTTTGCCATGTTTTAATGAAACACCCTGTTGAATGTTTTGTCTTTACATAAGGAAGTACAAATCTTATTTCAAATGTTGTAAGAAATCATTCAGCAATGACACAAAGTGTTACAGAATTGTACAATATACTGTACTTATGGCAGAAAAGAATTATCAGTATTTTGAGTTACTATTATTTCGTCATTTTTCTAGCATCAAAAGTCCTTAAAGGGACATGGAACATAGTTCCTGCATTTTTCCTGCATTTTAACATGCATGCTTTAAAAATATTTGTGTTTTGCATGAAAATATGTTTTGTAACATCTGTTTAATCTTCATTAAAATTAAAAGGAAATGCACAGAGCATACATACATGTCTGTAGATCTTATTGGCAGATAGGTACATCTAAATTATGGTTTATTGGTTGATAGGGTTAAACATTTGCCCCCTATTTACTTATCCCCCTTCTTATATACATTTTTTTAACTTTTGCTTGAAAAGGAAATATGGAGAAAACCATAATCCATTGCTTTTCTCTAGCATGGAAGTCAGGAAATACAGCCTAGAATTAAAATTATACTGAAGATGTCAGCCAGAGGTATCAAAAATAACAGGAGAAAAAAAGCCAGTAGGAGTATGTTACTCAGGTTCAAACATTCTGATTAAAGGGCCACTTAACTCAGCACACTTTGGACCACATTACTGTGAAGACATAAAAACATGTTGAAATCATTTTTGAAATACAGGCATTTTTCACGGAAGAAATCAAAAAATCTAAATCTGTATTTACATGTATCACTAACTGCCCACATGCTTTTGCATTACTGCAGCCAATCAAGTTGCAGGGGTGTCCCCAAAATAAAGTCCATATTAAGGCTTTGACAATATTCTGACAAGCCAGCATGGCTTATCACATATACAATTTTTACACATTATGCATTATACATAAAGGGAATAACCGCCTGACACATGTCCATCTTGATAGCCTTCCTGGGCTAGGGTGCCAAATAACAGAGTCTGTGAATTCAGGGGGCTGTGACAATACAGATTTGGGTCATGCCTCCAAAGTTAGTCATGACAGAACCCAGTGGGTGGGACTGAAAAACACTTGGAAAAGTGTTTTAAATATATACTAAATATGTCTCTGCTTAAAAGATCTATGGACATGAATATAGAATAATGAACAAAACAGTAAAGAACACAGGAAAATACATTTATATAGAAAATACTAAACAAGGTGAATGTTAATAGTAATAATAAATATAATAAATATTAAAACTCTCTAAATGTGTTTTAGTGTAGTGTTTTCAATGAATTTAATTATTAATGCTAAAAATTGCTATATATGACAAGATGTTTTGAAAATACAAGTTTGTGATTGCGGGAATATAAACAAATGTTTTTTATAGTTTACTATTTTTATGGTATTTCCGGTACTTAAAAATAAATATTCAAGAAAAAATAAAATGCAAAATAAGTCTGGGACTGTTTTCAAATAAACTATGCAAAGATGAAGCATCTTGCAATGGGAACATTATACAAAGAAAACTTGGTCACTATTCTAGTATTGATACATAAATGCTCTACTTGAAATTCAATGTCATCGTTAATCTACTCATTAATTAAGTCGACATTTAGATTTCTGGAGACCAGAGAAGCAGTCTGAAGATTGATGCAAGTGATTTCTTGAATCCACATAAGCATATGGATCTCAAACTTGTATACAATATTATTCTTTCTTGTCAAAACATGTACTTCTCAGCACATTTAGCATATATAGATGGTACTGCACATATAAGTAATGAGCTGTAGTCACTAGAAAACTATTGAAAAAAAAAAAAATTTGATACATAAAAAAATATAATAAAATGGTGGCAAGTGAGAAATACTTTTTTAGTATACACACAGCCCCATTAAATTTGAAGCCCGTAGCGTCATCGGCACACCCGCAAAGGCTGCAGGCTTGAAATTCGGCTGCGTTACAGAGCTATTAAATTGAACCATGCCGCGAGTTACGGTCCGTAGACGCAAATCCGTGAACCATTCTTGCGCACTTTGAATGTGTGGCCGTGAACCTGATCAATTAGTCAAACCTGTAGTTGCAATGGCTAAAATTACAATCGATATTCAATTGCTACAATTCTGCAAGCCCACAAATGTTTTCACACCCGTAAATGGCAAATGTAGAAGGAAATCCTATGGGTACCAGATAGGACTGACAAGGGGGTTAAACACCTGTTTGTAGCACTATAAATGCAAATAAATAATCAATACTGCACTTTAAAAGACAGGGAAAGCAATGACCCGGTAAATGTGCAGAACTACCCTCCTATTTCCCTGCGCAATGGGGATATTTATTATAGCTAAACTTATGACAAACAGAATAAATACTTTCCTCTCTAGGTTAATCCATAAAGACCTGGTGGTGTTTAATCCGAACAGACAAGCGGAACCCTATTCCTATGTGCCTTCTAGCGCTAGATATAAAAAAGTACATAACTTTGGGCAGTACTGAGGAAATCTGGTTTCCCAGAGCAATTTTTGAATCGTATAAAAATCTATTATAATGAGCCAAAGACTTTCCTAATGCTACCCGGGGACAACTTTCCATCAATCATTATTAAAAAAGGCACTAGGGCTGTCCCTTATTACCCTTACTGTTTGCACTAGCAATTGAGCCATTGGCTCAAACAATTAGGTCTACTCCAGACATCAAAGGCATGATGGTTGGCCTTCACCACCTGAAATGCTGCTTTTTTGCAGACGACCTACTGTGCTCTGCTTCTAGTCCTAGATGAATTTAGCAAGGTCTCAGATTTAAAATTAAATATGGACAATTCTGAAGCTTTAATGATTTCCCTGGCAGAGCAGGACTTGAGTTTCCTTCAACAAAAATATTGCTTTTCTTGGCCTAATTCACATATTAGGTACTTAGGGGTAAACATCACTCACTCTGTCTCAGGCATCTATAAAGCTAGTTATCCCCCATTATTTCAAGAGCTATATAAAGTTATTCAGGTCTGGTCAAAAGGTAGAATCTCTTGGCTGGAACGAATCAATGTGTTCAAGATGAACATTTTGCCTTGATTACTATATTTATTTTGTACACTTCCCATACCTATAAAGTCACAAAATCTGGAAAATTGCCAATGGCAGATTTTCTTATTTATCTGGGATAACAAGTACCACAGAATTTCTAAACAAGAGAAGTGTAAAGACAGGCTGAAGTGTGTGTAGGGGGGGGGGGGGGGGGTGCAGTATCGTGCCCAAACTTGAAAAAATACTTTAAAGCAGCTCAATTGGCTTTTTTTTCCTAAAACCTTCTCAACTCAATACCAACCTTTGTAGTTGTTTTTAGAAAACAGATTAATGCTCCCTTATTCCTATGAGCAATAAGACATATGATTGTGGGCCATCCCAAACATGCTATATCACCTGCACTTTCTACACATACCTCATTGATTCCCCACCCCAATTTTATCTCTACTCTTTCTTCAGATTCCTTTTTTTGGTGAAAAATGAATGGCTTCCTGAGACTGGGTGCTTGATTTAGTGAAGACAACTTGCTACGTTTCAATGAGTTAAGAGACAGATTTATTTCCTCCCCAGAAATACATTAACTTTTGTAAACTATTTCATCATGTGATTATGATAAAAAAAAGATATTGGCCCTCCAAGGGTGGATTGGTTTGTTAAGTTATGCGAGTCGTTCCCTCTTTCTAAAAAGGTAGTGAGTCTGCTATATAATGTATTTAACACTGGATCCCTAGATCAAAAAGCTAACAGCCTTATTAAATTGCGATTCAGTAAATTTAAAAGGGCTCTATTTAAGCACAGAGCATATTTATTTACAGAAGTTTTTAGTTAGTGAAGATCTTGCTTTTGGATAGAAGTTCACTAACTAAAAACTACTGCAAAAAAAATATGCTATGTGCTTAAATAGAGTCCTTTTTAATTCACTGAATCGCAATTTAATAAGGCTGTAAGTATATGGTAAATTGGGAGGAACATTTGGGCCATGTGAGAGAGAGAGGCATGGTCTTCTATGTGGAGAAATGTATCCAAGGAGTCTTATAATTATAGCATCTAACAGCTATTAAAGTGTTACATAGAACGTATATTACGCCCGAAAGATTACACAAATGGGAAGCCAATGTAAACCCAGAGTGTTTCAGGGGGTGCTCAGAAGTATGCTCGTTCGACCATATATGGTGGGCTTGCCCTTTAATACTGCGACTATGGAAAGAGGTCTTTCATTTAGCATCCTAGATAGTTCGCTCTCCACTAACAGCTGATGTAGAAGTAGCCTTATTGGGCACGCCATGCAGTTCCTTTTTAACCTCACAAAATAAACGACTGCAATTTTTAATGCTCGCAACAAAAAGTCATATAGCGAGACAGTGGAAAACTGATATACTTAGTCTACGGGCAGTCATTAACAAATGTATTTATATTGCGGTGAACGAAAGACTTTCACACATACTGACGGACACCCTACCTACATTTTTAGCTATTTGGTGCCCCTGGCTCCTATCGCCCATTAGCTTAAAAAGTATGCACACTAGTCAGTCCTAGTTTGTTTGGTGACCCGTAGAGGAGGCAGGATCGAGGACTTCTCTCAGACTTAGATACCTTCTAGATGAAGGTAGACTAATTTTTTCTTGTTTGGAATGTTTGGAGGTAAAATCCTTCAAAACGGCTCTGGGATGGTTTGCTGTGCCCCCCGCCCGCACCTTTTTATTCTTTTTTTCAAAAATGTTTAAATACAGGTTTGTATGGCTAGCCCCATAAAATAATGGGTGACAGAACAATCTTTGGAAAGGTACTCAGTGATAATGTTATTATTGCTCTTACCTATGTTGCCTAGCTAATGCTGAGACCATGTCTTACTATGAATATTCTGTAATTACATATCATAAAATTATGTACTCACTGTATTAAGCTCACATTTTGCAATTGTATCTGAATTGCTCAGTGTATCTGTGCCTAATAAAAAACATGATTGAGAAGAAAAAAAAGACAGGGAAAGCAATGAAAGACATTAAAATGAATTGCACAACAGTCTCAAACTCGCAAATCTGAAATATAATTTTTTATGTTTTATTTCGGTGTTATATCAATCTCAGGAATCAAGGAGTTAATATATATCAGGACACCCACTTGGACTAAAACAGTATCGCCATTAATGTTTCATTATTTTTTACATCGCAGGATTGAGAGTCTGATCGCATATCAGACCTCTAATCGCATTGATTGACGTGTAACCTCCATGTTTTACTGGAGTAATGATGACGGCTTCATTTACTATTGGCTGTTTCTAAATCATTAGTCACGGCCTTGCTTAATTGATTATGCTCATGTTCTGAAATACTATATACAATTGCATGTTTTATGGTTTCGGGTATCGGCCTGTAAATTGCTGTTTTGTTCAATTGAATCACTATGTAATTGTAGCAGATTTTTGGATACAGCCTGTATAATGTCATCTGCGTGCTTGCAATTAAATAAGTCCCTCAGTATTTCTTTCTTAATATTTCTTCCAAACCCAGGCTACAGAAATCAAACATTTTGAATTTCCTGAAAAAGATGATACTAAATACACACCACCTTTTTGCTCACTACCTTGTTGTGGTGAAGAGGCTTGTGTACTTTAATGAAGCTTTGAGCCATACCATGTAAGTCACCAAGATGGCAGGTCATAGCAGAGATGTCAGACAAATTTTGGTCCACTGGAGAAGGAACTTTCGTTGCGAAGCTAATCTTATGGATAAGCACAACCAGAGACATAATGATATTGCAAAGGAAGATGAACCCTCAGGTCAGAAGGTGTCTACCACATAAGTGGGTACGAGTAGAGGGTAAGTACAATTAGCACCAGATCTATTTAAGTGGTTGAGCCAAAGCCAAGCACACCCCAAAAAAACAAAAAAAAATTCAGCATAGGAACCTGGAGTGTTAGAACTGTGAACCAAGGCAAAATGAACATGATGAAACATGAGATGACAACATTAAATATTGATTTTCTGGGACATGGTGAACTCAAATGGACTGGAATTTGCACATTTTATATCAGACAACCACCAAATATTCTACTGTAGTCAAGAATCCTGCAGAATAAATTGAGTAGCCTTTATAATCAATGAAAGGGGGGCCAAAGCAGTGCTCGGGTTACAACCCAATTAATAACAAAATTATTTCAGTTCAAATTCAAGATAAGCCATTTAATGTCATTTAACATCACAGTGATCCAAGTCTAAGCTCCAACCATGGATGCTGAAGAGGCTGAAGTTGTCCAGTTCTATAAGGATATTCAACACCTCTTAGCTATTACACCAAGAAAATATGTTACTGTTATCATGGTAGATTGGATTGCTAAAGTAGGGAACCATAAGATACATGGAATAAATGGCAAGTTTGGTTTTGGAGTGCAAAATGAAGCTTAGCATAATTTTGTCTAGATACAGTAATTCTCTTGTCGTAGCAAACACCCTCTTCCAACAGCCTCAGAGATGACTCTACACATGTACATCATCAGATGGACAATATAGTATTCAGATTGACTGTAAAACTAGTGGCAATAGATGGGAGAGCTCTATACAGTCAGCAAAAACAAAACAAGAGCCGATTGTGGCTCAGATCATGAGCTTCTTATTGCAAATGAATCGGCAACCTGTCCTATCCTCCAGTTAAGCTATACTGTCTGTGGGAATAAGGAACCTATACAACCTGCAGGTCTGGTCTTCTGGCTTTTTCAAACCCAACAAAGAGTGGATTTTATCTGCTCCCTCCATCAACTTGACTGATAAAAACTCTAAATCAGTTTTATATAGCACTGTCTATTAGAAGTCTGTGCTGCCCATTTGTACCTGCATTCTCACATTGCATCTTCCATTCCAGGTCTGCAATTCAAATACAGATTATTATTTTCTTTAATATTTTCTTTAATACCATTATAAAATTTAGAATACCATGTAGGAACAAGTTCTTTCAGTTATGGGCAATTGCCAGTGTTACTGCCAATTGGATATAATAGGATATGGGTCATCAACCTAATCGCTACCCTTTTCTTAGAAAAACATGTAACAAGGCCACTTCAAGACTTCTTACTAAGCTCAGATGAATGAGTAGCCAAATAGTCTCAAAACAAAAACCTCATAACCCTTTCATAAGGACCAGGAAATATGTATTGAATATTTATCCTGCAAATACTGCTGACATTTTACAAACAAATGTTCCAGTTTCTCTGGAGTCATTTATCAATGAATAATGATGTTATACTGTAGTGTACAATGACTAAGACAACATGGATAAGTTTTCACCAAAAGTAGCATCCAGTGTTAACTAAAGTGGTATCTTTCACCCAACCTTACAAAAAAATTACTGCGATCAGTTACTTTTGTCTAATAGCAATTTTTATAAAGTGCATAAGGAAAACCTTTGTAATTTTGCATCAAAATTGCTCCAGCACAACATGTTCTATTAATAACGTTAAACTCACAAGCAAGTCAGAAGTGTATGTACCATTCATTGCTAAGTGACTTAAATAAAGAAGAAACACCTCTTACAGTATTTAATATTTAATCTCTCACATCTTTTTAGAACACAACGCAACACATTTCATGTGTAGTTTTATTTCTTGGCTGCTTCTCTAAAATAATTATAAAATATATACTTAATTGTTACAGAATAAAACATTTCTGAAATTTATATGTAACTCCCAAAGTGTCTGTCATGCATTTAAAAACATATTTTGAACATTATATGAGTAGTTTGTAAATTGTGTGATATAAAGAAAAAGATGTACCATGTAATAATGTAGATTATTCTGGCTAAAATGGTGTCCAACTGGGGTAAAATAATTGTCTTCATTGTGCTTTTTTTATTAAATGTCTGGGTAAATTTATTTTTAAGGGCAGTTTTTGGCTGGTTTCGCCAATGTAAAAGCCTGTTTCACATAAAATACATTGTATTATATAAACCACATCGGAGGATGTGCATGTATCCAATCCTTTGATGTTATAAGTCTTGTTTTTATGCGTGGCTGTGTCATCATTACAAATATGTTGTCATAACTTACAGGCACTTTTGTAACAACTTTAAATTCCATTTTCATCTTTTCAGAATGATCACTCCATTAAAAACCTAAAAATCAAAAAACATCCAGGAGAGAAAAGCATTTGAAATAAAGAAGATCACACTCTTGAACACTAAAAAGACTTAATATAGTCAATGGCTGCGGGCTCGAAATTTGGCCGAGCTATTAAATTAGAACATGCTGCGAGTTACGGTCTTAAGACGTAAACCCGTAAACCATTTGTTGAACGTTGGATGCGTGAACTTGAACAATAGTAGTTGCAGGTTTACATGGAACCAATTGTCATCATTGTGTCACATAAAAATGGTGGTTGGATTTCAACGTCTTACGGGGTTTAATTACAAGTTACGATCGGACCCACATTCCAGATATAATGCAATATTGATAAAGCCGTAAATATGATATTCTATAACATGCAATTCCACATTAATTGCTGGGATCGATATAACACGGAAATTAACCAGGAAATAAAGTATTTTTAAGGTCCAATTTGCGAGCTTGAGAATTTTGTGCTATTAATTCTAAGACCTAACATCACTTTCCCTGTTAATAAAAGTACAGTAGTTTGTGTATATATGCATTTAAAGTGCTACGGATTGGATTTTACCCCCCTTGCGGATCCTCTCTAGCACTTGTTGACATCTCAACTCCATTTGCGGGTTATGGGCTTGAACGTCAGTAAATTTGTTGCAGTTTAATATATTGACTTTAATAGCTTAATTGGCTTGACAGAACAAAGGAATTGCGTCCGCGAAGTTCAACGTTTCGCGTCCCATAGGCTTTTTTCGCTCCTAACCCGCAGATCGGCAGCGGCCTGCTTGACAGGGTTAATTTAATAGCAGTACGTCTTGCAGGCTACGTTACGGGCTACGGTTTTACACGTTAGGGGAATTTAATGTGGCTATAACAGCTATAACGTAGCCCGTAACGTAGCCCATTAGACTTGCGGGTATTAAATTGTCCCCGTAAAGCATCCCGCCAACGACTTGCGGGGTAAGGGCGAAAAAACCCTATGGGATGTCGAAAATTGAACTCCACGGACGCAAATCCTTTGTTCATTCAAGCCCGTAAATGTTATATTTCAATTACGCTATTAAATTGCAACTAGTGAACCAGGGTCTGAACTAGATGTGCATATCTATAGCTCCTCAAAGATATGTACCAAAGTGAAAGTTTGGCTTAAAATATTTAATTTTAACAACTTTTAATGTGGACATCATCAATCACAGGATCACCCTGAACACTCTGACACCACGTTTGAGGGGTTTTGTGAACTTTTGCCTCCCATGGGGTTGCGGTCTGCTGGCCCTCCCAAGCCAAGCTAAAGTGTGTTTCCCTGTCAGCACATCTAACAGAGACAGCAGAGAGCCTACATCTGCAGAACTGCAAGACACAGCAGATATTTACAAAGAGACTGGGCCATCTGGGGAGAGGCATCACCAACCCACCAGAAAGGCATCAACTCAGAGGTGAGCCTAAGAACATATAGAAGGTGCTCTGCTAGTGTACAATCAAAGCATGAAAAAGGCCCCTCTAAAATAGCAATACTATAAAGGAAAATTTCATTCAGAGCATTATAAGCTGTGAACCTGACAGGGGACTTTCTTATTCCCTAAATTAAGCTTATATCTGGCTCTGGACTGTTTATAAGACATTAAGAGGGGAAATTAACAGCAGGGGCCATTTTGTTTATTGCCATGAGGTGGAGGAGAAGGGGGACACAGCAGTCATTTTAAAATCAGAAACAAGGAGCCCTATTACAAAACTTTATCACTGAAACCACCCAAGGTCCCCACCCTGGGGCAGACACACTCAACCAGGCCAGACTGCATGGTGCATTAGCCTGCCCTGACATCCTGGCTGCACAAAGAGAAAATGGGCTTAAGCACCCCAAATAAATAAGCCAGTCAAGAATTAAAAGTGGACACTTAGCTATTCAGCTGCATTAAGCATGCATTAAATTGGTTACCGCAAACCTGACCTCAGTCAAGCCAGCCATGAAACTATAAGCAAAGCAAAAATACACAGCCTACTCACTCATCGCAACAACCTGCGTTTACAAGACTAACAAAAAAAAATACAAACATTAAAATTACCAACCACTAGACGGATCTGGAAAATGGCAGCACGTAATGCCACCAAGGCGAAAAAAAAGCCAACCTGGGAAAAATATCCCAGACTTCTACAAACACCAGGAACTACCACATCAACCAACAAGCCCAGCAACATCAGATGCGCCAGATGTAACAAGTCAACAACAAGCCCACCCAAACCAAATGGAATTGACAGAAGGGTCACTGCGTGCCATCAGATTATCTAATGCTAAAAGAAGAGATCAACCAAGCGGTAGATGGGCTGAGGAAAGAGATAAACACGATAAACCAAAGAATGCAATACCTCGAAGAAAGCTCAGACCAAGTCGCAGAAGCCCAGATGCACGATAGAAGGGACATAGACCATAATGTCTTCAAAATTCAAGAGCTGGAAACGCAGATAGAGGATCTAGAAAATAGATCCCGCCGATACAACATACGCATAAGAGGTACTCCTACCAAGGTAACTGACGTGCTGCAGTATACCACGGCGGTAATACACTCTATCCTTCCCACTTGCAAGGAATCAGTGTGGGCTATTGAGAGAGCGCACAGAGCGCTGGGAGCTACAAGAGACCCTAACATCCCTAAAGATATTATACTCAGGTTCGTTCAGCAGAGAGCAAGGGATCTAGTCCTCTCGGAAGCAAGGAAACTTAAAGAAATACTAGGACCAGATGGAAGAAGACTACAAGTATATATGGACCTGGCACCACTAACCCTACAAAAAAGAAGGGACATGAAGCCATGTCTACAAACTCTAACCCAGCACAAAATATTATACAAATGGGGATTCCCATTTTCCCTGTTGTTTCAATAAAAAAGGGCGGTCCTATAGGGCAAGAACTCTGGAGGAATGCAAAGAAATATTAAACCATCTCCATCTCGCAGCAGAAAGAGAACCAGAGGAAAGACCAGGATCTAGCAACAAAACCAGCCCCGAAAGGAATAGGCTAGATCACTTTGCAAAGAAACCAAGGACTGCAACACGCACCACTGCCACAGCGTCTAATGCCTGTACTGATTCATCAGAGACACCAGACGCAGTGGAACCATCAAGATTCCAGGGATGGTAACAGAACTTTCAAAACAGGAGTCAGACTCCAAACTAAAAGACTCTTAGTAGCTTGACAGTCATTTTAGCACAACAGACTAGCTGACAACCTAGCTCTCAGTTAATAGCAGAAGCAACATAACAGACCAAGGATAATCCAGCTTCCTAGACCAATAAATTATCTAATCAGTAAATAGAAGAGCTATCTGGAAAGCATAGAAACCCTTGGCATAGCTACCATAAGTAACAGAGATGGCTGGCTACAGACCATCATAAGGTACTTAAGTTGAGTAAGGTTTGACAGGAGAAAATTGATAATGCACCAGTTTAGAGATTGCTTTCTACCAGTAGGGTCAAAGAAGGTAGATAGGGGATATGCCTTAAACCCTAACAAAATGGAAACAATTAGTTTTCTTGGGAGAAATAGCAATAGTTGTATGTATGTTACAATGAAGCCACGATTACTGGTTAACATGTTTTTGTTTTTGTTCGTACCTACATGTACCTACCAACATTCTTCTCGCCTGACGACGCTGACTCTCGGGGCACAAGGTGGGGTGTGTGTCCTCGACACCTTTGCAGGGGGTAGCAACAGAATGACCACAAGGCAAATGTCAGGTAATGTTCACTCTAGCCACCAAACAACACTTGGAAAGAGACATGTCAGACATAACACATAATATAATAACCCACAATGTGAAGGGATTCAATTCCCAATTCAAGAGGCAAAAAGCCTTCCTATTCTACAGACGCTACAAACCAGCAATACTCTTCCTCCAAGAGACACATTTTGCAGAGGGAAGAGTTCCCGTTTTCCTCCATAAAGAATACCCTACTTATTACACATGCAACCAGAAATCTAAGAAATGAGGCACAGCAATATTAATACACAAAAATGTACCATTTGTCCTAGAGAAACAAATCAAAGATAAGGAAGGAGACTTTTTAATCGTAACGGGAACCGTTCTTAAGTTGAGAGTCTCACTGGTAAACCTATACGCCCCAACTACCAACCCACATGCCGCTCTAATAAGGTTGCTCCATACGCTCAAACAAATAGACAGGGGAAAAGTAATACTTGGGGGAGACTTAAACTTAGCACTCCAACCATTTTTGGACAGATCAGGAGTAACTTCCTACACTAGGGACGCTAAAAAGTTAAATCTTATACACACATTATTTAAGGAGCTGGAACTGGTTGACGCCTGGAGGGAGCTCCAACCAACGGATAGACAATACACTTATTTTTCCCCCAATCACTCCACATATTCAAGGATAGATGCACTGCTACTGCACACATCAATGTTTAACCACACACAAGAAGCCCAAATAGTTGCATGCCCGTGGTCTGATCACTCCCTTATATGTTTAAATATAAATCTAAGGCAAGACCTAACCCATAGACCTATGTGGCGCCTAAACGAAAAGACAATATCTATCCCAGAGGTTCAACAACAAATAGAAAAGGAAATAAAAACATTAAAAAATATTTTGAACACAATGACATACCAGAGACAGAGATGGGTTGGACATGGGCAGCACACAAAGCCTACATGAGAGGGATATTAATAAAAATAGAGACTACACATAGGAAAAAACAATTATTAAAGGAGAACGAATTGTACAAAAAACTGCAACATCTAGAAAGGCTAAATCAGGGCAAATATAGTGGAGACACACAGGACCAAATTACAAAAACTAGAACAGAACTAAATACAATTCTGGGGGAAAGAACAGAACGGGCGATCAGAAGAACCAACTTCCAATTCTATTCCCAAATAAATAAACCCTCACCAATGCTAGCCAGACGATTGAATTGCAGGAACAAAGCCACACACATACACCAAATTAAAAGCCAAAAGGGAACCCTTACCATGAAACAAAATGAAATAAGAGAAACCTTCTTCAGGACATTTATTCGTCCAAAAACTCAGCGAGCAAATTTGAAATCCAACAATTTCTAGGCACATATGATCTCCCCAAAGTGACTAGAGATGACCTAGACAGGTTAAACACAGAAATCACAACTGAAGAAATCATAAAGACAATTGAATCCCTTAAAAGTGGGAAAGCCCCAGGCCCAGACGGGTACTCTAATTTGTACTATTCGACCTTTAAAGAACAGTTAGCCCCGTACATACAGCAACTATTCAAAGACATCTTCCAAGGTAAACCCACGCCACAAGAACTCAACCAAGCAACACTAATATTTCTCCCAAAACCAGGAAGAGACCCCCTAATAGCTAAAGATTATAGGCCCATATCCCTGCTAAACGGGGATGTAAAAATCCTGGCCAAAATAATGGAAACCAGACTAGCCAAATTTGTACCCCGACTGATCCATAAAGATCAAGTGGGGTTCATTCCCTTTAGGCAGGCAGGGGACAATATTAGAAGAGTGCTTAATGTCTTCCATGTGGCCTCCCTAAAGAACACTCAACGATGTACTGTGGTAATTGATTTAGAAAAAGCATTCGACTCCATTGAATGGACATACCTACATGCGACACTTGACAAATTTGGAATAGAGGGCAACTTCCTAAAGGTTATTAATTCACTATATAACAACCCCACAGCCAAACTGAACCTACCGGGAGAAACTCAAACCCCCATAAACATCCAGAGGGGCACAAGGCAGGGCTGCCCACTCTCACCACTTCTGTTTGCCGTGGCCATAGAGCCACTAGCCCAAGCAATAAGATCGAACGTGGAAATCAAGGGAGTAAACGTAGGGCTACACCAACTCAAATGCAGTCTCTTCGCGGACGATATATTATGCACGCTCACAGATCCGCTACAGTCTATCCCTGCCCTACTGTCCCTGATGGAGTTGTTTGGTACAATATCAGGTCTCAAAATCAATGTAGACAAAACAGAGGCAATCCACTCAAATATTCCAAAAGCACATATTAAAATGTTAAAAGATAGATTCCATTTCTCATGGCCCAAAAAACATATGACAAACTTAGGGATCAACATTACCCCAAAGCTAACAAACTTATATCAGGCAAACTTCCCCCCCCCCCCCCCCATATATAAAGAGCTAAACCAAGACATGCTAAAATGGGACAAATTCCATCTCTCATGGACAGGAAGAATAAGTGCAACCAAAATGAATATCCTCCCCCGCCTACTCTACATCTTTAGAACCCTACCAATCAAAAAAAAGGGCCAGGAACTAGACAGGTTTCAGAAAGCGGCCTTTAGATTCATATGGGGATTTAAAAAAGCAAGAATTAACAAACAAATCATGCATAAAAGCAAAACTTCAGGTGGATTGAGCTGTCCAAATTTAAAAAAATATTACAGAGCAGCACAAATCGCATTCTTACCGCAGGCACACTCACCAGAGCACCAGCCCTTATGGGTGTTCCTGGAAAACCACCAGATGAAACCACACAAATGGGACACTTTAATCTGGGACCCCACTATAGCTCCCTCAACCAACCTAGGGGAAAACAACCCCATGATTAAACTCTCTCTAGGAGAATGGGTGAGGGTCAACTCCAGGCGTCAACTGATTCCTAACTCATCCCCCATGTCCCCCATTTGCAATCCTACCAAATTAACAGAGGAAATGGGAGAAAATTCTAAAGTCTGGTGGACTTCAAGAAAATTAGACAAACTAGAGGCATGGACACATAAAGGAGACATGTTGACTAACGAAGAATTCATACACAAATATAACTTGCCACAAAAGGAATACTTCAATTATAACAAGCTACACCATATAGTAACTACCAGAATTAAAACATGGGGAAAGCCTCACAGCACCTGGTTCTCCTTAATATGCAGCAAAGTCCCTCTAACCAGGGGAATACTAGGAGAACTATATGCAATAAGCAACGATACGGCAGAAAAAAAACCCCCAAAGCATATAAAACTCTGGGAACAAGACATAGGACAGACATGGGACATGGACAAATGGAACAAGATAAGTAAACACCTAACAAAAGGGTCTCTATATTTTAGCCACATGGAGACATCAGCAAAGGTATTCTATAGGACTTATCACACCCCAGATAAAATACATAGAATTAACCCATCGGCTTCCTCAGATTGTTACAGAGGGTGCAAAATCAAAGGCACATTTTACCACATATGGTGGGAATGCCTGATAGCCCAAAACATGTGGCAAGAAACAACAAACTTAGCGTCAACTATAGTTGGTTCCACAGTCCTACCCACCATCGATGGATGCTTATTGGGTTTGCCAGTCGAGACTCTTAACAAAAACCAAAACAAATGGCTGCAATACCTTATGTTAGCAGCCAAGAGCCACTTAGCCCAAAACTGGATGAAGCAAACATTAAAAATAAAGTACATAATCCATAAGCTGAACTACATTATGACATACGAGCAAATGACTAACTCACTGTCAAACACAATCCCCAAATACCTAGAAGTATGGGAGGATTGGAGTACATTAGTACACTCATTTCAAATTTAACAGATCATGAAGAGGCAGGCTCAGCCAGAAAACAAAATACAGAGGACAAAAAAAAAAGAAAGAGGGGGGGGGAGATTGGATCAAGAGGCGAGCTCACCCCACTGATCCCAGCATGGGGTGCCCCGGGAGCCGGCAAGAGTCGGGAAGAGAACAAGGTAACCAGAAAGGTATAAAAATAAAGGTACAAAGTAGGTTGTAAATGTTATTAAATAAGTTATTGTATGCATTGTGGCCGACCTGCGTGTCAAATCTTGTATAAGCAAAAGTTAACTGCACTTATGAGAATAAAAACCCTTTTTGATAATAAATTGCAACTAGTGATGTCGCGAACATCAAATTTTCGGTTCGCGAACAGCGGACCCGAACTTCCATCAAATGTTCGCGAACGGGCAAACATCGGCGAACCCCATAGACTTCAATGGGCAGGCGAATTTCAAAACCCACAGGGACTCTTTCTGGCCGCAATAGTGATGGGAAAGTTGTTTCAAGGGGACTAACACCTGGACTGTGGTATGCCGGAGGGGGGTCCATGGCAAAACTCCCACGGAAAATTGCATAGTTGATGCAGAGTCTGGTTTTAAGCCATAAAGGGCATAAATCACCTAACATTCCTACATTTTTTGGAATAACATACTTTAAAACATCAGGTATGATGTTGTATCGATCAGGTAGTGTAAGGGTTACACCCGCTTCACAGTAACAGACCAATCTCCCCGTTTAATGCACCTCAAACAACCGCAAACAGTCCCTTTGCACAACCGCAAACTCCCCATTTGCACAAGGTTGGATACCAAGCTAGCCATGTCCCGTTCCTTGTCCTCACTGATGTCATTGAAGGTCTCTTCCTCCACCCAGCCACCAAGGGTCCCTGAAAGGTGACAACAAGCCCCCTGGGATGCCTGCTGTGTTTGGTCTTCCACCTCCTCAAAGCCACCTTCCTCCTCTGACTCCTCTTCTTCAGACTCCCAGAGTCTGGGTGCTTCCACTGCCCAGCATGGAAGATTATACACAGGTCAGAGTCTGGGGGCTTCCACTGCACAGCATGGAAGATTATAAACAGGTCAGAGTCTGGGGGCTTCCACTGCACAGCATGGAAGATTATACACAGGTCAGAGTCTGGGGGCTTCCACTGCCCAGCATGGAAGATTATACGCGTTGCCTCTGTTTGCGTTATTATAAGGTGTGTACTGTTACGTAGTACTATTCCTATCGGTTTAATCCCTGTTACGTCCACTATCAGGGGACGTGTATATGGCTTGGATTTTTGGAAGCGGGAGATGGAAAAAGATGCTTGGTCGGTCCTCCCAATTCAAATTTGGGGCACTGCGCGTGCAATCTAAGGTGCCACCAGATATGAGTGTCACTGTGCAATGGCAAAAGTTGGCAGAGTAGATACAATAGGCTTCACACACACGCCTGTAGGCAGGCAATTGCTATTCAATCTATTACAGTCAAAAAAGTGTTGTTTTATGTCACTGAGCACAATATAAGCTGTGAGCCTGACACAGGCAGGCAACTGAAATTAGATTACAGGAAAAAAATGGTTGTTTTCAATGTATGTTACACCACCAGGTATGAGTAGTGAAAATAAGCACAATATAAGCTGTTAGGTGTTAGCCTGTCACACACACACTCTGGCAGGCAGGCATAGATTACACAAAAAAAATATAAAATAAAATAAATGATGTTCAAAGTTTCCTCAATGATAAAGTATAGGGGGCAAACCGAAAAGCGCATGTGTTCGCCGCTCGCGGCGGACGCGAACATGCAAAAATCGCAGCAAATAGTTCTCCGGCGAACTGTTCGGGACATCACTACTTGCAACAAATTCACTGGCGGTCAAGCCCATAACCCTCAAATGGAGCTAAAAACTAGAGAGGACCCACTAGGGGGGTAAAGTCCTAGCCGTAGCACTGTACATGCAAATATACACACACTACTGTACTTATTAGTAAAGGAAAAATGATGTTAGGTATTCAAATTAATAGCACAACATTCTCAAATTCGCAAATCTGCAATATAAAATACGTTATTGCCAGTTTAATTACTGTGTTATATTGATCCTGGCAATCAATGTGTTATTACACATAATGGAACTCACATGGACTAGAATATAATACTTATTGATTTCTTAATATTGCATTATTTCTGTAATGTGGGTCCAATCGAACCCCGTAATTGAAACCCGTAAGGCTTTGAAATCTAACCTCTATTTTTCGTAATGATGACAATCTCTGTTGCCATTGGCTCCATCTAAACCCGTAACTATGGGTTTGACTAATTGATCATTTTCAACATCCAACGTGCGAAAAATGGTTTATGGGTTTGTGTCTACGGCCCGTCACTCGTGTCATGGTCTAATTTAATAGCTCTGTAACGCAGCCAAATTTCAAATCTGAAGCCTTTGTGTGCTTGCCAATGACTCTACGGGCTTCGAATTTAATAGGGTTGTCATTGAGGTGTTTATCCATCAGGAAGGATATCACTGTGGACTATAGTACTCTAGTTTTTCATGTGTATATTGATGTATCTGGGTATCAGGGGCGAAGGAACTTGGGGGGATGGGGGAACAAATCCTCCCCCAGATTATATAAACAGGGAACAAAAAAAAAAGCAAATTTAAACTTAATAATGCATTACCAGATTTGGTCTCTAGATGGCGTCATCACTATGATGCAGTATGTCTTTCCTGTGAAAGCTTAATTTATATATATATATATATATATATATATATATATATATATTTTATCCTTTTTAATTATATTGAGGGACAGGTGGGTGGATTCCAGGGAACAATGAAAATGTAAACAACGAAAAAAATGTTTTTTAAGGTGCTCTGCAGTTCTGGGGTCCCCCAAAAGCAGGACCGGGTGCACCAGTGGTAGATCCACCCCTGTTATCTGTCCTGGGAGTACGCTCTTTCTCATTTAACTGCACTCATGACTTCGCCCTACATGTAAACTGCAATATCATCTCTCATGCGCAGTTCAATGATTTGCCAAATTTTGATAACAATTGTAATGCATGTGTGCGCCTGAGCATACAGGCATTACACACACTTTTAATTATTAAACATCACTGATGGTTTAGTAATTTAGGTAGCTTAGAATTTGCAACAATATTTACATAAATATAACTACAAAATAAATATGTTAAAATGCACTTAGCTGCAATTATGTTTAATTTATAGGCAGGGGCGGCATGTTACATAGGAGCAAATGGACAACCACCCTCCCAAACTTAATGCCCTGACTTAATCCCCCCATCAATTACTTAATTGTATAATTGATATAATAAAAAAGTAAAAAATAATTTTATCATGTTTAATATTCAGTTTTTTTAATAGCTGCTGCTGTCACTTTGAATTACAAAACCCTTTGGCTGCAGTTAAACACATTGACTTATGACATATAGCTCCTTGCTGGTGACTTGCCTAGAAATACAAATCAGGGTGCATGTGAGAATAAAAAAAAAAAAAAGAGTCAAAATGCTGCCTTTGTCTAATATGTGCATTAAACTATAGGACTGAGCCTGTCTGTCAAATGCAGCATCACCCAATCAGAATGGCCTGGAGGGAAATGTTCTGTATCCTGAAGGGGCAGCCCCTGTATCCTGAAGGGGCAGCCCCTCTCCCCCTGAAAGTGAATACATTGGTGCAATCTCAATAAAGTTAATTGAAAAAAAACAACTCCCAGCTCGCAGTGCATGCAGATAGAGGGAGCTGCATGTAGAGATTCAGTTTTGTCAACACTCTGGTGGTGTAATTGATTCTGACTACCCTGCTCCACACACCAAGCTTGTGACCTGTCTGTCACCACCCCGAACTATACCAGACAAAAGCAGCTGCAGAGCTCAGGTGAGTCCATATCCCTCTCTGTGTCACTGTCAGGACACCTTCACCCTCTGTCAGTGTCTCTCCCTTACAAATAAATCTCCTTGTGTCTTGTTGTCAGTGTTTCTGGTTGTGCTTATCCACATGTTCTTCATGGCAAAGATACTGGAGTTAGATGGCAGTTCCTACTCCAGTGTACTGCACTTTGTCTGACCTCTCTAAAGTGACCTGTCCATCTTGGGTGACCCTTCATGATATATGTCACAGCTCCATTGAGCCCCTTCACCACGACAAGGTAGCAATCCAGAGGGGGTCCTATGTCTTAGTCTCTCTCTATGTCCAAAAGTATTTATAAGGAGACAGTATACTTACCATATTTTTCTGTGTATAAGACAATATCTTTTACCCAAATGTTTAAGTTTAAAATAGGGGGTCGTCTTATACATGGAAAATGCTTCAAAACTGTTGCTGTTTTGCAGGCACTCCCCCGGGGATCATAACTGGATGTCTAGCACACAAAGTCCCTCCTGGCTCTGGATTGGGCTGCTGGGGGCTCCTGGCTCTGGATTTGGGACTACTCGGGTTGAGTGTCTGCTGGGGGCTCCAAGCTCTTGCTGGGGGGCTGCATGGGGTGAGGGTCTTCTGGGGGCACTTGGATCTGGATGTGGGGCTGCATGGGGTGAGGGTCTTTTGGGTGCTCCTAGCTCTGGATGGGGGTCTGCACGGGCTGAGGGTCTTTTGGGGGCTACTGATTCTTGATGGAGACATGCACGGGGTGAGGGTCTTCTGGGGGCTCCTGGCTCTGGATGGGGGCTGCATGGGATGAGGGTCTGGTGGGGGCTCCTTGCTCTGGATGGGGGCTGCATGGGGTGAGGGTCTTCTGGGGGCTCCTGGCTCTAGATTGGGGGCTGCACGGGGTGAGGCTCCTCTGGGGGCTCCTGGCTCTGGATGGGGGGCTGCACAGACTGAGGGTCTTTTGGGGGCTCTTGGCTCTTGATGGGGACAAGCACGTTGTGAGGGTCTTCTGGGGGTTCCTGGCTCTGGATGGGGGCTGCATGGGATGAGGGTCTGGTGGGGGCTCCTTGCTCTGGATGGGGGAGGGGCAAGGTCTCTATCTTCCGCCCCACCAACTTGGAAAGTCACATGCCTCCACTGTTTATATTGCTAAAACCATCAAACACATTTCACATTGTTATATTTATATATAACACATATTTTTGTATTAATACTACAAAATTTACTTAAGAAATTTAATTTTTGGAATATGGACTACTGTTATTCAGAGTTGGCCGGCAATAAATAAACTTGAAACAAAGAAAACAGTCTGTAAATACACACATACATTAGATCTCCATTATACAGCCTATCCTCCTGTGGGCTGTAATCTCTACTATGAGAGGCCTCCGAACTGCAGATGTTTACAGCTGCCAGTCACAGGGCTCCTCAGACTATAATCAAACACTGACACTGTATGACCTCCCTAAGTTCAATTAAGGACATATCAATAATAAAATATATAGTAATGTGTGCCCCTTCAATCTCAGTGGCATCACAACAGGTAACACCCTCAGGCACTGGCTGTGACGTGACACATCAAAGATCCCCACTCACTGACCTCAGCCTCACTCTGCTGTTTACACGACATCCTCAACAACCAGCACTTGACGCGACAATGACTTTACTGACCCAAACTGCTAGCAATAGGGACTGAGCATCTTTGTGCTCCATTGGACACCCTGATCGCCCTTGGCATCCAGGGAAAGATCATTATGAAACTAGGTGACGTGATTGATAGGAGGTGGTAGGTGGGCATGATTTTTCTACTAATGTAAGTTCCACCGTTGACGCTGTTAATGGCGCATTTTTTCTTTAATCAAGCAAACTTTATTGATGCAAACATATGAACATATCGTAATAATATAGATTTCTATTGCATGCAGTTCAATGTTTTGCCGACATTTAACAACAATTGTAATGCCAGCATGCGTCTGCACAGAACTCCAGCTATACACACACATTACTAATTAAGTAAAACTTCCAGATGTGCAAGCCAGGTTCCGCAAATGAAGAGGCACAAGAGATAAAATTGCCAATGTCCAATGGATTAAAGAGAAAGCAAAAGAGTTCCAGAAAAGCATTTACTTCTGCTTTATAGATTATTCTAAAGCCTTTGACTATTACAAGCTCTTAAAGAGATGTGAGTACCAGATCATCTCATCCATCTCCTAAAGAATCTGTATGTGGACCAAGAAGCCACGGTCAGAACCGAACATGTGACAACAGAATGGTTCAAGATAGTAAATGGAGTGCGACAACGTTGTATATTGTCACCTTTTCATTTAACTTATAGGCAGAGTATATCATGAGTAAGGCTGAGCTGGATGAATCGAAAGCCGTAATCAATATTGCTGGAAGGAATATCAACAACCTCAGATACGCTGATGATTCTACTTTGATGTCTGAAAGTGAGGAGGAACTAAAGGACTTATTGATGAGGGTAAAAGAAGAGAATACAAAAGTGGCCTCCTGCTCAACATTAAAAAGACGAAGATCATGGCAAACGGCAATCTCAGTTCCTTCCAAATAGACCGGGAAGAAGTGGAGGCAGTGACAAATTTAAATGGTGAATGTAGCCATGAAATTAAAAGACTTTTTGCTTCTGGGGAGGAAAGCAATGGCAAGCTTGGATAAGCTAGTAATACTGTACGTTAAGATATTAAACATTCAACAAAGGTCCGCATAGTTGAGATGACAGAATTCCTTAGAGAAGACTCTAATGCTGGTAAAGTTTGAAGACACAAGAAGAAGAGGACGGCAGAGCCAGAGATGGATAGATGAGGTTACTGAAGCAATGAACATGAACTTGATGGAGCTCAGTGGGGCAATGCCTGAGTGATGTAGCATGCGTGCTGTGGTCCATAGGGTCATGGAGAGTCAGACGTGACTGAACGATTAAACAACAACATACACTGTGACCGAGTACCCCCAAGAGTCGGGGTAAGCTACATAACCTTGAAGGTTTCTATACAAGAAGAACGAAAGAGTTAACTCCTGGAACAGAGTTCACAACAGGAGATGTTTACAGCATTTAAAAGAGACACCCAGAGAGATTGGTGTGGCCCCTCCAATTATTCACTGCAGAGTGAGAATTGAGGGCACAGGCTCTGTTAGGAACCTAAGGTGGCAGTCTCTTTGTAAGGCAGCCATTTTGACTACAATCTGCATGGCTGTATGGAGTACAGTATTGAGAAGTTGTTCCCTGACTTTGAAGTGAGAAAGGTGCCGCTTACTGAAAAGACACAGAGACTGAATCAAGGAGCTATTAATCCAAGCAGCAGAAAAGAAGGTGAAAGTCTGGACTTAAGAATTACAGGCCAGTGACTTTTTATATAAACTGGTTATGGTTTTGTATGCTCCCTCCCAGGATTAGCTGGGAGCAGCCTGGTTAGAAAGGGATCGAATAAAAAGTATAGGTAGCACTCTGACAGAGCTAGGCAAATCATTTTTTTTTTTTTTTATTGTGTCATATTTGTATACTGGCAAAAATATATTCTAGTAAAATTTAAAAAGCATTAAAGCCTCCTGTATAATTGTGTACTGTCTGAAATATGGCTGCAAACAGAAGAGATTGGTAGTTTTCCAAAACTGGTGTCAGAGGTGCGGTACCTCATCTTGGTTTTGAAGACAGAACAAGCTGCAGCATGGGGGAGGCATTGAAGGCCTTATTGCAAGCTACAGTAGCACAGCAAGCAATAATAGTCAACAGCAGGTATTAAATAAATTACAGGCAACCAAAGTTGCTCAGTACCAGAGACAGACAATTGCAAGCAAGAGGGAGATTAGAGAGTAATGGCTGAGACAAGCAGAAGAGGATAGAGCATTTCCTGCATATACTACTTTTATTATGACAATTACTATTGTTACTTTATTATTACAATAATACATTGTACAATACTTATCTTCTAATACTAAGATACATATTACTCACTTAGCGTTTATTTACCTTTTAACAGAAAGGCGTTGATTTACTTTTTCATATTATTTCCAAAGGTAGATTCTAAAGAGGGTTTTCTTTTTACTATAAGTTTAGATCTAATCTTGCTGCTCCCAATCTGTTTTGTGTATTATTTTGCAAAACTTCTTATGTGATATGAAGCCTCACTGTGTAAGGTGCTGTGAATTTTGTATTGAAAAGTAGAATTCATCTGTACACTGGGTGTTTTCTTTTTACAGAAATAAAAGACATTTATACTGTCTTCAGATTAGATTTTCCGTAGGGAACAAATGAGAAAAAGTCAGAATTATTTGACTTTGCTGACCTGGATTTCTGAGGTAGTGAATTACTTCTCAAAGCAGATCCCAATCATTTTGGTATACCCCTGAGAACTTGTATCAAATACATGATAACTATGTGACATGAACACTGCTTTTTGGAATAATATTAATGCCGTTGACTGGTAAGGTAAATGTGATGATAATATATGAATTATAATTTGACTGACAGTAACATTTAGAGGTCTACATTCATTGGCCACCTTCAATTTCAATGCCGCAGTTAGCGTTATGCAGGCTGTAAGCCTGCGGGCTTAAGATTTGCTACAATTATAGAGCGATTAAATTGAACAAGGCCGCAAGTTAAGGGCTGAAGCTTCGAGACCATAAACCCTGCTTTCATATCTAACACTTCCGGGTATCTGAACCGATGAAGTGCGCCAAAATCAAGCAAGGCCATCATTAGTGATATTGTCATAAGCCAGTTGACCAATAGGAACCGGTGAACATCAATTAACGCTGCAGAAACGTGTTTAAAAGGAGCGAAAACCATAAGTCCTTGACTGTGCTGTAACTGAGCAAGTCAACACACAGGTCTACACGTTGGGGGGTTTCTGAGTTTTGGAGAGAGAGAGAAGGAGTAGTTTTGTAAGTATTTTTCTATTTTGACTAATAAGAAATATTAACACTTAATTTACACATAATTACTGATATCACATAATTCATACACATAGATTAATACCTGCACATACCAATACATAGTGAGAGGACACAGTGCACCTACCTACCCCCCCCCCCCCAATACCGGCACCAACCCCCCCAATACCCATTACCTATACTATAATACACATAATACACACATTCTTGTTTTACCTCATACACATACAGGTTTATATTATATTGATTTTCCCTATATTTATTTCAAAATTTCCAGGAGAGTAGAGGAGGGAAGGGGGAGAGCGAGGAGAGGAGGAGAGAGGGGAACACCTGAGGAGTTGCCAAATAGATCCAAAGAGATTTGATAACCACAAGAGAGTACATGTATGGGTGTGCACACTGGGGCATATGCAGATACAGACTCTGTAGGACTGTTAAAATCATTGCTGCGAACTGGTCACAGATTGGTCAGCCTCACACACTGCACAGCAGATTCACCTAAGCATGTGTCCTAATGAACTGCATTTTACTGCAATTATATATATTGACATGAGCCATGATCTTCAATGCTCATGATACATTTCAATGTAGAAAATCCAAACTTAAACACTATTGTCCTTTCATTTCAGTACCCATGAGGCATACCCCGCCCACAGAGACACAGGCAGAGACTCCACAGGAGGAGGAATCACATCCGCCCGCGCAAGCATCCACCTACTTTGTTTACAGGCTCCATTATGGGCTCCATTATGGGCTCCTGTAAACAACAATTGCTCAACTGAATCAAGGCCATTGTCTTTAAACAAGAAGAAAAAGATTAGCGACACTGTATTAGCAGTCTAATATACCAAGGCTGAAAAAAGTGCAATTGCACTGATATAATGCAAATGCATTTAGATTGCATCACTCCAAGTTAGATTACCAGTGTATTCCCTTTATTGGTAAATGATCAAAAACAGCACATTTTCAAACCAAATTGCCCTTTGTCAAGCTGCATACAGTTAGGAATATCCCACCATTTTTAATGCAAATGGTAGGCAACACGAAATTAGTGTCGGTGACCTCACTTCCTCCAGTATTTGCATATGTAAACAAGGAAGTGTACAGCTTTATTTGTCAATCTACATACAAATAAGAATACCGCTAGCCTTTTTTACAAGATTTGGCAGACAATAAGAGATTAATCATAGTTACCTCACATTTTCCAGTGTTTGCATAAGTAAACAAGGAAATAAAAAGCTATATTTTTAACAAAGCTTGAATGCATAAGCATAAAGAGAATGCCTTCCAAACCAAAATAGTAGAATTAATCCCAGCAGTAAATGAACAGTGTAAAACACCATAAAGTTTTTAAAAAATAAATAAAAACTAATAGCCAGAAAAAATAAAACACAAACTAAGCTGAACAAATCAGCCACAGACATTTTTTCTGAACATAATCTGAGAGACAATATATTTAATGTTATCTCGGTTATGTATGGGTATACTGGTTTAGTGCACCTGAAGAAATTTTATAGTGCATCCACATTTGTTATTGACAGAGAAGAAATCTCTTAAAGACTGAAACACTGAGTGATTAGGAAGATAGAAGACATGGAGCATCTAACAGTTCCATGGAATCGGAAACCAAGTATTTTTTAGGCAACATTTGGGTAATATTTAAATTGTTGGAATATAAGTGCCACAGTTCCCAAATGTTCCTACTTTTGTGATATATTAGTAAACTGGATGTAATACCAGCTCCAAAGCTACATTTTTGATTTAGGAGATCCTTGGCAATACTGCGATAGATGGGCTGGGCCTGTGCAATTTTTTACTTTGATTACAAGTATTACATAGGAGAAGTGTTTTATTTTGTGGGAGGAATATATGTGGGATCATATGTAGGATAGCATATGGTATCATCTTATGGATTTCCATCTGTAAGCAAGAAGTTGTCCAGGCAGGTATAGACACCATATGTATATAATAGTTTTCCTCTGATTCAAATTCCTCCAGCATAATGCTGAGGTTGTTGGTAATATTTTAATCAGTTTTTTTTCTGCTAGCCTATGCCATCTTTGTATAAGTTTAAAATAAAAGATACTTTTGCCCAACAGTATAATAGAGGAGCTGGTGGGAACTTCTCCCAAGAAAGCATTAATTTGGCTGTAATGGAGCTTTTGTTCATGGTCAAAAAATTATAATAGCTTGTTGAAATATTTTTTTTTACAATACTGGGTAATTTCCAGAACTGGTCAAGTAACTTGGGAAAGGTGCTGGTGTCTAAAAGATATTTGTGGTTTTAAAGCATACAGGCATGTACCTGTCTGTTTGAGAATCAATCTCATTTAAATAATCTGTTTGTAGCTAATTAATTCAGGGAAGGTGATAAAAAATTTTACGAGAAGAGTGTTGAGTTTGGTATAATTTGCTCTAAAATGCAATATAGAGTAAGGTGATAGGTCTTTAGCTAATTGATTTTATTGTGTAATATGCTAATATGATAGACCCCTGCGGAATGTTAACATAATATAATAATATAATCCTGCACTAAGTATGCAATAACTTTTCTACTTGCCATAACCTACTGTTCATCTGATCAGAGTCTCACTCCAGCCTTATTTCACAGTTGCCTGAATCAGACTCACACTGAGGAGACCCATATAATGGTGAAACTGCAGTATGTGAGGGTTCTGCCAATATACCCTAACATGAATATGTTTTGCTTGAGATTTGGGCAAGAGATTTGCATATCACTGCCTAGTATCCTTAGCGGCAGTGCTAACACTGTTCACTGATAGTCTGATATTCTAACCTGCTTAAGACATGTAAGTGCTCATAATGATTTTTTCTTTCCTTATCGCATATGCAGTGGTGTGTTTTACAATAACCTTTCTACCCACTTAAGTATAAATACTTGTATAATATTAAAGAATACTACATTTAATAGAACAAATAAAACTAAGTGAATTATTTAGGCATTCAGCTTACTAACTCATACAACACACTATACAAAGACAACTTTAAACCATTCTTACAAACCATAATATCAGCCCTGGATCGCATTTTGACCCAATTTCCTGGCTAGGCAGGATAACAACTGAAAAAATTAATATTCTTCCTAGAATTCTTTATCTCTATCAGACATCACCCATACCATTAGACCAGACATTACTCAAAATCTCGCAGACTCATATTGATACATTTTATTTGGGGGCATAGACATAGAGTAGCAAGAGCAATTGTGTGTTTATCTAAATGTAAAGAGGAATTAGCCCTTTCAAATCTCCCAAGGAGTAGCTCTTTGAAAAATTCAAGGCTGGCACCTTCCTATAGTAAAAAAAGATTGAAGAACATTCAAAACAATCTATTAAGTATCAATTACCTCTCCCATTATGTTTTGCTTCCAAAGAAACATAGACCTAGCATCTGCCTAGGGTATCCTAACATATTACACTTTTTAAAAATCTGAACTCAAACAGGGGACAAATATATACATTTTGTGCATTTCAATGGGTAAAGAAAGAGGTTACACCTATATACTATTTACACAATATGGTTGTCTATTGGTCTTACTGTTACCACTGTAAACACTAACACACTTATGATATATTAATTTAACATATGAGGAGTTAAATAATTTCCTTTGTACAAATTCAATTTCTGAGTCTAGTAAACAAGTCAAGGTTAGACTTGACCAAGCCAATGCTGGATATGTTAGACATTAGCAGAGGCCCGCCTCGCGGGTCCTGAAAGAACCTTAGAGGTCCATAAAGGACCCAAACAAAATAAAAAAATTAACCCATGCTGTGGTGGCACAATAAGTACCCCCCGACACCGAAAATTAACTCCATCACTCATGGGTGTCAATATAGACCCTCATGAGACTATAATTAACCTTCTCAGTCCAATAGGGGTCTATATGGACCCCGATAGGACACTATTAAGCACTATATTAACACTATAAGTGCCAAGATGGTCCTACAGGACCCTTATGACACAAAGTCTAAGCACTATACTACACTATTAATCATAACTATACCCAATAATCCCCTACCCTATTAACCCCTACCTTACATTATTAACCCCAATCCTACCATATTTAGTTCTATTAACCCCCTCTAACTAGTCCTGTTTAACCCTATCTTGTCCTATTTAGACCTAACTAGTCCTCATTAACCCTTACTGGGCCTATTTATCTCCAAATGTACCCAGTAAACCCCTATCCTATGAATTCCATCTTACCCTACCCAATTAACCCCTACACTACCTACCTAATCCCCTAATAAAACCCCTAAAACCTCACTAATTACAGAAAATAAAAAACCTAGATTACAGAAAATAAAAAAGCCTAGATCACAGAAAATAAAAAACCTAGATTACAGAAAATGTTTAAAAAAATGATCACAGAAAATAAAAGAGCAACATTAAATAAAACAAAAAGCAACACTACATAAAATATAAAACCCACGAACATACAAATAAATAAAAGCTACTCACAATAATTAATAAAACTACAACATAAAACAAGCACATGACTATCAACATAAACAACAGACCTACACCAACAATAAAACAAAGGGTAAATTACACCATTTACCTTGCCAAAATGCCCCTCCAGTGATTATGGTCTTCTGTGTTTTCTCCCAGACAAGGGCCCTTCCAAAAATGCCCACAGGTCCGGTCACACCTTCAATAAAAAGAAACATTACAATTAATACATAAATACATACAACATGTAATATAATATAGGCCTAATTGGCCACTTACCTGTCCAAAATGCCCATCCAGGGATGCCCGGGTCTTCCTTCAGTCTTGGCAGGCAGGGCCCCTCCAAAAACAATCCAACCTCCTAAAAAAATAAAAAAAATAATAGAGCTCCTCCCTTATAGACCCTTATGGAACTGCTGGGGTTAAATAGAGGCTTATGGGGGTCTGTATAGACCCCCATGACTGATAGGGTTGATTTTTATAGCATCGCAGGTCATTTAAGGTATTTTAAGGACCTGCACGGTGCCACTTTTAAATATTAAATGCTGCAGGGATCCCTATTGGGACCCCCACACCAAGTTAATGTGGGGATCCTCCGGGGGTCCCATTGTAGATCCCGCAGCATAGAGGGGTTAATGTTAGTTGCTGCATGGGTACTTACAGTAACCCCGCAGCATGGGGTTAATGTTCTGTGTGCAGCGGGCCCTTTAAGGACCCGCAGCAGGAAGATTAAATGTTTAAATGCTGCAGAGGTCCCGATAGGGACCTCTGCAGCAAGGGGTTGATATGGAGACCCTGTGGGGATAGCAATCGGGAACCCGCATCATGGGGTTGATGTAAGGACCATGCAGCAGGGTTGTCAACTGTATTTATCCAAGTCTTACAGGCTTCAAAGCCCTAGGGCTTGGAGGATGGAAACACTGATGTCATGATGACAATCTCTGTTTCCATTGGCTGTTGCTATAGGTGAAGTTAAGGGCTTCATCTTCAGGCCCGTAATTGCTACTTCCAACGGCATGGTGGATGATTCTCAGTAAGGGGGACTAACTTGTGGGCTAGGATAATTGACTAGCTAAGTACAAGTTACGGCTACTCGAGCAAGTAGCCCAAAAGTAGCAAATCAGGTATTTACTAGCAAGTAAAAAAACCCAATTGAATGAGGCCCAATGTATATGTTATGGACATTAGTGGTTACTTCTATTATATGAAGTGATGAATAATAAGATTTATATTAATCTGATTATTGTTGTTGTTGTTTAGTCCGACTCTCCGTGACTCTCCGTGACTCTATGGACCACAGCATGTCAGGTGCATCTCTCACTGCCCCTCTGAGCTCCATCAAGTTCATGTGACCTCATCTATCCACCTCCACCTCTGTCATCCCCTTCTTCTTGTGCCTTCAATCTTTCCCAGCATCAGAGTCTTTTCTAGGGAATCCTTCCTTCTCATAATATGGCCAAAACACTTGAGCTTCAGCCTCATGATCCTACCTTCTAGTGAATAGTTTGTCTTGATTTCCTGAAGTATTGATTTATTGGATCTTCTTGCAGTACAAGGGACTCTAAGCAGTCTTCTCCGACACCATAATTCAAAGGCATCAATTCTACGACACTCAGACTTCTTTATAGTCCAGCTCTCACATCCATATTTTACTACTGGGAATACCATATTTTGAATCACGCAGACCTTTCTTGATAGTTTAATATCTTTACTTTTTACTAGCTTGTCCAAGCTTGCCACAGCTTTCCTCCGCAGAAGCAATCATCTTTTAATGTCATGACTACAGTCACCATCTGCAGAGATCTTGGATGCAAGGAAAATAAAATCTGTCACTGCCTTTACAGTGGATATAAAATGTCTACACACCCCTGTTAAAATGTCAGGTTTCTGTGCTGTAAAAAAATGAGACAAAGATAAATAATTTCAGAACTTTTTCCACCTTTAATGTGACCTATAAACTGTGCAACTCAATTGAAAAACAAACCGAAATATTTTAGTTGTAGGGAAGAAAAATAAAAAATAATGTGGTTGCATAAGTCTGCACACTTTCTTATAACTGGGGATGTAGCTGTGTTCAGAATTAAGCAATCACATTCCAAATCATGTTAAATAGGAGTCAGCATACACCTGCCATCATTTAAAGTGCCTCTGATTAACCCCAAATTAAGTTAAGCTGCTCTAGTTGGTCTTTCCTGAAATGTTCTTAGTCGCATCCCACAGCAAAAGCCATGGTCCACAGAGAGCTTCCAAAGCATCAGAGGGATCTCGTGTTAAAAGGTATCAGTCAAGAGAAGGGTACAAAAGAATTTCCAAGGCATTAGATATACCATGGATCACAATGAAGACAGTCATCATCAAGTGGAGAAAATATGGCACAACAGTGACATTACCAAGAACAGGAGCTCCCTCCAAAATTGATGAAAAGACGAGAAGAAAACTAGTCTGGGAGGCTACCAAGAGGCCTATAGAAACATTAAAGGAGCTGCAGGAATATCTGGCAAGTACTGGCTGTGTGGTACATGTGACAACATTCTCCTGTATGCTTCATATGTCTGGGCTATGGAGTAGAGTGGCAAGACAAAAGCCTTTTCTTACGAAGAAAAACATCAAAGCCAGGCTACATTTTGCAAAAACACATCTGAAGTCTCCCAAAAGCATGTGGGAAAAGGTGTTATGATCTGATGAAACCAAGGTTGAACTTTTTGGCCATAATTCCAAAAGATATGTTTGGCACAAAAACAACACTGCACATCACCAAAAGAACACCATACCCACAGTGAAGCATGGTGGTGGCAGCATCATGCTTTGGGGCTGTTTTTCTTCAGCTGGCACTGGGGCCTTAGTTAAGATACAGGGAATTATTAACAGTTCCAAATACCAGTCAAGATTGGCACAAAACCTTCATGCTTCTGCTAGAAAGCTAATCATGAAGAGGAACTTCATCTTTCAGCATGACAACGACCCAAAGCATACATCCAAATCAACAAAGGAATGGCTTCACCAGAAGAAGATTAATGTTTTGGAATGGCCCAGCCAGAGCCCAGACCTGAATCCGATTGAAAATCTGTTGGGTGATCTGAAGAGGGCTATGCACAGGAGATGCCCTTGCAATCTGACAGATTTGGAGTGTTTTTGCAAAGAAGAGTGGGCAAATCATGCCAAGTCAAAATGTGCCATGCTGATAGACGCATACCAAAAAAGACTGAGTGCTGTAATAAAATCAAAAGGTGCTTTAACAAAGTATTAGTTTAAGGGTGTGCATACTTATGCAACCATATTATTTTATTTTTATATTTTTTCTTCCCTCTACCTAAATGATTTCAGTTTGTTTTTCAATTGAGTTGTACAGTTTTTAGGTCACATTAAAGGTGGAAAAAGTTTTGAAATTATTTATATTTGTCTCATTTTTTTACAGCACAGAAACCTGACATTCAACAGGGGTGTATAGACTTTTTATATTCCCCATCTATTTACCAGGAAGTAAGATTGCCATTTGCCATGATTTTCGTCTTTTTAACATTAAGCAGCAGGCCAACTTTTCCACTCTCTTCTTTTACCCTCATCAATAAATCCTTTAGTCCCTCCTCATTTTCAGCCATCAGAGTAGTATCATCAGCATATCTGAGGTTGTTGATATTCCTTCCAGCAATATTGATTCCGGCTTTGGATTCATCCAGTCCAGCCTTACGCATGATGTACTCGGCATATAAGTTGAATAAATAAAATAAAATAAAGGTGACAATATACAACCTTGTCACACTCCTTTTCCGATCTTGAACCATTCTACTGTCCCATGTTCGGTTCTGACCGTGGCTTCTTGGTCAACATACAGATTCTTTAGGAGGAGGATGAGATGATCTGGTACTCCCATCTCTTTAAGGACATGCTACATTTTGTTGTGATCCACACAGCCACATCCACACGCAAAGCCTTTAGAATAGCCTATGAAGCAGAAGTAACTGTTTTTTTTAACTCTCTTGCTTTCTCTATAATCCAGCAGACATTGGCAATTTGATCTCTTGTGCCTCTTCCTATGCAGAACCCGGCTTGCACATCTGGTAATTCTTGGTCCATATATTGTTGGAGTCCAGGCTGTTGGAAGAGGGTGTTTGCTACTACCAGAGAATTATCTTGACAAAATTCTACTACTCTCTGACCTGCTTAATTTTTTACTCCAATGCCAAATTTGCCAGTTATTCCAGGTGTCTTTTGGTTCTCTACTTTAGCATTCCAATCTTCTATGATGATAGTAACATCTTATCTTGGTGTTTATATCTATGACGTGTTGAATGTCTTCATAGAACTGGACAACTTCAGCCTTTTCAGGCATCAGTGGTTGGAGCATAGACTTGGATCACTGTGATATTAAATGGCTTGCCTTGAATTCGAATTGAAATCTGGATCATTATCATGATAATCATTAGTGGCGGTTGGTGAACTTTCAAGTTGGAGGGGCATCAGAGCAAGACTTGACTCCTCCCCTTACACAGACCCAACCTATTTTTAAACTCTTCCCCCTGTTATAATATTGACCTTTATATGCCCCATCAAATGACTTGCCCCGCCCATTGAAATAGACTCCACCTATTTATTTTTTAATACTGTTCTAGAATCTTGGGATTCAGGCATATAATAACATTTCTCTTGTGCATGAATGCAATGACACTCACCAACAGTTGACTATCCTTCTCAGGGTGTCTTCAATTGTAGTAGTCCAAAGCCGCAGAGTGTTTGGACCTGGAGGTGATATAAAACAAGCAAACAAATCAGAGACTGCAAGACCCCAACCGTACTTAAAAACATGAAACCAAGTGAGACTATCTAGGCCCCAAGCATACCTAAAAACCCATATTATACAAAGCGGGACTATTTAGGCCCCGACCGTAACTAAAAATAAACCTGTTATGTCAAGCCGGACTATATAGGCCCCAACAAGACCTTAAAAACCCACATTACACCAGTCCGGACTATAGAGACCCAAACCGTATCTAAAAAAACATAAAATACCAAGCAGGACTATATAGGCCACAACCAGACTTTAAAAACACACATTACACTATGCAGGATTAAATAGGCCCAAACCTTACCTAAAACACCTTAAAATACCAAGCAAGACTATATAGGCTCCATCCGGACCGTAAAACCCCACATTAGGACTATATAGGCACAAACCCTACCTATAAAAACATAAAATACCAATCAAGACTATATAGGCCCAAAACGGATCTTAAAAACCCACATTACACCAAGCGGGAACATATAGGCCTTAACCGTACCGTTAAAACCTTAAAATACCAAGCGGGACCATATAGACCCTAACTGGACCTTTATAACCTTAAAATACTAAGTGGGACCATATAGGCCAAATAGTACCTAAAAAAAACTTTAAATACCAAGCGAGACTATATAGGCCATAACCAATTCTTGAAACACCCACATTACACCAAGTGGTACCTAAAAAAACCTTAAACTACCAAGCGGGACTAAATAGGCCCCAACCGGACTTTAAAAACCCACATTACAGCAACCAGGACTATATAGGCCCAAACCTTACCTTAAAAAACATAAAATACCAAGCAGGACTATATAGGCCCAATCAGGATCTTAAATATCCACATTACATCAAGCGGGACTATATAGGCCCCAACCGGACCTTCAAAACCCACATTACACCAAGCGAGACCATATAGGCACCAAACATACCTTTAAAACCTTACAATACCAAGCAGGACTATATAGGCCCAAACATGACCTTAAAAACACACATTACACCAAGCAGGAACGAATAGGATTTAACTGGACCTTTAAAACCTTTAAATACCAAGTGGGACTATATAGGCCCCAACCGGACCTTAAAAAAACACATTACACTAAGCAGGACCATATAGGCCCCAACCCACATTACACGAAGCGGTACCTAAAAAAAACTTAAAATACCAAGTGGGACTAAATAGGCCCCAACCAGACCTTAAAACCCCACATTACACCAATCAGGACTGTATAGGCCCAAACCGTACCTTAAAAAACATAAAATACCAAGCAGGACTATATAGGCCCAAACCGGATTTTAAAAACCCACATTACACCAAGCGGGACCATATAGACCCCAACCGGACCTTAAAAACACACATTACACCAAGTGGGACTATATAGGCCCAAACCGTACCTTAAAAAACATAAAATACCAAGCAGGACTATATAGGCCCAAACCGGATTTTAAAAACCCACATTACACCAAGCGGGACCATATAGACCCCAACCGGACCTTAAAAACACACATTACACCAAGTGGGACTATATAGGCCCAAACCGGACCTTAAAAATACACATTACACTAAGCGGGACCATATAGGCCCCCACCAGACCTTTAAAAACTTAAAATAGCAAGCGGGACAATATAGGCCCATACCGGACGTTAAAAATCCACATTACACCAAGTGGGACCATATAGGCTGCAACCGGACGTTAAAAATCCACATTACACCAAGCGGGACCATATAGGTACCAACCATACCTTTAAAACCTTACATTACCAAGCGAGACTATATAGGCCCAAACATGACCTTAAAACCCGACATCACACCAAGCGGGACCATATAGGCCCCAGCCGTACCTTTAAAACCTTAAAATACCAAGCGGGACCACAAAGGCCCTAACCGGACCTTTAAAACCTTAAAATACTATGCGGGACCATATAGGCCAAAACTGTACCTAAAAAACCCTCTCCCCCCCCTCTACCTCTCCTCCCCCCTCTACTTTACAGGCCTTGCAATGAGCGCCTTTGGTGCTCGTTGTGAGCCTCTCTCACCCTCTACCTCTCCCCCTCTCTACTTTACTGGCCATGCGATGAGCGCCTTTGGCTCTCATCACGCGCTTCGCAATGATGGCTTCTGGCGCTCATTATGAGCCTCTCCCCCCCCCCCCACCTGTCCTCCCTCTAATTTCCTGACCTTGCGATGAGCGCCATCGGCGCTCATCACGCACCTCGCAATGAGCGCCTTTGTAGCTCATTGCGAGCCTCTTCTCCCCCTCTACCTCTCCCCCCCCCTCTCTACTTTACTTTACATGACTCCCTTTACCTTATACTGGGAAAGATTTAAGACACACGAAGAAGGGGACATCAGAGGCGGGGATAGAAAGACGGGCTTGAGGGAGCTCAGAGGGTCAATCACTGTTGAGTGCCATAGGATCACTGAGAGTAGGACATGACTAAATTACTGAACAACATCTAAATGATAATTATGTGAATACATACAATTCTAGAGATTCATACATTAATATATGAAAATATATGTACAATAGTTACAAAAAGTATTAAAAATGCCCACATAATGCAATCATACCATTGACACGTGCACAGCATATTGCAGCTATACAATACATAAATACAGTGGATATAAAAAGTCTACACACCCCTGTTAAAATGGCAGGTTTCTGTGCTATAAAAAAATGAGACAAAGATAAATCATTTTAGAACTTTTTCCACCTTTAATGTGACCTATAAACTGTTCAACTCAATTGAAAAACAAACAAATCATTTAGGTAGAGGGAAGAAAAAATATAAAAATAAAATAATATTGTTGCATAAGTATGCACACCCTTAAACTAATACTTTGTTGAAGCACCTTTTGATTTTATTACAGCACTCAGTATTTTGGGGTATGAGTCTATCAGCATGGCACATTTTGACTTGGCAAGATTTGCCCACCCTTCTTTGCAAAAACACTCCAAATCTGTCAGATTGCGAGGGCATCTCCTGATCACAGCCCTCTTCAGTTCACCCCACTGATTTTCAATCGGATTCAGGTCTGGGCTCTGGCTGGACCATTCCAAAATTGTAATCTTCTTCTGGTGAAGCCATTCCTTTGTTGATTTGGATGTATGCTTTGGGTCGTTGTCATGCTGAAAGATTAAGTTCCTCTTCATGTTCAGCTTTCTAGCAGAAGCTTGAAAGGTTTTGTGCCAATATTGACTTGTATTTGGAACTGTTCATAATTCCCTCTATCTTAACTAAGGCCCCAGTTCCAGCTGAAGAAAAACAGCCCCAAAGCATGATGCTGCACCACCATGCTTCACTGTGGGTATGGTGTTCTTTTGGTGATGTGCAGTGTTGTTTTTGCACCAAACATATCTTTTGGAATTATGGCCAAAACGTTCAACCTTGGTTTCATCAGACCATAACACATTTTCTTACATGCTTTTGGGAGACTTTAGATGTGTTTTTGCAAAATGTAGCCTGGCTTGGATGTTTTTCTTCGTAAGAAAAGGCTTTTGTCTTGCCACTCTACCCCATAGCCCAGACATATGAAGAATACGGGAGATTGTTGTCACATGTACCACACAGCCAGTACTTGCCAGATATTCCTGAAGCTCCTTTAATGTTTCTGTAGGCCTCTTGGTTGCCTCCGAGACCGGTTTTCTTCTCGTCTTTTCATCAATTTTGGAGGGAGCTCCAGTTCTTGGTAATGTCACAGTTGTGCCATATTTTCACTGTGTTCCATGGTATATCTAATGCCTTGGAAATTCTTTTGTACCCTTCTCATGACTGATACCTTTTAACAATGAGACCCTCTGATGCTTTAACACGATTTGGAATGTGATTGCTTAATTCTGAACACAGCTATATCCCCAGTTATAAGAGGGTGTGCAGACTTATGCAGCCACATTATTTTTATTTTTTATTTTTCTTCCCTCCACCTAAAAGATTTCAGTTTGTTTTTCAATTGAGGTGTACAGTTTATAGGTCACATTAAAGGTTGCAAAAGTTCTGAAATGATTTATTTTTGTCTCATTTTATACAGCACAGAAACCTGACATTTTAACAGGGGTGTGTAGACTTTTTATATCCACTGTACATGAAGTACAGATGCAACACACAAGGAGCGCTTTCAAATGTGAAACAAATACATTGATAGTTACCTAGGTATTTTAGTTTATATGCAGGCATAAACTGCACTAAAGTTCAGGCATATACCACACCCATAAAGTTTTCTTTATTATGAATAACAATACCTCCTTCTTATGTATATATATATATATATATATATATATATATATATATATATATATATATACATAAAAATGCAAGAAACTCTTGTAATAAAATCCATGTAGGGAAGAAGTCCGGACACAGAGGCATAACAATCACTCTTATTAAAATAGGAATTGGAGATACAACTCAAGAGGGTTCCTTGCATTTTCTTTATTAATATACTAGAAAATTGACCGTCATAATTGAAGGTATGATTGAATTTCATGCGGAATGCAGATGATGATGAGTCTCACTGTCCCTTCTCTGTGCCCCTGTCCCCCACGTGGCCCTGTCCCCCCTCTTTGCTTCTGGCCCTCCTCTATCCCTCTTCCCTCCTCTTTGCCTCTGTTCCTCCTCCATCCCCTATCCCTCCTCTGTGGCGATTGCCCCCCTCTGTGCCCCTGTACCCCTCTGTGTCTCTGACCCTCCTTTTTGCTCCTGTCCCCAATCTATGCCCCTATCCCCCTCTGTGCCCCTTTCCCTCCTCTGCTTCTCCTGGTGAGTGTGAGAGTCTTTCTGATCATGGCTTCACCCCTCGTTTATGTCATGACCTCGCTCCTGGGTGACGTCATGGCCTCGCACAGCATTACAGACAAACTGCTCTTTATAATATAAGATATATTATTTATGTTTCATAATTGAAAATATGCATATACAGGGTTTAGATATTATCATTTTACCCCTTTGCTAACAGAAATGTTCTAATGTGCACATTTCTTTTGTACCTCTTAAAATATTAACATACTATTTAAATATAACAAATACACAGGATTTTTCTTCTATTTTGCGCAATACAACATAACATTTTAATAAGCAAATCTTGATAACATCATCTATGTAAATTATAACTTGCAGAATTTAAAAATGTATGTAAATGAATATAATTGTAATTGGTTGTAGAGTAATGATAGAACGTTAACAATTAAAAGTCATTATGCAATTAATATTTATCCAACTAAGCTTGCTCTTCTACTTTATTACCCCCTCTGTGACAGTTTAATGTCATAGATAAATGAGCTGGAGAAAAGAAAAACTTTTATAGAAAAATTATACTTTAAACGCCTAAGGCTAGTTAAAATTTATAGTGGCAGAAATGTTGTTGTGGTTCAGTCAGATATCTCCTTGACCCTATGGACTGCAGGGCGCCAGGTACATCTGTCAGCCACTGCCCCTCTGAGCTTCATCAAGTTCATGTTCATTGCTTCAGTGACCTCATCTAGACCATCTCCGCCTTTGTCGTCCCCTTCTTCTTGTCCCTTCAATCTTTCCCATCATCAGAGTCTTCTCCAGGGAATCCTGCTGTCTCATGATATGGCCAAAATATTTGAGCAGAAATTACACCATACTAATTACACCACAGAAGAATGTATGTAGCACCAGACAAATTATACAAAATATACCTTAGCTAGCCAGACACCCTTTTCGGAGGCAGTTGGTCAAAAAGTACAAACTCACATAGCTGGTTGTCCTGATACAGAGAATATGGTAAAGCTCAGATATGTATGGTAGACATGTATAACTTACTGTACCTCACAATTATGTCTACTTATGATATTCAAAAAACAAGTCTATGGGACAAAATCCTTTCTACAATGCTTTGCAAAGTGAAGTTAAACATAGAGGCCCAGTGGAAATTCACCCTCCTCTCCTTGTCTACCATTATACTCAAAATTGATGAAACAGCTACCTCAGAAAAAGGAACCAATATACTGGACGCCCCTGAATGATAACATTGCTTGGGCCCTATGCCCGCTCTCCCTTCCTTCCCAGTTTGTCTTTAATTCCCCTTTTATGGAATAATTGTTAAAAATAAATGGCAAGAAAACACATTGATCTGTTGATATTTTATTTGAATATGAAGCTGTTTGATTGTTACTTTGCAGTATTCTTCCATCAGCGCATTTTATATAACGAAACTTGCATTTTGTTTGTACCTGCAACTTTTTATCTATTTTGATAGAAAATTACCTAACCTTCAAGCTCAATTATCTAACACTTCTATTCAATATTTTTAACAACAACCAAATGTTTTTTTTTTAATTTCTGCAATTACTGAGACATTTATTGTGTTACTTTAATTTGTCTCGCTCCTTCTTAAGTCCTGTTACAAGAACAACCCTCCTTTACACATACATAGAAACTCTACCTTGCATTACCATTGTATATGTGTAGTGTGTAGTTAAATGTGCTAATGTGTTTTCTGTATGTTCATTTATGGCACTGTGTGTATGAGTGTAGGAGAGGAAACCTGACTGCATGGTATCATCGGATGAGATCATTTTTCTACCACAGCAACAGTTAGCATATTGAGTCAGACATTAACATAGTGAGGCATAGTGAAAGAATAGTGCATATGTAAGAATTGTTTTAGTTTAGGAACAAAATACTTAGTAACACTCAATTTTGATACTCAAAAAAGTTATGAGACAATAAGCACACCTTATACCACTTGTAAAGACAGGGAGAATCTTTCTTTTTTATAATATACAACAATTGCTCATTAGTATATTTTTATGCAACTCGATCAGTGATGGACAAAATGTGTCTGAGATGTCACTTTAAGAACTCAGACATTTACCGTACGGCCCCCGGCGTGTTCCCTGGAGTGGGAGAGCATGCCCGTCTTCAACAAAACACAGTCCATTATCTTTGTCTAAAACTAGCAAATAATACCTAAACATACTTCTAAATACTTCTCCTCATTATCTATAAATCTATTACCTTTCATACAGAAATATCACCATTTTGCTTTGGGTTTAGCTCACTGTGAGGACCTTCTTAAGGATTCCGGGGCCAAATACTGTATGAGGCCCTTTAAGTAAAATAGTTTGTTTTAAGCATAATGTGATCCAAGGGTAGGGGCTATTACTGCCCAGGGCCACCTACTGCAGGTTAACTACCCACAAGGACCATTCTTGAAAATCTCGGCACCACCACCCTGATATCTGGCTTCTGTATCCGTCAGGGTCTCTCCAACAGTAATCAGCACTTCTAGGAGTCTCAGTAACCTTCCTGTCATAGTGACCAGGACAAGTTACTTGCATTGTGGAGATAGGATCAGTATCACAACCACCAGGAGCAAATAAGAGAACATACCATTTCTATATGTCTCAGCAGTGAATTGATTGATTTTTGAAAAGTCAACAATATTTATAAGGGTTAGATACAGAGGGGGTGTATACAACACAACAATGACAGGGAGTGGCAGACAAACACATGAGATTGACTCACCATGGGGTCTAATAGTCTGGCATCTGGCATCCTGTCTGGCACCTGTGAACAATAGGCAAACCTCCAAATACACATAATGCTGTCTCCATGTCTAGTGGCCCAGACCTCAAATAGAGTACATTAACTTTATCTGGCAAACAATGGGACAAAACAGATTATAATTAAGGTGTTTATGCACAGAGTCCAGTAGCTGGAGCCAAGCTGTCTGTCCTTTATGGTGGCTCAATGGGCTAAGATCCAGGAACTGGAAAAGGGTCTGTGACAGGTAAATTGTCTGAAAAGATCCTCCTTCTTTTTTAATTACTTTGTTTGAGATGATTAATTCATGTTTACAGTGTGTAGTGATATGCAGGAAGAGAATGCCTAGTTGGTATACATAAGAATAATGACACAGGTATTGTAAGGTTATGTAATTACCCATATTTAACCTACTGGTCATGCTTTTCCTAGTTATCATCTCCCACTGTAGGAGTTAATTAATCAACCCAGATAAAGGTACCTTCAGAGACAGGGGATCTATTTGAGTAATTTATGCTTAAAATATCTACAGTAATTCTCAATAAAAACATTTCCCCTCAAAATATACCAAACCAGACAATAGTAATCATGTTTTTATATTAACTTTTCGGTTCTGCAGTAACTGGGACATCTGCTGTGTCGCTTTACAGAACATTTTCAACAGCTGGCCATAGCTCTCCATCAAGCTTCAAGCCCTTGAATTGGCTAACTTTCTATTCTGTTCTCACTAAAATATTGTTTTCACCCTCTATATTTTTTGTTTTTTCATTATTGCTACAGGAATATATTTATATTTTTTTAATCTGTAAACAACAGCAATAGGTAGCTTAATAAAATGTATATGTTTGTGGTGGAACACTTGCAGGGTGAGTGAGTGCATTTTAGGAGACATGCAGCTGTGCTCTCTTAATAATAGGCTACATCTTAAGGCGAGCTCAGCATTACATTTCTTGCTCCCAGATAATGTGAACTGTAGTAAACACTTTTCTTGTTGTTTTATTGATGTAGTTGTATTCTCTCTGTCATTTCTTGATCTGTTGAAAATACATATTATAGTTTAATATGAAGCAACCTGTCATTGATTTAAAATTGCCTTAAACACTGATTAATCACAAAAAAAACATCACTATAGATTAGATATCTATCTTAACCCTCATTACTTTCCAGAATTCTCAATATTTTCAAACACAACAGAGCTTTTTATTTTATTGTAAACAATTACCTATTCCCATGCATGCTATACTAAGCATTGTTTTATTGGTATTGTAAATGAATAAGCACCTACAGTATATATCATTGACCTGCTGAATTATTAATAAATAGCAGACATCACAAAGAATAACAAATATTTAACTATTTGGACATTGACTACTTATTCCTTTAAAAATATATATATATTTTATATATCTAGGTGTCAAATTATGCTGACTATTTGCATCAATGCAATTTTATCATGAATATTTGGTAAATATGACCTTGATCAAAAATCATCAATATAGCTTATTTTGCTTTTGTGAAGTTACCTACATCAATATTTACTCAGTTCATTTCCACCAGTTAATTCTACAAAGTGTCAGCTGGTCGTCTGATAGAAAAAAGAAACTCTATAGGTTACTCTTTTAAATTGCTGGATCAATAGTTCCGCCATCTAACTAATTCGAAGATGTGAAAGCCTCATAAATCTTCGGTAGCATAAAAACCTCCTTAGACTTTTTCAACCTTAAGGTTAGCACCTCTTAATTGACTGTGTACATTGAATTAGTGATAAAACAGAATAAAATGGCATAGATTTTTCAGAGACCTGATATTTTTCCTTGTGTTTTCACATCCTATAACTGAATTCTAGGACAAGATGTTTCTCATGAGATATATCATCTAAGAATGTCTAACAAATTAATACAAATGAAGTCATTCCTGAGTGACTCCATCTGCTTTAGAAATAAGGCTCGGACACTTCAAAATGTGGCTATGAGCCAGATAATTAGGCTTGACTCCAAATTAAGCCACTCAGGTAACTTATAGCTTCATTAAATTGTTTCAAGGAGGCAGAGTTCCAAAAACTAACCTTAATAGATCAGCATATGATCCATTGACAATCTGTTTCATATTAACAAATGAACTTTGTTTTTTTCAGTGAACAAGATCATTAGGTAAGTCACATAGCACATAGAATAGCTTATGGTAGAAACATTTTTCAGCTACTTGACATCTAGAACTTAGTGCTTGTATTACTCATAACTTCTGCTTACAAAGTGTAATAAAATGCATTAATAATCTTCAAATACTACTGCACATAAGGTATCCGCAAGTGTCTTTTCAGTTTTCAACATGCATATCATTAAGTAATAACAAATCTTATTCATCTTCATAATAGCTAAATGACAAGCTGGTTAAAAATAACAAATGACTATTCTTCATTGACATTGTAGATTGTAACCTTCATCGGCTTTATGCAAACAAGACCCTTTCTCAAAGACGGTAGTTGAAAACAGAATAACATAATAATTAGAATTTTTATGGGAAGCTATTTTCTACATTGTTTGCTACTAGTATTAAAAAAATGGCCTATTTTTCAAGTGGATATTTTATTTATAGCTAATAACCTTCAAGTGATATAGGTAACAAGCAACGGTTTAATAATAGTAGTTTTTATTAGGCTTTTTATTGATTTTTATTAGTCTCTAGAGTGGCAAATGCTGTCTAATTATTTTGTAATGAACAGTTGTATGACATATATAGTGCTGATGTTTCAGTTTTATGAAAATGCAATATATTGTATAAATAGCATTACTGTATGTCAATTCAAATATCTGGTTTAATATTATCTTTGTTGATAGTGTGTGTGGTTTAAAAGCAGTCATACAACTACTACATTATGGGCCTCATTCAACTGAGAAATTATAGCTTACGAGGAGCCCGTAATGTAGCCCGTAAACTAATTTGCTATTCAATTGGCAAATTTTTGCGAGCCTCAAATGATCTACAGGTAACAGGCTGAAAATTCCTGCCATTGCTACACCCGTAACTTACGCCTGATCTAAGCCTTTGATCTTTCACGTCCACAAGAGTTACGATTGCTAAAATCGCAAATCGCTATTCAATTGCTACAATTCCGCAAGCCCGCAAATGTTTTCACATCCGTAAATGGCAAATGTAAAAGAAAATCCTACGGGAACCAGATGGGACCCGCAAAGGGTTTAAAGACATGTCCGTAGCACTGTAAATGAAAATAAAAAATCAATACTGCATTGTAATTGATAAGGAATGAAGACATTAGACTTAATTGCACAACCGTCTCAAGCTTGCAAATTGGCAATAAAAAATAATTTATTTTTATGTTTCATTTCGGGGTTATATCGATCTCGGGAATCAATTAGTTAATACATATCAGGCCACATATATGGACTAGAACAGTATTGGCATTCATTTTTATTATTTATTATTTTGAGGGTTTATCGGACCACAAAACGCTAATTGATTGACATGTATCCTCCATCTCATACTACCGTAATTATGACATTCTCATTTTCTATTGGCTGTTTCTGACTTCGGACTTATAACCTTGCTTAATTGATTCAGGCTCACGTTCTGAAATGCTACTAACGAGTGCATGGTTTACATTTTCAGATTGCAGGCCGGTTGTTGCGGCCTTGTTCAATTGAATCGATCCATAATTGTAGAAAATGTCAAGCCCGCAGAGAGCCTGCAGACATACAGCCTGTATACAGTAACTTGCGGTCTTGCAATTGAATGGGGCCCTATATTTTTAGATATTTTGTGGTATTGAAAGGAAGCTTGAGATACTATTTTTTGGGGAAAAAAGTAAAAACTGTATATGTTACAGTTTTCACAGAGAGAGTAATACTGTTTCTTCAATGATAATATGCAATAATATTGTATATTTGTATTACAAAAAAATCATTCAATAGAAGTGGAAGATAAATGTAAATTAATAAACTAAATATTGATATAATGCTCTTTCTATGGTTTGGAAATACAGAGATGACTTTACACATGGACATCACTATATGGGCAAAATAGAAATCACATTGACTATATATTGTAACCAAAGATGGAGGCACTCTACACTGATCATGTGCTTCTTGTTGCAGAATTATGCTGAGGAAGAAAAAAGAATCAGAAGCACATATGAAATAAATAATATCCCCTGTGATTATGCAGTGGAGGTAAATAATAGATTTATAAGACTAGACATCGCAGAAAGAATGCCCCCAAAAGAAAGAAAATTATGAAGGCAAACTGAGGCTTAGAACGTAGCCCAGGAAAGAATGAAAGTGAAAGGCAGCGGAGAGAAAATATATGTCCAACTGAATTAAAAATTCCCGAGAATAGGAAGAAGAGACAAAGAGACATTCCATACTGAACAATATAAAGAGACTAGCGACTTGCCCGTCAAAAATGAGGGGGCAATAAAATTGTAAGGCATGTAATGCTGTTTGCCACAGACATTAATTTTTTTGGTGGTCTGAGATCCTTCGGTGGTCATTGCGAGCCTCGCGCTGAGCGCCTTCGCCGCTCATCGCGCGGCTTGCAATGAGCGCCTTCGCCGCACATTGCGAGGCTCCTGGTTGTTGTATTTTTTTATCAGAGGCGCTTTTGCGGTTATTGTAAGGTCAGCGCTGATCTGCTTTTTGCGCTTATTGCAATGCTTTGTGTGCTATGAGCAGCATTGGCGCTCGTTGTCAGGCGCGCCGGGAATGACTTTTGTGTTTATTGCGATATTTTTTGTTGTTGTGTATATGTCTTTTTGTATGCTAATTAAATAATTAATAAATTAATAAATTAATATACTTTACCTATTTGGAAGTAATATATGCAGGAAGCATTGTGCTGAAGAGCTGGCAATCTGTTTTGATGTTCCTGCAGCATACAATGTAGGCTTGCACTGTTGTGGAGCTGAGGTGTAGGTTTGGCGGTTAAGGTCGTATTTTTGTGAGTTCGTAATGTTTTTTTTTCTAAGTCCCGCGGCTCGTATTTTTTTGTGTAAGTGAGTATTTAGTGATTGTGTGTTAGATCTATTTTGTCAAAGTGCTGCTTGTGTGGGTGTTTGTAACCGCCTGTGAGGCGCCGTAGAGCCTCCACCTCCGTAATTGCGGCCCCTCGCTTCGCCTTTGGCTCATTGCAGCAGACGTTGGGCCTCCTCGACGACGATTCATAGTTTGACAACTATTATATGTGATGAGAGATAACAGAATAGGGAAGTAAAGAAATCTCTTCAAGAATATTGGGGATCTCAAGGGTACCTTGTATGCAAAGTGGGTGTGATAAAAGACAAAAATGGTAGGGAATTAACAGAAGCAGATAAGGAAAAGAGGTTAACAAAAACCCACATTTTACTGCCAAGTAACACCCAAATGATAAGTATCATTATGAAAAAGGAATCCGGGAATAGCTAAATAACAAGAAGAAAAAGAAGAAAAAAGGGCAACTCTTATGCAGACTCCTGCCTCATATGACACTACATCAATAAATTATATGGCATATAATTGCCACAATCATGTCTATATGTAATTCTAGAACCATACCATCTGAATACCAATTCAGATTTGTTGAAAGCAGCATAGACAATCAGAACGGATCTAAAGAGTAGAAATCAGCTCATCCAATAGCTACAGGTTATCCCAATACAATTAACATAAACAAAGTCCAGTGTCAAATTGGATAAAATCATAGCTGATTTAAACATCTATTCATAGGTAATTCCAAATTAATATTCCTGTCCCCAGAAGATTACATAGGAAACATATTTACAGTACATCTTTGATTTGCTGATTTAAACACCTTTAAATAGGTAATTCCAAATGAATTTTCCTGTCCCCAGAGGATAACTTAGGAAACTCATACAGGAAATAATATATCCTCAAATTAAATGGCAGTTAACTGATGCAATGTCATATGAGGCAGATTAGATAAAGAAGAGCTGCCAAGAATTCACAGCAGATCTATACAGGAAGGATTTTAATAACATTGATAACCTCAAAAGTTTTTCCAATGAGCTGGGTCCAGACATTTTGGAGAGAAAAGTGAGATGGGCCTTAAGATACCTTGCTAATAATAAGGCTGCAGGAGTTGACAGATCCCAAGATGTTTAAAATCCTGCAAGATGATGCTGTGAAAGTTTTACTTGAAGTATGCCAACAAATTTGGAAAATTCAGAAGTGGCCAGTGGACTATAAAAGATCAGTCTACATCCCTATCTCAAAAGGTAGTGTCAAAGAGTGCTCCAATTATCAATCAATTGCATTCATTTCACATGCTAGCAAGGTAATACTTAAGATCCTGCAAGCTCAGAACCAACAATATACGGACCAAGAGCTACCTGATGTGCAAGCCAGGTTTCACAGAGGCAGACAAGATCAATGTCTGCTGAATAATAGACAATGGAAGCAAGTTGGAGAAAAACGTGTTATTGATGCTTCTTAGACCATTTTAAAGTCTTTGAATGTATGCATCACAACAAACGTTCTTAAAGAGATGGGGTCACCAGATCATCTCATTTGTCTCATGAGGAATCTGTATATAGACAAAAAAACATGGTCAGAACTTAACATGGAGCAACTGAATTGCTCAAAATTGAGATAGGAGTTCGACAAGTTTGTCACCTTATTTATTCAACTTATAAACAGAATACAACCAACATAAGGGGGGGGGGGGTGGATGATTCCAAAGCCTGAATTATTATTGCTGGGAGAAATATCAACAATCTTGGATACAGGGGCGGAGCTACCAGTGGTGCAGGTGGTGTAATGCACCAGGATGTTGAGATGGACTACATATACACACATATATAATATTTTTTCTGTAGTGTAGCCCACCCCCCACATCCTAGAGCAGCGAAATGGCCAATTGATGAGGTTGAAAGAAAAATGAAATGCAGTGACAGATTTTATTCCTGGACTCCAAGATCTCTGTAGATGGGGGCTTCAGCCATAAAATTAAAATATATTTATTTCTGGTAAACCGGAGGGGAGCTATGGTTAGTATAAACAAGCTACTAAAAAGTAAATATATTACACTATCAACAAATGTCTGCATAGCTGGAACTATAAGAATTCCAGTAGCAACATAAGGATGTGAGAGCTAAACATCTGAACATATGAACATCATAGAATTGATGACACTGGTTACGGGAAGGTTTGATCATGAGGCTAAAGCTCACATATTTTGTCCATATCATGGAAAGATAGGATTCCATAGAGAAAGCTCTGGTGCTCAAAAAGTTGGGAGGCATACAAAGAAGGGGAAGACAGAAGCTGAGATGTAAAGATGAAGTGTTGAAGCAAAGAGCATGAGCTTGAAGGATCTGAGAGGGGCAGATGTGTGTGGCATGCTGTGGCAGAGATTAATATCATTGCCAATTATATAAAAAGCCAGGACATTCTATGCAGTACTACACAGTTTGTGGTAGCTGCAATGGTGTAATGTTGGGGAGTATGTGATATTTTTTTGGTATAGTTACATTATAATTTCCATTATAGAAATGAAGACTATGTGGATAATAATCAGATAGCACTAAACCTATTCAAAATATGCATAAATCACAAGTAGCTCGGTCAGAGACAAACTGGGTGACAATACAGAAACTACCACTTGATTGAATAAATCATACCTAATGCAAAACATAAAATAAGAGGCAAGGAAGGGACAACATAGTAGGACAGCATTTTAAAGTTCCATAGAAAAATTAGTTAAAGGGAGATTTAAAGCATATCGTAGTGATGTCATTTTTGAAACAGATAAAGACATTGGGCAACAGTCTCAAAGTCTCAAAACTACTACTTTCTCATAGCAATAAAATGAACTATATTAACACAAGCTCCTGAATGCTCAGTCCACTTTCAATGTTTTTTGTTGTTAATTAGTCATTCAGTCGCATCTGACTCTCCGTGACTCAGCACGCCAGGTGCATCTCTCAGTCACTGCCCCTCTGAGCTCCATCAAGTTCATATTCTTTACTTCAGTGACCTCATCTATCCATCTCTGCCTTTGTCGTCCCCTTCTTCTTGTGCCTTCAATCTTTCCCAGCATCAGAGTCTTTTCTAGGGGATCCTGCCGTCTCATAATATGGACAAAATATTTGAGCTTCAGCCTCATGATCATACCTTCTAGTTTGTCTTGGATTCCTGAAGTATTGATTTATTGGATCCTCTTGCAGTCCAAGGCGTCAATTCTACGGCTCTCAGATTTCTTTATGGTCCAGCTCTCACATGCGTATGTTACTACTGGGAATACCATAGTAGGAACTATTTGGACCTTTGTTGATAGTTTAATATCTTTACTTTTTACAAACTTGTCCAAGCTTGCCATATCTTTCCTTCCCAGAAGTAATCTTTTCATTTCATGACTACACTCACCATCTGCAGAGATCTTGGATCCAATGAAAATAAAATCTGTCACTGCCTCCACTTTTCCCATCTGTTTGCCAGGAAGTGAGATTGCCGTTTGCCATGATCTTTGACTTTTTAATGTTGAGCAGCAGGCCAACTTTTTCACTCTCTTCTTTTACCCTCATCAATAAGTCCTTAATTCCTCCTCACTTTCAGCCATCAGAGTAGTATAATCGGCTTATCTGAGGTTGTTGATATTCCTTCCAGAAATATTGATTCCGGCTTGGGATGATTCATCCAATCCAGCCTTAGCCATGATGTACTCTGCATATAAGTTGAATAAATAGGGTGACAATATACAACCTTGTCGCACTCCTTTTCCGATCTTGAACCATTCTGTTGTCCCTTATTCGGTTCTGACTGTCGCTTCTTGGTTGACATATAGATTCTTTAGGAGGAGGATGAGATGATGTACTCCCATCTCCTTAAGGATATGCCACATTTTGTTGTGATCCACACAGCCACATCCACACGCAAAGCCTTTAGAATAGTCTATGAAGCAGAAGTAACTGTTTTTTTTTTTAACTCTCTTTCTTTCTCTATCAACCAGCTGGTATTGGCAATTTGATCTCTACATCTGGTAGTTCATGGTCCATATATTGTTGGAGTTGAGCTTCCTAGGGCCCATCTCACTGCACTCTCCAAGATGTCTGGCTCCAACTCATTGGACAAATTTTCAAGGTCATCACTGCTGTTAAGATGCTTCCTGTATAGATCTTCAGTGTATTCTTGCCACCTCTTCTTTATCTGACCTTATTCTGTTAAGTCCCTACCATTTTTGTCTTTTATCACACCCACATTTGCATAAAAAGTGTCTTTTAGGTTCCCAATTTTCTTGAAGAGATCTCTTGATTTACTTATTTGGTTATCTTCTTCAATATCTTTACATCGCTCATTGTAGAATGTCTCCTTGTCTCTTCGTGCTATCCTCTGGAATTCTGCATTCAGTTGGACAAATCTTTTCTTATCTCCACTACCTTTCGCTTTCCTTCTTTCCTGGGCTACTTTCAAAGCCTCATCAGACAGCCAGTTTGAATTCTTCGTTTTCTTTCTTTTAGGGATATTCTTTGTTGCCGTTTCCTGGATTATGTTGCAAACTTTGGTCCAAAGTTCTTCAGGCATTTTATCTTCCTTGAATCTATTCTTTACTTCCACTGCATATTCACAAGGGATATGATTTTTTTTATATCTACTTGGTCTGATGGTTTTCCCAACTTTCCTTCAGTTTAATTTTCAAATTTGCAATAAGAAGCTCATTTAGTCTACTTAAAATCAAGTATAAACACAAAAGTAACAGATGTCTGAAAAGTTGGTTAAATATCTCAGACATCTGGTACTTTTCCATTTATACTTGAACATGACATTGAACACCAACTGAACAGGTATATAGTTAGTAGTAGTACATAAAGGTTTTTTTGTTTTACATGTATTGCACTTTAAGGAGTCTTAAGCTCACAATTTACTATTAGTTTGTTTTGATTATTCAGCTTTGATGAAAAACAAGTTAAACTGAGTGTCTACCTTGGTAACGTTTTTCTATATAATCTATTGAATTAAAAATAATGGGCTAAATGTTATTGTAAAGTAAAATAAAGTAAAATATAAACACAGCCTTTAAAAAAAAAATGTATACGTAAATATTCTTTACAGCAGGGATGTTTTTCCGCTTTTCAGTGTGTGTACTTGTAAACTAATGAACCATTCAATTAGATCTAATGATAAGACTGTCAGTTGTATATGCAGTTAGACACTTCCGATTTATTCAAAGTCTCCTCCTACCTCAGGAACTAGATCACTGGACACTAAAATGGTAGATTCCCCATAATTACATATTCAAATAATACATTGAAGTCTGTGGACCTTTCCTGTTTCGTCCCTGCCAGCAGTGGCATCCAGTGGCCAGTAAGTGGAGCTAAAGTTGTTCAATTTCTTAGGGTCAGGATTAGGGTTTGAGTTAGATTTAAGAGTTGGAGTTAGGATTAGAACTGTACAAATTTTATTATGTAAAGCTTATCAGCTGACACTACCCTAACCCCTAACCCTAAACCCTACCCGCCAAATCTAACACTCACCCTAAGAACAAATTAAAGTCTTGGCAAGCAACTGTTGGTCAACCTAGTGGCTGCTGCATGCCACTGCTGGTGGGGGTTCTTTCCTTTTAAGAGAGTGACAAGCCTGTGCACCGCCGCAAGCATGCCGTCGATGCGAGCACGCACAGTGCAGCACCACCTACCACTCACAATGTGGTACTACGCATCGCTTATGTGCTTATGCAGTTGTATAATGGATTGTTCTAGGGAAGAGGTGGGTAAAAAGGTTAGAGTTAGGCTTAGGGTTAGGCATATATTTAGGGTTAGGCTTAGAGTTAGGGGTTAGGCATAGGGTTAGGTTTTGGATTAGGGTTAGGCTTAGTGTTATGGTTAGGCATAGGGTTAGGGTTAGTGGCATAGGGCATAGGGTTAGTGTTAGGGGTTGTTATTATTAGGCATATAGTTAGGGTTAGGCATAGAGTTAGAGGTTAGGGTTAGGGTTAGGCATTGGGTTAGGTTTTGGGTTAGGGTTAGGTTTAGTGTTATGGTTAGGCATAGGGTTAGGGTTTGCCATAGGGTTAGTGTTAGGGGATAGGGGTTAGTATTAGGCACAGGGTTAGGGGTATGCTTAGGGTTATGGTTAGGAATAGAGTAAGGTTTAGGCTTGTGGTTAGGGTTAGGGTTAGGCTTAGGGTGAGGCTTATGGTTAGGGTTAGGATTAGGGTTAGGATTAGGCTTCAGCCATTATTTTTACTGTGCACATTCAATTGCTGTAATTTTCAGATCTGAGCTCCCAAGTGGAGATCATAGCCAAATTTGCTTTTCAACTGGGGTCTTTTTGCATACTCGGATCGGGTTACGAGTTACAAGCTTGAAAACATTTTGTCCGTCCAATTCATAACTTACACCATCTAGAAGCCTTTGATGTGTCACTTTCGCAGGGCTAAAATCGCAAATTTATCGAATTCCCCAATCTCACAAACGTATCCACGCTCGTTAACCGCAAAGGGAGGAGAAAATCCTATGTGTACTCGAGAGGATCCGTACAGGGGTTAAACACCAATTCGTAGCACTATAAATGCAAATATAAAATCACTACTGCACTGTAAATTACGGGGAGAGTGATGAAATACATTAGAATTAATTGCACAACAGTCTCAAGCCCGCAAAACTGCAGGAAATGAGTTTTATTTTTATGTGTAATTTCGGGGTTAAATGATCTTAAGTATCAATGAGTTAATACATATCAAGCCACCCATATAAACTAGAGCAATATTGACATTCATTTTCGCATATTGGACCACCAAACCTGATTGATAAGTAACCTCCATGTTTTACTGCTGCATTTATGACAGTCTCATTTTCTATTGGCCGATTCGTAATGGGCGGTAACAGGCTGGTTGAATTGATACGGTTCCTGCCCACAACTGCTCCGAACCAGTGCATGGTTTACGGAGCTGGCTTTAGGATCGCAACTTGCGACCTGGAGCAATTGAATAGCGTCACCAACGGTTGACCAACGGGAGCCCGCAACTCACTCGCAGACATGCGTCCGTCTGCGAGCGAGTTGCGGGCTTGCAATTTAATGAGGCCCACTGTACCTACTGATGCTTCAATAAACCAACACAGTAACGCATTCCTGACACTAGGTGGTGCTGTGGGCATCCTCATAAAAGGAAAGATCCCTGATGTGCACGAAACATTAAAGATTTGAATCTAGGCTATTTTTCTATTTCTGTATAACTAGTAAAAAACTAGGACCTATCCTCTTATGGTAACGTAGCACAAGACAGCAGCAGAGGCGGCGAGCATCCGCTAGATGTCGCTGCTGATATTCCAGTGCCATATCATAGAGTCAAGGCTTAGGTAAACTCTTAGGGTGAGGGTTTGGGTTAGGGTGAGGGTCAGGGTTAGGCTAACATTATAAGCATAGAACTTCTCTCACATATTGGCAGCGCTGCAAAATATCAGCAGAGCCACCTGTCCCAACACCATAACTGAATAGATCCAAAAACAATTTTTATTCAGCTAATGAATGATTTAATTATTTAAGTGGGGCTATCAAAACACATATAACTATGAAACATGTATTAAAATGTTGGGATCTATCCTCTCATAGAAGCGCATGGGTATCGCATCCATAGCACGCTACCGTTGTTTCGGCATTGCATGTTTTCCCGTGCGCGCCCCCGTCCTCTTAAAGGGGAACGCGCACGCTTCTCCTGCTACTGTCTGTGACAGAAATCTGTGTGGGAAAATATCACATAAAGTACAGAAGCAGCATAGAATACTCAAGCAAGACTCAAAATAAAAGTATAAGTAAATCAAAACATAGATTTTATCAATAAATCCTCCTCAAATATCATACAGTGGATATAAAAAGTCTACACACCCCTGTTAAAATGTCAGGTTTCTGTGCTGTAAAAAAATGAGACAAAGATAAATCATTTCAGAACTTTTTCCACCTTTAATGTGACCTATAAACTGTACAACTCAATTGAAAAACAAACTGAAATCTTTTAGGTGGAGGGAAGAAAAATAAAAAATAAAAATAATGTGGTTGCATAAGTCTGCACACCCTCTTATAACTGGGGATGTCGCTGTGTTCAGAATTAAGCAATCACATTCCAAATTGTGTTAACTAGGAGTCAGCATAAACCTGCCATCATTTAAAGTGCCTCTGATTAACCTTAAATAAAGTTCAGCTGCACTAGTTGGTCTTTTCTGAAATTTTCTTAGTCGCATCCCACAGCAAAAGCTATGGTCCACAGAGAGCTTCCAAAGCATCAGAGGGATCTCATTGTTAAAAGGTATCAGTCAGGAGAAGGGTACAAAAGAATTTCCAAGGCATTAGATATACCATGGAACACAGTGAAGACAGTCATCATCAAGTGGAGAAAATATGGCACAACAGTGACATTACCAAGAACTTGAGCTCCCTCCAAAATTTATAAAAAGACGAGAAGAAAACTGGTCTGGGAGGCTACCAAGAGGCCTAAAGCAACATTAAAGGAGCTGCAGGAATATCTGGCAAGTACTGGCTGTGTGGTACATGTGACAACAATCTCCTGTATTCTTCATATGTCTGGGCTATGGGGTAGAGTGGCAAATGAAAGCCTTTTCTTATGAAGAAAAACATCCAAGCCAGGCTACATTTTGCAAAAACACATCTGAAGTCTCCCAAAAGCATGTGGGAAAAGGTGTTATGGTCTGATGAAACCAAGGTTGAACTTTTTGGCCATAATTCCAAAAGATATGTTTTGCACAAAAACAACACTGCACATCACCAAAAGAACACCATACACAGTGAAGCATGGTGGTGGCAGCATCATGCTTTGGGGCTGTTTTTCTTCAGCTGGAACTGGGGCCTAAGATAGAGGGAATTATGAACAGTTCCAAATACCAGTCAATATTGGCACAAAACCTTCAGGCTTCTGCTAGAAAGCTGAACATGAAGAGGAACTTCATCTTTCAGCATGACAACGACCCAAAGCATACATCCAAATCAACAAAGGAATGGCTTCACCAGAAGAAGATTAAAGTTTTGGAATGGCCCAGCTAGAGCCTAGACCTGAATCCGATTGAAAATCTGTGGGGTGATCTGAAGAGGGCTGTGCACAGGAGATGCCCTTGCAATCTGACAGATTTGGAGTGTTTTTGCAAAGAGTGGGCAAATCTGGCCAAGTCAAAATGTGCCATGCTGATAGACTGATACTCCAAAAGACTGAGTGCTGTAATAAAATCAAAAGGTGCTTCAACAAAGTATTAGTTTAAGGGTGTGCAATCTTATGCAAGCATACTATTTTATTTTTATATTTTTTCTTCCCTCTACCTAAAAGATTTCAGTTTATTTTTCAATTGAGTTGTACAGTTTATAGGTCACGTTAAGGTGGAAAAAGTTCTGAAATGATTTATCTTTGTCTCATTTTTTTACAGCACAGAACCTGACATTTTAACAGGGGTGTGTAGACTTTTTATATCCACTGTACATATTAATTTATTTATTAATTTTTTTTTTAATTATCACATAAATATAAATTTATTTAGATTGTACAACACAATAAGGTGCCCACAAAACCATGATATGAAATTATCTTTCCTAAAAAAACATATGGAGATGCCATAAAAAATCATGTTGTATCAATATAGGTTTAAGAACCAACACATAGTTTCCTGGGTCACGAATAGACTTAAAAAACACCATATTTTTTATGTACTCCTGGAGTTATCAATATACCACTATTTAATTCTGTCAACAAGAATTTGCTATCAACAAAAACACAACGGTGGACTGGAACAATTATATGAGAGAAATCTGTGTGTCCTCATTACTCCGAAATACAATTATAATTGTTGGAACTAACATGACAGTATAAATTGATGAAAGGGTCTTTTCTAAGCAAAAAAATCATGTTAGAAGAATTCTACCCCAACAGTGGGTGTTCGGAAGAATATGTCGTGAGACACATGAAGCTTTACTTGTAGCTGTTCCAGACCGGAAAGCTACCACATTACTACCCATCATTAAGCAACATATAAAACCTGGCACAACCATCATATCCGACGAGCTATCATATCCAGCTATCACAGGAAGAGTACACTAATTTGCAAGTTAATCATTCGATCATAATCGATGTGGGGAAAGGCAAAGGGCACCCATAGAAGTATGTTAGACTCCTACTTGGGCAAGTTCATGTGTCATAAAAGATTGACCAAAGAACAGGACCCATTTGACCAAATATTAAAAGACATAGTAGAATATTCAGCACCAACCATGTAAAAAATAATACATGTTCTAAAAATATTGTTTATTTAAGTTAAATAGTTATAAAAAAGAGTTGTAAATGTTAATTTAATTATCTTTGTAATTCTTTTATAATTACATTACAACACCATAACCTAACCCCTTGACACTAACCCCTAACCCTAACCTCTGACCCTAACCCTAAACCTAACCCTAACCCCTGACCCTAATCCTATACCTAACCCAGACCCTAACCCTATGCCTAACTCAATTATTAACCCTAACCATATGCCTAACCCGTAACACTAACCCTATGCCTAACCCTGACCCTAATCCTATGCCTAACTCTATACCCAACCCTATGCCTATGCCTAACCCTAACCCGAACCCTATGCCTAACCCTAACCACTGACCCTAACCCTTACCCTAACCACTGACCCTAACCCTATACCTAACCATAACCCCTAACCCTATGCCTAACCCTGACCCTAAACCCTTAACCTACTTCTATGCCTAATCCTATGCCTAACTCAATGGCTAACCCTATACCTAACCCTAACCCTATTCCTAACCCTAACACTATGCCTAACCTAAACCCTAACCCCTGACCCTAACCCTATGCCTAACCTAAACCCTAACGCCTGACCCGAACCCCAACCCAAACTATATGCCTCACCCTAACCCCTGACCCTAACCCTATCCCTAACAATAACCAATGACCCTAACTCTATGCCTAACCCTAATACTATGTCTAACCCCTGACCCTAACTCTATGCCAAACCCTAACCTTATGCCTAACCCTAACCCTTAACCTCTGACCCTAATCTATGCCAAACCCCAGACCCTAACCCCCGACCTAACCCCAACCCTAACCTTTACCCTATGCCTGACCCTAACCCTAACCCTATGCCTAAACCTAACCCCTGACCTTAAATCCTGACCATAACCATAAACCCTGACCCTAACCCTATACCGAACCCTAACCTCTGACCCTAACCCTAACCCCAGACCCTAACAGTAACCATATGCCTAACCTTAACAATAAACACACCTTTCACCTTTTATTAAAATAGAATCATATATGAAGTATTTTTATTTAAATAGATACCACAATATACAGTACAGATACCACAATATACCACAATACCACAATATACAGCACAGATGGAGCTAGAGCGTGCCTCTTACAAGCCGGCATGCATTACCACAATATACAGCCTAGATGGCGCTAGAGCGCGCGCCTCTACAGTAAGCCGGCAGTGCGCACAGTTGCACGCAGTGCTCCAGAGACAAGCGCTACTATAATAGGAAAGGACCACATTTGGTTTACTTTTTTTCTGCTTTCTGGATACAGATAAGACTCCTGTATTTTAGTTAAAAGGAGAAACTGTTGTGTGTATTAACATGAAAAACCTTTTCATGGTTTTCAATGGTTGACAAGATAATTAACACATGTTGCAGTTTAAAGATGATCAGGTCACACTGGCAATGAAGTTAGCTGAAAACCATGCAGGATTCATTTAATATGCCCAACCGCTACTTAAATTGGGACAGAAAAAAACAAAACTCCATACCATCAGATTAAGTCTTCAAGATAGATCACAAGGTAAAATTAGAAGTATTAATATGAAATTCATTCTGGAGACACTCCCGAAGATTCACTAAGCTTTGCAGAGTTTGCAAAGTGTTTCATGAAAACTGTGTTGGCTATTTTCTATGGGAAATGGGTGACTGCAACCCATCTCTTACTGGTCCCAGCTAAAACCTAATTATTGTATATAGCACATATTATTTTATACATGTTTGATACAACAATTACATGACACTACTAGTCAGTACTCATTAAAAGTTTTGGAACATTTATAGCAAGTGTGACGAAGTGCCCTTCGCCACTTTGTCTTGGAGAGGACTGTTTGCCAGCCTCCTGCCCTGTGACTATGGCCCGGGGACATATTGCCCTTTAAACACAGTATTCGGCCATACCAGAGTGTATGTCACTCATTCTGGCCCTTTACATACAGGGGGGTCATTCGGTACTTGCCCTGTGTGAACCATAATACCACAGATAGATATGCCATGGAGCCCATTCATATAATGAAAGACTATGGGAAAGACTTTAGCTCCATGGCAATTGAACTGTGTGAAGAGGATCTGAGCGCTATTCGGTAGTTTTGTGCGCTCAGACCCCAGCTGTAACGAAACCCATCACTGTTTTACCCTGTTTTATGGTTATTTAATTCTTGGTTAAAATAAGATCCTACTGTTATATTATATGTATGTTGGTTTATGCTCTGCAGAATATTAGCCCAGACTTTTGCAGACCTAGGCTAATAGATAATCCTGTTACAAAGACTCCAGAGATAAGGGAGTCGATTGTATAAAGTGTTTTCATTCTCAGATAAGAAGAAAGAAGGCTGATTTAATCATTGTCTGATTATATCAAAGTTGCCAGGGAGCCTCAGGGAGGGGTGACCACACATATTGTCCCTCTATGTGTATTGTGTGGCCAACTATGGGGGATGTGGATTGCCATGTTGCCAGTAAGATACTTTTACTAACTTTTGAACCCCTGGTCTGATTCATGACATTTTTTTAATATGTTGTTCCCCTGGGTGAGAGCTATTGAACGGCGCTGGACTTAAAGGTGTACCCCCTGTTTTTGGGGTACATCCAGAATGTGGTTAAAATTGTGTCTGTTTTAATTGCGTTACCTGTTATCTGAGGGGAGGAGACGTGGGGGTTGAACCATGTATCTAATTGGCTGTGATAATTATGTGGGTGTAGCCCTTCAGAGGGCACCATTGCATAAAAGGAGATCCCCTGTCATTAAAGAATAGTTCTACTTGACCCTTCAAAACGTAGCCTCGTCTCGTTATTGGAGGGGATGGCTCTATCATACTGGGGATTGCTATACTTTTGCATACTCCCTTGAGCTGTAACTACTGAACGCTTGTTCCTGATGTGTCCTCCTTGGAGGAGAGGTCTTCCCCACACAGTCCTGGATGCTGGAGATTCATACAGGGTGGAAGGAAGACGGCGCGGCTCCAGCTAACCTACGGCGGTTGTGGAGTCTGTGGTGGTTGAGGTGTCCGGTGCGGTGCTTGTAGGCCTCGGCGCAAACTAGGACGCGTCCATCAACGGAGGTACCCGGTCGGGGTGCCAGTAGATCCGTTACAGCAAGTCCCACTGATATTTTGGTCACTGGGCTATAAACTAATACTATTTATAAAAAAAGACTACTTAGAGTATATCAAATAATAGGAAGCTACTGGACAGTTCTGAATCCCCCCTCCCGTGGAAAAAAAATAAAAAATCTGTCATCTAACATAATCTATAACACAAATGAAAAAATAATTTACATTATACTGCATAACAGTAGTCATTTAATACAGAACACCTAAAAATATTCAGCCTCATTCAATTGCCAGCTTGTAGCTCCTTTAAATTAACCCCCCAATATCCCCATATGGGGTGGGGTCAAGATTGTGACCCCCACTGCTTTTAAAATGTTAATATTCCCCGCCACGGGTCCATAAAGGGCCGCGGCACACAAATAGTTAAGGCTGGTACTGGGGGTACTGTAAGTACCCCCACCGGCACCTAAAATGAACTCCCCAAAGTTGGGGGACCCATTAACCCTTGCAATGGGGGTCCTGATCGGACAAGATCAGAACCCCCAATGCATTCAAAATTCCAATTCCCCGCCTTGCGAGTCCTTAAAGGATCCGCGCTAAATAAAAATGAACCCTATCACTCATGGGGGTCAATACAGACCCCCATAAGCCCCTAATTAACCCTGTCACTCATAGGGGTCAACTCAGACCCCCATAAGCCGCTAATTAAGCCTGATACTCATGCGGGTCAATACAGACCCCCATTAAACACCAATTTACCCTGTCCCTCAGGGGGGTCAATACAGACCCCATAAGCCCCTAATTAACCCTGTCACTCATGGGGTTCAATAAAGACCACTATAAGTCACTAATAAACCCTGTCATTTATGTGGGTCAATACAGACCACCATAAGTCCCTAATTAACCCTGTCACTCATGGGGGTCAATAGAGAGCCCCATGAGCCCCTAATTAACCCAGTCACTCATGGGGGTTAACACAGACCCCCATAAACCCCTAATTAACCCTGTCACTCATAAGGGTCAATACAGAGCCCCATGACCCCCTATTTAACTCTATCACTCATGGGAGTCAATACAGACTCCCATGTGCCCCTAATTAATCATGTCACTCATGGGGGTCAGTACAGACCCCCCAAAAAGCCTGTATTAACCCTGTCACTCATGGGGGTCAATACTGACCGCCATATGCCCCTAATTAACCCTGTCACTCGTGGGGGTCAATAATACAGACTCCCATAAGCCTCTATTTAACGCCATCAGTCCAATAGGGGTCGATTTAGAACACTATAGGACACTAATTAACCCCTATAATAACACTATAAGTGCCATGAGGGTCATCCAAGACCCTCTTGACACAAAGTCTAAGCACTACACTATTAACCCTAACTATATCCCAATAACCCAAACCTGGGCCTATCTGACCCTAACTGGTCCTATTTAAACCTAACTGAGCCAATTTAACCCTAACTGAGCCTATTAAACTCCAACAGGATTTTGGTAACCCTGACAGTTCCTATGTAACCCTAACTGGGCCAATTTAACCCTAACTGGGACTATTAAACCCTAACAGTTCCTATTTAACTCTAACAGTATATATCTAACCCTAACTGGGCCTATTTACTCCATCGCTTATAAACCACTAAATCTAATCTATCTCCCCTTTATCCTAACCTATTAACACCTACACTACCCACCAAACCCCCTATTAACCCCCGCATTCCACTAATTACAATAAATAAAAAACCTATGTCACAGAAAATAAAAAAGCTACGTTACAAAAATATAAAAAGAACATTACAAACCCCCCACTACAGAAAAAAAAGAAAAACTATGTTACAAAACAGTAAAAAAGAACATTACAACCCCCCCAACTACAGAAAAAAAAAATGACATGCGTGATACACCCCTATATCTCATTCTGATTAACTGATGGACCTGTCAATCTTTTTGAAACCAATAAGAAAGCACTATTGCCTTCAGCCAATCAAAATGGGATACACCCCTGCTGGGTGATTGGCTGAAGGCATCTGCTAACTCTGATTGGCTGCAGTCTGATTGACAGTGACAACAGCCATATCAGAAGGCGCAGATGCCTTCAGCCAATCACCCCATGGGGTTGTATCCCATTTCGATTAGCTGAAGGTGATAGTGCCTTCTGATTGGTATAAAAAATATTGAAAGGTCCATCAGCCAATCAGAATGGGATATAGGGGTGTATCCCATTCTGATTGGCTCACACATTGGCGCCTTTTGATTGGCTGAAATTTCATTGACAGCCATTTCAGCCAATCAGAAGGAGCCATTCTGATTTTTTTACCGAATGCAATACCACTAATTAACCCTGTCACTCATGGGGGTCAATACAGACCCCCATAATCCTCAATATATAGACCCCTATAGGACACTAATTAACAACTATAATATCACTATAAGTGCCATGATGGTCATCCAGGACCCACATGACACAAAGTCTAAGCACTACACTATTAACCCTAATTATATCCCATTAACTCAAACCTAGGTCTATTGACCCCTAACTGGGCCTATTAAACCCTACCAGTATCTATTTAACCTTAACAGTACCTATCTAACCCTAACTGGGCCTATCTAACATTGACTGAGCCTATTTAACATTAACTGCGCCTATTTAACCCTAACTGGGCCTATTTAATCCTCTTATAAACCACTAAATCTAAACTAACCCCCTCTACCCTAACCTATTAACACCTACACTACCTGCCTAACCCCCTATTAAACCCCCCCACTCCACTAATTACAAAAAATAAAAAAAACTGTCACAGAAAATAAAAAAGCTGTTAAAAAACATAAAAAAAGTATTACAAACCCCCCTACTACAGAAAATAAGAAAGCTCTGTTACCAAAAAATTAAATAGAACATTACAAACCCCCCACTACAGAAAAAAAAAGAATTACGCACCTGAAGAGCAAATACATACACATATATACATTACCATACATAAGAAATATACAGCAATATACACAATAAATACAGTTCGATTATATACCCCTATCTATATACTATTTAAACCTATCTAAATACATTAACCCCTATCTAAAATACATTAAACCCTATCTATAATAGAATAACCCCTATCTAAAATACATTAAACCCTATCTACAATACAATAACCTCTTTCTAAAATACATTAAACCCTATCTACATACATTAAAACCCCTAAATCTAAACTAAAATAGAATAAATAGGACCACTTAACTTGCCTAGATGTCCCTTCAGTGATGATAGGTTTCATGGTGCAGATCTCAGCACTTGGAAAAATAGAAACATCAAATTAGTACAAAATGTAACACTACATAGAAAAAATAAACATTGTAAATATTCTAAACATTCAGTTACCTTTCCAGCATATCCCCGTCCTTCTTATTGTCTTCCCCTGCTCGGCCCCTGGAAATAAATAAACATTACATTAGATACAAATAAACATACACATAAAAACAACAATAAACATACTATACATTAAACTTGATTTGGAGCAACGTCCCTGTCCTCCTGGAAGTATGGTGGTCTGTATTGACCCCCATAAGTGACAGAATTAAGTAGTGACTTATGGGGGTCTGTGTTGACCCCCATGAGTGACACGGTTAATTAGGGGCTCATCGGGCTCTCTATTGACCCCCATGAGTGACAGGGTTAATTAGGGGCTTATGGGGTTCTGTATTGCCCCCATGAGTGTCAGGGTAAATTAGGGGCTTATGGGGGTCTATATTGACCCCCATGAGTGACAGGGTTAATTAGTGGCTCATGGGAGTCTGTATTGACTCCCATGAGTGATAGAGTTAAATAGGGTCTCATGGGGCTCTGTATTGAGCCTTATGAGTGACAGGGTTAATTAGTAGTCTATGGGGGTCTGTGTTAACCCCCATGAGTGACAGGGTAATTAGGGACTCATGGGGCTCTTTATTGACCCCCATGAGTGACAGGGTTAATTAGGGGCTCATGGAAGTCTATATTGACTCCCATGAGTGATAGAGTTAAAACGGGGGCTTATGGGGCTCTGTTTGACCCTTATGAGTGACAGGGTTAATTAGGGGCTCATGGGGCTCTCTATTGACCCCCATGAGTGACAGGGTTAATCAGGGGCTTATGGGGTTGTGTATTGACTCCGATGAGTGGCAGGGTTAAATAGGGGCTTATGGGGGTCTGTATTGACCCCCATGAGTGACAGGGTTAATTAGGGGCTCATGGGAGTCTGTATTGACTCCCATGAGTGATAGAGTTAAATAGGGGGTCATGGGGCTCTTTATTGACCCTTATGAGTGACAGGGTTAATTAGGGGTTTATGGGGGTCTGTGTTAACCCCCATGAGTGACAGGGTTAATTAGGGGCTCATGGGGCTCTCTATTGACCCCCATGAGTGACAGGGTTGATTAGGGGCTTATGGGGGTCTGTATTGACCCCCATGAGTGACAGGGTTAATTAGGGCCCCATGAGTGATAGGGTTAATTTTTATTTAGCACTAGTCCTTTAAGGACCTTTACGGTCCTTTAAGGACTCACAAGGTGGGAAATTAAAATGTTGAATGTGGCGTGGTCCTCGACCGCATGCGATCGGGGACCCCTACTCCGAGGGTTAATGTGGGGTTAATGTGGGGACCCCCAGCATTGGGGGTTTGTTTTAGGTGCTGGTGGGAGCACTTACAGTACCCCTACTCCCGGCCTTATCTATTAGTGTGCCGCGGGCCCTTTACGGACCCACAGTGGGGAATTTAAACCTTTTAAATGCAGTGGGGGACACGATCGTGACGCCCACTGCAAGGGTTAATGTGGGGACCCTGCATGGGTCCGGACCCCAGCATCATTGGGGTCTAATGAAGGAGTGTGGGGGGAGGTTTGGGTGCAGTGGGGACATATCGGGGACCATACGTAAGGGCTTCTAAAGCCCTTGCGAGTCTTCCTGAGCACAAGCTGGACATCGTCCTGCATTTGCGCTTTGCATTTGCGCTTTGCATTTGCGCTTTGATACTTTTTCAGAGTGGGAGGGATCGGGCGATTGAATCGGGATTTGCATAATATGGCCTGCGAAAGTGGAAGATCAAAGGCTTCACAGTGGTGTAAGCTCTGAGTTACAGGTCAGCCATTTTCGCTGGGCCTTCAATCGGAACACGATTTAAGGTTGCAAAATACAGGCAATTGAATAACCTCCATTTTGCACTTGTGAACTCGGAGTTGGAAAATTTAGCATTTGAAAGAGGCTGTTTATTAGAGCCTTGAAAAGCATTTAGTAATATTTAACAGTGACTAGAAAATTACAGATTAGACCTAGTAAATTAGCAATTAATAATAGATAGAAAGGATTATAAAGACATTTATTTTAGCATTTAGAATACCATCTTTCAGAGCCCTCTTTTCAGAAAGCAAAATGCAAGTCCCAGTGCCTATGAACTTTATCCTTCCCTTCCACTTTGATAGGATTAAGTCAAGTCACTCATGGAACCAGCTGTGCCTTTTTCTTTAATCTCTGCTGGCCACTTAAATCTCTTACCTAAAGCAAGAAAACAAACCAACAGAAAATATAGTTATTTAAGTACCCTGTATTTACTCCACTTTATTCCTTATAATATTTGTTTAATTGTTTTATTAACTTCAGTCTGGCACATTGTCATAATTTAGACATGCCTGGAATAAGCATCAGCGTATCATGAAGTAAGATTTTGGGTATAGAGAATAGACAGAATAGTTATTTCCTGCCATCAATATATGTTTTTTTTCTGTGTTTTTATTTTTATCTCTTGTTGCCCAGCTATTGTTTTAGTATTTCTGATGCTTCTTATGTATTTTTCTAGTGATATATCTGTTTCATACTAGTGCCTAGACCCCTAACATATGTCTCTTCTGGAGTGCATCAGTTATGCATACAGGTGAAAATTATTGTGAGAAGAGTTTAATAAATAAAAACAGCCTGCAAGGGCTGCAAGACTACAGCAGCTCTAGATAAAGAAAACACATTTGGTTAAAATCAGAGACTGCAGAGGTAATTTCCCTTCCAGGAAATAAACAATACAGGATTCAGCAATCTAATACATATCCATTGTAAAGCTTAGTAAATCTAGGGAATTGTGGCTAGGTTCCATTTTAAATATGCAGATACAGCAAATATATATTGTTATTGTACACATATTTCAGAAACCAGTTACTGTCTCTTTGCTCATTAACGATATATGAGGATAGAAATTGGCAGTGTTTTTTGCTTCATGATTTTGAATGGCGTTCACATTTTAATTTCCTGAACTTGAACATCAACAGGTTTATATTATGTGTGAACATGTAAGGCATTGCAAACTGGCACATCTAAAAATATATGTGTTTGGTACTCACATTTTATTTATTACCTTTATCAGAGTTATTTGTATCAAATTTTCTTTATTTTCTAAGAATATATTGCTCTTTTAAATGTGCTTCTTCCCTGTTCAATTTAATTTTATTCTTTGCAGCCACTAAGGGACAATTTACTCCTGATTTTCTAAGCATCGATCTAGTTTTGTTCAAAAATTTAAACAGAATTGCGCAGAGTAATAGCCTTAGTTGTAAATTCCTAGAAATACTGTATATCAGGGTGATCAAAAATGGTCCTGAGGAGGCCACAGAATTGCGCAGAGTAATAGCCTTAGTTGTAAATTCCTAGAAATACTGTATATCAGGGTGATCGAATATGGTCCTGGGGAGGCCACACACAAGCCTGGATCTGAAGATATCCTTTCTGTGCACAGGTGAGTCAGTCAGGATGACTGAAGAAGTGATTGGCTCATCTGTGCACAGCAGGGATATCATCACATCCAGGCATGTGTTTGGTCCTCCAGGACTGTGCTGTATATGAAATAAAAACAAAATTGCAATCTTTCAACAAGTATATTGAATAGAGAGAAAACATTTGGTGATAAAAAGGAAAATGTATGGGACATAACACTGTAGACGTATATAGCTACATATTATTTGTACCAACTAAATAATAAACAAGGGAATATATTCAGACTAGCGACTTGCCCGTCAAAAAATGACTGCAATAAAATTGTAAGGCAGGTAATGCTGTTTGGTCGAGACATTAATTTTGTTGGTGGTCCGAGATCCTTCGGCTCTCATTGCGAGGCTGTTGGTTGTAGTATTTTTTTTCTGATAGGCACTTTTGGTGTTATTGTTTGGTTGGCGGTGATCTGTTTTCTGCGGTTATTGCAAGGCTTTGTGTGCTATGAGCAGCGTTGGCGCTCGTTGTGAGTCTAGCAGTGAATGGCTTTTGTGTTTATTGTGAGAGTGTATTTTTTTGTGTATATGTTTTTTTGTATACTAATTAATAAATGAATATACTTTACCTATTTTGAAGTAATATATGCAGGAAGCATTGTGTTGAAGAGCTGACAATCTGTTTTCATGTTCCTGCAGCATACAATGTAGGTTTGCACTGTTGTGGAGCTGAGGTGTAAGTGTCAGCAATGTGTGTAGTGTGTAGTGTAAATAGGCTGCATGTGCGAGGAAAAGTCGTTAGGATAGCTGTGTACTTCCGCATTCTGTAAGTTAGTATTGTAAAATGGCGGTGAATGTGTATGTGGTACTCGGCTGTGTATGATGTAGCGTCCTTGTTAATAGTGTATCTAGTACCTCGCACAGCTTTTTGGAAAATCTGCATGTGCTTGGTGGTGTTTTGCGTGTTTAGGGTCCTGTAGCCTCATTTTCCTCTGGCGGCCATTTTTTTTCTCTCGCTTAGGGGAATTTCGTGTGTCTAAACTCTGGAATTTGGACATAAATTGAGGTGTAACTTCACTTGCAGAGGTCCTGGGTGCCCCCCACCCCCCCCCCCCTTGCTGTGGGTAAGCTTTTTATGTATTTGTTGTGTGTATTTATTGTGTTTTTAATGTTTTCATGTGCGCGCGGTTCGTGCGTTAAGGTCGTATTTTTGCGAGCTCATAATGTTTTTTTTTCTAAGACCCGCATGTCGTATTTTTTTATGCTAAGTCCGTAAATTTTTCGTTGTACCTCCCGCCTGCGGCTCATTGCAGCAAACGTGGTAGCCGGTACAAATGTGGCCCCTCGCTTTGTGAGGGGCAGCATTTGCGGTCCAAAAGTCATAGGGGGTCGTAGGGATGAGCACCTACCGCGCTCATCTCCACCAGCGCAAGGAGCGCCTTTGACAAGCCCGCAAGTGTAGCAACAACCCGCATGCTCACAACTATATATGTGACTAGCGACTTGCCCGTCAAAAAATGACGGCAATGTGATGTATATGTTTGTGAAGTTGTTTAGTTATTTAAATATATTTTTGACCCTTGTAAGTATTGGGATATGAAGATGTATTTTTCTAAAATGTTGATGTAATGGTTTTTTAACATGAAATTTGTATCTGAAGAATTGTTCACTTTAATATACATAGAATCCAGAGGAAAGTAAAAAGTAAAAAGACTTTTTGAAACGTCCCGAATTTTAACATGAAGTTTAAAATATATGTAAGCAATAACCTTGAAAGTATATATTTTTAAAATGTAACTTTATTTTTTATGTAACTTTGGAAGTTTTCAAAACATTTGTCTAATTTTGAACATTATAAACAGGAACATAGTAAATACATTTTGTAACATAATTTTGAATTAAAAGTATTAACATTTGAATGTAAAAACAGTTTAACTTTAAATTAATCAGTTTTAACATGCAATTTATATCAGAATAATTGTTAAGTTTAATATACATTGAATGTAGAGGAAGGTATACAGTAAAAACTCTCCTTAAACCGTAACTAATGAAAGTAATTCCTTACTGACCACATAAACAGGCGATAAACATTAATGTAGGTAGTAATCTTAAGATAACAGAGAATATTTACATTGTGACTTAAAAGGTGCTTGAACTCTTAACATGAACTTTGTAATATGTTGAATGAAATAACTTGAAAATATTGCTTTTAAACTTGTAACATTCGAAACATTAACATAGTGACTTAAAATTTTAACATAATTTTTCATAGAAATGCAAGGCAAGTATTTTGTGAGGCGAATTATCCATAAACATGACTTCCATTAATTATGACTGAATTAAACAACAAATTGTTATGTATTTTTGAATGTTTTTCCAAAATGTTTGCATGGCTTTAGTTTGTATCCTGCAAAGTTATAGTACTTCATAGTAGACAATGTTTTTAGTAAAAATACGTCCATCTTCTAATAAATCACCTTGACTTTCATTTTTTTCAATGTAAACTTTAATAGCCTGTGGATTTTTGCACCGTGACAATGCAACGTACAATTGACCATATGCAAATACTGGTTCTTCCAAAAAAATACCCACAGATTTGAAAGTTTGACCTTGTGATTTATTAATGGTCATGGCAAATGCCATAATAATGGGAAATTGTCTTCTTTGAAGGATAAAAGGGAGACTACTTTCACTTGGTGCTAAATCTATTCTTGGTATGAAAACTCTCTCTCCTTTATGGGTCCCAGTTAAAATTTCAGCATCTATGAAATGGTCCCTTAATTGTTGAACAATTAATCTTGTGCCATTGCATAGGCCTTTTTTGGGGTTCATATTTCGCAGTAACATGATAATTGCACCTTTCTTTAGCTGCAAAATATGTGGTGGCATTCCAGAAGGAGTTAGAGAGTTTATGAATTCAGTCGAAAAGTTAGCCTGACTTTCATTGTCATCAGCAAGTGCAGAATCAGCACTGTGATAATTTCTTTGTGGTGCATTAATTTTTTTTAAGATTTCATTATTGAGGATTAATGCATCTTTATTTTTAATCGTCAGTATGACTTGTTTGGCAAGCTCGGAATATTCTTCGTTTTTGATGCTCGCTTCAAATATAGCCGATATAATATCTTGTTGACAAATCATCTGAGGTGGGATCTCTACAGTGTCGTCAGCTAAATGTAGTATTTTTTCTGTTCTGCCTTCTCCAATTTTAATAAGCCAATCATTGAAATCATTTTGTCCTTCTGATCTCATATTTTGTTGCAGTTGAAGATGGGTAAAATGTTTCCATACTGTGCTTGACTTGATACAGGTTTCGATAATGTCAGTTCGATTTCCATGTACAACAACAGGTAATGTTTGTCTAAAATCGCCACCCAACAACATTACCTTTCCACCAAATGGAAAAATATTATCCATGACTTCACGAAGCAAACGGTCAATACATTGGAGGGCATAGCATGACATCATTGTGGCCTCATCTATTATAATTAATTTACATTTCTTAAATTTCTTTGCTTGTAAGGATGTCATGCGAATATCTGACACAGAATTTTCTAAAATAGGCACTGGCAGTTTAAATCCACTATGAACAGTTCTTCCACCTTCTAATGAAAGTGCAGCAATTCCAGTAGTGGCAAACGCCATTGCTATTTGTCCTTGTGCTCGTACTGAACTCATTAATAAATTGTACAAATAGGTTTTTCCTGATCCGCCAGGTCCATCCAGATAGAAATAACGCTCTGTCACCATGTCATCATCTATTGCATTTTTAATGGCATAAAAAGCTTGCAATTGTAGTGTATTTAAAGTTGCAAGTCTTTCTTGTGTTCTTTCTGCTTGTAGTTGAATGTCATAGTCTTCAAAGTTTATGTCATCTATAAGACCTGGATCAGGCAAATTAAAACTTGCACAACTTAATCCATGAGTTAAAAATACTTCTTGGATTTCCATTAACGCTTTTAAGTGTGCAATGGGTTCATTGTATCGTTGCATAAAGTCTTCAGCCATATTACTTTTAAAAGTCTCCCACAAAGCTAATGCATTTGGAGCATTTGAGAAGATACAAATAAAAGCAAATTGTTCTCTCATCTGTCGTGGCATTTGACATTGTGCTGCTTCTTCTAAACATCTTTCCCACTCTGTATCATCAGCGAGTAAGTTTCTATGTCTTGCAGCTAAATGGAAGGATTCATATACAATGTCATTAACAGTTCTTAATTGTTCAAAACTTTGTGCTCCTGGAACATTTAAAAGTAATATCCGTAAGCAAAAACGTTCAACATCTCTTGGACTGACTGTGTAAATTCGTGCAATTATTTTATTGCCCCTGTTTTTTCTTTGTCTCCATAATCCATTCACAAAAACATAGTGATATGGAATTTCAATATATAAGTATTGTGTTGCTTGAGCATCATTTGAACCATGCAGTTAGTGTAGTGTGACGATCTTCACTTTGGGCCAATGCATTCATTTCATTTCCAGCATGGAAATACACTAAATGTCGTTGTGGCAAATGTACTGCTAATCTATATACTGCATGTGATCTATCATGCATTTCAAATTTTAAAAGCCGCCACATAGCTTCTGGTGCACTAACATAGCGAGCATCTACATGAGATGCAAGTTCATCATGTACTAACTCACTACATTCAGGGTTGTCTGCACTTTTGACGACTACAGTAGCTGCATCATAGCCTTTGTAAATATATTTGTAGACATATTTAATGGATTTGATGGAAGTGCAGGCTTCTACGTTGATGTGGGCGTTGTACTTCATGAGTAAATGTGGATTGTAGGGTACTACATATCTATTGCCCACTTTTTTTCCACGAATAATGGCACTATCTCCTTCTCTTCTTTTATAAAGTGGATATCCATCACAATTTGCATATGTTTTGTCTCTATAATCTTTTGGAAAATCTTTTGAACATTTATTATTTTCCATACATGGTGATTGTGGATTAAGGTCTCCACAGGGTCCATCAATCATGCGATGAGTAACAATCTCATATAGTCTACCATATAGTTCTGGATCTGGTAGTTCAGCAACTATGACTGCATCCACTTTGTGCGAAGTATCTAATTTATCTTTCTCTTGAAGTATTATGAGAAGATGTGCATGTGGAAGGCCTCTTTTTTGAAATTCAATGGTATATACATAAGCAAGACATTTGCCAAATAACTGATTTATAGTGAAGTTACGTATTAATTCATTTAATTTGATCTTAAAAACTCTGGCTACTAAATCTGGTCGATCTGAAGCACTTTGTCCAAGAAGTAGATTTTGATTAATTTCTGGCCATTGTGGATTACATGTAAATGTCACAAATAAATCTGGTTTTCCAAATTTTGTCACAATAGCCATAGCATCATTGTATCTTTCTCTCATATTTCGAGGAGATCCTTGAAAGGAAGATGGTAAAATGATGGCTTTGCCAGCTGTCATGTCTCTGCTTGTAGCCACGTCAGCAACATAGTCCATGAGTCCATAATATTGTTCTACACGTAGTTTATCTTGTTGATATTTTATAAAGTTTAAATTATTTGCCTCAACTTGCAAATATGAATCAATAATCCATTGTTGTGTTAGTTTTCCACCACATAAAATTGGATTAAATTCATCTCTAATGGCAATTTGAGCTACTTTAAATTCAAGCATAGAAACATTATTTCGGATTCTGGCTTTAGCATTTGGGTAACTGGGAAGTGTTAATTTTGGTTGTCAACCTGCTTCTCCATGTGGGAAAAAGATGGGATATGTCATTGGATCTAAATTTGGACTTAAGATATTAATATTAATAAATGGTTGCTCCTTATTTCTGGGATATACTCTAATGTCTCTTTGAAATGGTGGTTCTCCTTCATCATTCTGAAATACCATTGCAACTTCATTTGATGTTGGCAAGTTATAACGACGTTTATCAGTATGTCTGTCTCTTTTAAGCACCATATTAACCTTTGGCATGGGTAATTGATGTCTTTGTGCATGAAGTTGTTGTTCATTTTCTACTTCTGCCAATTTTTTTTATGCTTTACTGTAGGGATTGTTGTCCATAATGTTATTTAGCTCTATGAAAACACTGGGTAAGCATTTTTTATTTTCTTCCATCTGCATACATTGGTCAACAGCTTCCATTGTATCTAGGACATATAGTTGAGCAAATTTTCTTTGCTCTCCTTGCTCTGGATGTAAATGTGAAGTCCGATGATAAATTTGTCCTTGGACTTTAAAACAGTAAGGACCATGTCCTGGTACATTAGCAGCCAATGTTGCCCCCATAGATGCAAATGATATGGCACTATTGTAGGATCTTATGTTTGTCTTAAAATTTTTGTAATTTGGAAAAGTAGGTTCAGTCATAATATTTTGTAAATAGCTTGGAAATTGTTTCCTTTCTGGAAGTTTGAACTTTCCTTTTTGACAACAACTAATAAATTGTCCATCTCTGGGTCTCTCCTGTTTAAAATAATAAGCCTCACAAAATTGACATTGAGTACTCATGTCCCCACAACTATGAACCTCTACTGCTAAAGACTTGAGTAAAGGACAATTTGCAAAGCATATCAGATGTTGATTTTCATATTCATCAGGTAAAAAGTCATGAAATGTTTCAACAACAGGTTCTAAATGTTTAGTTTTTTTCGTGGCTTTTCTTGGTATATGTTGTCCTTGTTTTGTTGAAATGTCCTGTAAGTTTTTAGTAAGAGTTTGTAAATGGTTTGTTTTTGTAGTTGCTTTTTTTGGTCTGTCTTGACTGGTATCTTGTAAAATGTCATCTGATGTTTGAGGAACAGTTTGTAAATGCTTTATTATCTTTTTATTTTTTTTTGTTGTATCTTTCATTTTTGCAGCTGATATTCTTTTATTTGCAAGTCTTTTGCGTTCTTTTTCTCGTCGAATTTCTTTCTCCTCAGGTGTCTGCTGGGCGGCCCATCTCTCTTGTCTTTCTCTAGTTTGACGTCTTTTCTTCTCTTCTTTGGTCTCGTTATCAGCCATATTAATCTGTAAAGGAAAAAAAATAAATGTAATTGTGTATATTTTAATTTGTAATTCCTGTTAAAGATTCTTGTGCACAATTGGTGAAATAAAAGGCAAATCATTAATGTATCAGTTATATTTAGTTAAAATTATAATTCCTGTCCTCACTGGCTACGAATTTGTCCAATGGAATACTGCTGTAAATAAGCATGTAACATATTTTTTTTAAATAATGGTTTTATTTTTTAAAAACGTTGTTTGTGGATAGATATTTACCACTGCAAATCTTCTTTGCTAAAAAAAAAATTGATGTGGTTATTGAGCTATGTATTGCATAGTAGCAATTTAAATACAATAAGGGAGATAGTAAATTTATTTTTTTATTTTTCTGTTGACACGGATGCAACTGAAAGCAGTTTCTTTAGTTTTCTACTTTAGTACTTATTATACTGTACCTTGGCTGAAGTGTGATTTAAATCCGAATGTTTGTTGGTACTCGGTTGAAAAACGTTGTCCAATGGTGTGGTCCTCTGTTGAAAGTCCTCGTCCGATGGTGTGGTCCTGTGTGTAAAATCCTGGTCCTATGGTCTGGTCCTCTGTTGAAAGTTCTGGTCCGATGGTGTGGTCCTGTGGCGATAGCCCTCGTCCGATGTTGTGGTCCTGTGGCGATAGCCCTTGTCCGATGTTGTGGTCCTTTGGTGAAAGTCCTCGTCCGATGGTCTGGTCCTGTGTTGAAATTCCTCGTTCGCTGGTCTGGTCGTGTGTTGAAAGTCCTCGTCCGATGGTCTGGTCCTGTGGAGAAAGTCCTCGTCCGATTGTCTTCACGCAGTATCTGTTGTAATAGAAAATAGAAAATGTTGTTTGAGTGAAATGTCTTTTAAATAAGTAAAAAATGTATGAATTTGGCTGTATTGTATCAGTTATGGATATTTTTTTCTATTTTTTTTTTTTTTACTTTCTGTACACTCCCACGACTTTTGTTATTCTTATTTAAGGTTCTTAGTAAGGCTTGTGGGTTGTGATATATTAAATAAGAATATGAATTTATTTTGCTATGTGTTTATGTTAGTTTTTGTACAATCCTGTTTTGTGCGCACCACTTGTGGTATACTTATTTAACCTTTATTGGGATGGTTATAGTTAGTGAAACATGAAATAATATAATTAATGTAGTTTGCTATGTGTTTGTGTTAGTTTTTTACAATCCTGTTTTGTGCGCACCACTTGTGCAAAAGTTATTTATTGTTGATTGTACTGGTTATAGGTTGTTAAACATTAAAGAAGAATGTTAATGTAGTTCCCTTTGTGTTTGTGTGATTTTTTGTACAATGCTATTAGGTGCGCAACACTTTTGTTATTCTTATTTTGGCTTCTTTGTAAGGCTTATAGGTTGTTAAACATTGAATAAGAAAGTTAATTTATTTTGCTATGTGTTTGTGTGAGTTTGTTCCAATTCTGTTTTGTGTGTAGCAGTTTGGGTCTCATTCAATTGCAATTTGGCTAATTGAATCGTGCCCTAAATAAGCACATAGCATATTTTTTTAAAGAAGTTTTTATTCAGTGAAAAACTTTCTTTTGGATAGATTTTTAGTAACTAAAAACTTCTTTAAAAAAAAATGTTATGTTCTTATTTAGAGCCCTATTCAATTGGGCAAATTGCAATTGAATGAGGGCCTTTGTGTGTACCATATGTTGCATAGTTTGCCCCTCATTGAATTGCATTTTTTACAATGTAATAGTACTCTAAGGCCGTCATTGAATTGCAATTTTGAAAATTGAATAGAGTTCTAAATAAGCACATCACATATATTTGTTAAAGAAGTTTTTAGTTATTAAGGCCCTCATTCAATTGCAATTCGGCCAATTGAATAGGGGTCTAAATAAGCACATAACATATTTTTTTAAAGAAGTTTTTAGTTAGTAAACATCTATCCAAAAGGAAGGTTTTCACTAACTAAAAACTTATTTAAAAAATATATATTATGTGCTTATTTAGAGCACTATTCAATTGGCCAAATCACAATTGAATGAGGGCCTAAGCATCTATCCAAAAGCAAGGTTTTCACTAACGAAAAAGTTCTTTAAAAATATATGTTATGTGATTATTTGGATCCCTATAGAATTAGCAAAATGGCAATTGAATAAGGGCCTAAAAGTGCTTATTTATAGCCATGTTAAATTGTCCAAAATAGCAATTGAATGAGGGCCTTTGGTTACTGCATTTGTTATATTGTCAGCTCCTCATTCAATTGTGTTTTGGCCAATGGAATAGAGCTCAATATCACCACAGAGCATATTTTTTTACCGAATTTTGTATTTAGTGAACTTGTATCCAAAAGCAACGTGTTCACTAAATAAAAAGTTCCTTTAAAAAATATGCTCTGTGCTTATATAGAGCCCTACTGAAATGGGCAAATCACATTTGAGTGAGGCCCTTGGCCATTAAACATATATAGGTCCTCATTGAATTTCAATTTTGCCGATTGAAGAGGGCTCTATATAAGCACATAACATATTTATTGAGCAAAGTTTTTAGTTATTGAAGACCTTGATTGTGGTTAGAAGTTCAGTAACTAAAAAGTTCTGTATAAAAAATATGTTATGTGCTTATATAGAGCCCTATTCAATTGAGCAAGTTGCAATTGAATAAGGCTCATGGTTCTTTTTTTTTAATACTTAATACTTTACCTTGATTGAATTGTCGAATGACAGACGGTCCCCTCCTGCCAATCTTAATCCGCCGGTCTTCTTGTAGTGTCTGTTTGAAAAAGAAAGTGAAATAGTTATTTGTATATTTATAATTTTTCATCTAGCAAAGCATGGCCTTTTGAGCATGTAATGTCTTGTTGTATCTTACCTCTTCTTCTTTGTTGGTGTTCTTTAAAAGGGATTGTGCTTCACAGTGCACGGTGCAAATTGTTGAGAGACGCTGTTGATGCAGAGTCTGTTTGAATATTAAAAGAAATAGAAAGATTCAGCTTTATATGATCTATTGAATAGCAGTAAATTAATGTCATTTAAATATACTTCTGTAATTATTTTCAATTGACCTTATTTTTTGGTGGGGGCTACACACATATGTCACATACATGAAGCACATTCCATAGTTTAATGTAATTATTTTGTGTGCGTGTGACATATCAGTATACATGAATCATATTTAAATTGTTAAATTAACCTTACATTTTTTTTTTCCAACACACATAAATGTCTGTGTGTGAGATGTAACTATAGATGATACACATATATGTGCGTGTCACATATCAGTATACATGACATATAATGTCATTTAAATGTAGTTGTTTAATAATTTTGTTTTAAGCTAATTTTGTTGCAGTGGCAATACACATAAATGTGCGTGTCACATGTCACTATGAAGGGGCAATACACATAAATGTGCGTGTCACATGTCACTATACATGATACACATATATGTCCGTGTCACATGTAACTATGCAGGGGCAATACCAATAAATGTGCGTGTCACATGTCACTATACATTCTATACATAAATGTGCGTGTCACATGTCACTATACATTATAGACATATATGTGCGTGTCAGATGTCACTATACATTATAGACATATATGTGCGTGTCACATGTCACTATACATAAACCTCTGTTTAATATTAAATTATGGTTTTTTGTTGTTTTGTTAAATGAACCGTATTTTTTTTGTGAGCCTATACACATAAATGTGCCATATATGTCACTACATAAATCCTAGTTTATTTTTTTATTTGTTTGACCTGTCCTGATAATAAAATGTAATATATTATAGCTTACCTCTCAGTTGTAATTTGCACAATGTAAAGTAGTAAATTAGTAAAGAATTGTGTTGTCAAGTAAAAGCAGCAGTTATCTCAGAAGTCACTCCGTTCATCACCTGAGGAGAAATGTATTTTTTTGAGTGAAATAGGCAGTATTTATAAACTTGTAGAAAGTTCTGGAAAGTGAGACCGTTAGAACGCAATACGCATGCGCTATTTGCGTTCCAGCTTACAATTTGCGTTCCATCCGCCATTTTCTGCGTATTACTGTTCAAAATGGTGTTTAATATGATTGTGATACGTTCCGCATAGTATGTGTTTCATTATTGCGAGTAAGTGTAGTGTAGTTACGTCTGAAGCCTCGTTTTCGTTTTGTTCGTCGGCCATTTTTTCTCTTGCTTAGCGATGATCTTAGTGTCTAAAGTGTTTTATTTTGATTTAAATGTAGATGTAACTTGTTTTTTGAGGTGCTGGCTGGTTCCTCTTGCTGTAGGTAAGCTTTTTATGTGTTTGTTGTGTGTCTTTCTTAAGTTTTAAATGTTTGTATGTCGGCGTGTTGCGTCCGATGTTTGCGAGGTCGTAATGTGTGGTAACGTGTCTCATATGGTGTTTGCGTGTGTAGCCTCGTTTTCGTTTTATTCGTCAGCCATTTTTTGTGTCGCCTAGCAAATTATTTTGGGCCTCATTCTATTACTGGCCGTAAATCGGCCGTAAGGCTGCGATTCCTTGCGGGGGTTCTGTTAACTCGCGATTATATTATACGGCCCCGCAAGGATCTCCTCTTACGGCCGGCCGCATATCTTGAAACCGGCCGTAAGCTCAGAAATCTAAAAACGCAAAAATAAATTCAAGCCTGCACTGTACAGCTCTGTAAATGCTAGGGATCATATTGGGGACATGAGGATTAAAAGTAACCCACTCTCAAGCTTGCACATCAGCCCAAACCCGAGTTCAAATGAACTGTTTATTTTCCGGCTGCGGCGTGGGCGGGTCTGAAGTGCTCCAAGCACTCTGGACTTTTTACATGGATATTTTACGGATATTAAAAATAAAATATTTTACGGATTTGAGTATAGGATAATTATGTGCTATTTTTTCTAACACCTAAAATCCCTTTATAGTCTTCTCAAAGTGCAGGATGGCTTTATTTGAGCTATTTTATGTGCTTAATTGGTGCTAGCGGGACCTCTTTCCTGCAAGTAAGCTGCGGCTCGCTTTTAGCCTTGCAGAGAGGTTTCCCGGAGCAATTGAATTGCAAATAGGAATTTCTTGCGACCGAAACACTTGCGGCCGTTTTAGATCAAAGGCTTTCCTCTGGCGCGAGCGGCCGCAAGAGATAGCAAGGCACCGGCCGCAAGCCTGCCGGAGCCCCCGGCCGTAAGGGAATAGAATAGCCGAATAGCTTGCGGCCGGTCCTTGCGGCCCCGCAACGACTGCGGCCGCTAATAGAATGAGGCCCTTAGTGTCTAAACTCTTTTATTTTGAGTGCAATTAAGTTGTAAGTTGCATTTTTGAGGTCCTGGGTGCTTCCTGTTTCTGTAGGTAAGGTTTTTATGTATGTGCTGTGTGTATGTATTGTGTTTTTAATTTTGTAATGTTCGCGAGTTGCGTCAGAGTGTTGCGAGGCCGTAATGTGTGTGAAGGTGTGTCGTATGTTGTTTGCGAGTGTCGTAATGTGTGTGTCGTGCTCTTTGGGTTGCGACGTGAACTTTGCGAGATTCGCAGTTCTTTGGGTTGGGAATTTGTGTTGTGAATTTTGCAAGGGTTGCAGTTGCTGCAACTGAAGCCCTCGCTTTGCGAGGTCCTCAGGTGCTGGCATGGAGAACCTGTGGTGCTCCAAGCCAGCAACTGAGGCCCTCGCAACGGAGCGCCTGTGGCGCTCCAAGCCAGCAACTGAGAACCTGGCACAGTGCCCTCGCTTCGCGAGGGCCGCGGGCTCGCTACGCGAGCCCGCAGCGTTAGCAACAACTCGTACGCTCTCAACTATATATGTGATCCTTAGATGGAACTCCAGAATATTCAAAATCTGAAAAACTGTCATGACCACAAGTCATAATGATTTTACTGCATATTTAGGTATTAACAGCCTTATTAAATTGCGATTCAGTAAATTTAAAAGGGCTTTATTTAAGAACACAGCATATTTTTTTACAGAAGTTTTTAGTTAGTGAACTTCTATTTAATAGCAAGGTCTTCACTAACTAAAAACTTCTGTAAAAAAATATGCTGTGTGCTTAAATAGAGCCCTTTTAAATTTACTGAATTGCAATTTAATAAGGCTGTAAGTAAATATGTGTATATTAGTTCTAAATTCTGAAATGTGATAATCTAGACAAAACAGTGGGGAGAATTTACTAAGAGGACACGTGTTATTCAGTTATCTACCACAGCACATAGCACAGTTTCTATACACGATTTACTAAATTTCATGTATGTTCATATGATGCGGTGAGGTAATGCATATTATTTATCCACACGATTTTCAACACTTTTCACATAACAAACAGAGCAGTGCATGTGCATATTAGGGGTCAAGCATGTGCAGTTATGTGTAAAAAAAACACAATGTTATATGCACACATGTTTAGATTACTCACATGACCATCAAAGGCACAATATTGGTTGACTCATTAATGCTGTATAATAACACTAAACCTGGTAAAATGATAACATGCCCATGTATTTTCATTACTACCACATATAATTCACTTTTGTTTATAATGTAACTCTGGTTACCATGTAATAATTATAAATAGAAAAATCAGTAACCATGGTAGCGTACAGACATACCACTTCCTAAATTCGAACAGAGCTGCGCACAGGCAGAGCCGTGCATTGCGCAGCAGAGCCTCACATGGGAAACTCACAGAACCAGAGGTGCATGAGCAGCTCACGGCAACAGCTGCGAGCTGCAGAAGAGGTAGGGGAAGAATACACAGGGGAGAAGGGGAAGGAAGACACAGGGGAGAGGGGGTGGAAGATACAGGGGAGTGGAGGGGGGAAGACAAAGGGCGGGGGGAATAGACACAGGGGAGGGGAGAAAGAGACACAGAGGAGGGAAAGGGGAGAGACACAGGGGAGGGAAGGGGGAGAGACATACGGAAGGGGGGAAGAGACGGAGGGGAGGGGGGGAGAGACAGGGGAGAGGGGGAGAAGAGACACAGGGCAGAGGGTGAGAAGAGACACAGGGGAGAGGGGGAGGGTGGAGGAACACACAGGGGAGAGGGGGAGAGTAGAGGAACACACAGGGGAGAGGGCGAGGCAGACACTGGGGGAAGACACAGAAGAGAGGGGGGGAAAGACACAGGGGAGAAGGGGGAAGAGACACATGGGATGGGGGAAGAGACACAAGGGAAGGGGAAAGAGACACAGGGGAGGGGGGAAGAGACACAGGGGAGGCGAGAGGGGTAAGAACACAGGAGAGGGGAGAGGAAGACTCAGGGAACGGGAGAGGGGAAGGAAGACTCAGGGGAGAGGGGGAGAAATACACGGAAGGGGGGAGGAAGACACAGGAGAGGGGGAAGGAAGACACAGGGGAGGTGTAGTAAGACACAGGGGAGGGGAGAGGGGAAGGAGACACAGGGGATGATGGGGAAGAGACACAGGAGAGGGGTGGAAGAGACACGGGAAGGGGGAAAGATACAGGGGAGGGGAGAGGGAGAAAAAGATACAGGGGAGGGGAGAGGAAGAAAGAGACACAGGGGAGGGAAGGGGGGAAGAGACACAGGGGAGGAAACGGGGGAGAGACACAGGAAATTTACTAGTAAATATATATCAGCCAAGATGAATATGAGTGTTGCAGTATATAGTGATACCTTTTTTTGGCTATTTTAGCTGAAGTGACAAGCTTTCAAGAGTTGCACCTATCTTTACTTTCATGTCAGAAGCAATATTGATTAAGGTTTAACCTGAGTATTTGAATATACAGAGCAGAGATTCTAAGTAATAAGAAACCCATGTGGGACCGAAGAGAACATCATAAATAAAGTACTTGGAACTCCATGTAAATCAAGTGCACTAAGTTAAAGCACTTCTGTAGACTGCCTGACGGAGATTTTCCACTATGTATGAAATATATACTATGTATGAACATATCTACTAGCAGATATAAGCCCTGCTCTCCAGAAGTGTAAACACTCCTCTCATACACACACACACAGCCTCACTAAAATTAGCATTTCACTTTTTCCCTTCCTAATACTCTTAGTCAGACTCAAACTTGTTAAGCAGAGATAAGCAGGTAGATAAGAAGAGTTAAAGGACACAGCAGGATTAAAAGGAAATGTGCAGAAACATAAGGATATTTGTGATTGGTTGCTGTATAATCTATTATAGAGATGAAAAATATATTATAGAGAGATGTAATTTTATTGGCTGCTATTGTCTGGGATTCTACAAGCCTTGTTTCCTACAATCACCAATAACCATTTTAAGCTCATTTTGCAGTTTATGGGCTTATTTTGGGTGTGTTGTATCTAAAACACTAGCCACAATGCTGATCTCAAGACTTATTGAGGACAATAAAAACCTTTTCTGATAGGCTAACACATTAGCTAGTCAAATGGTAGAACGGATGTGTGAATTCTACATTTTTATTATCTATGTACGATAGGCTGTCAGTTAACCAGAACTCAAGCAACCAATAAAAATAAATAAAAAAAATCTATGTACAATAGGCTGTCAGTTAACCAGAACTCAAGCAACCAGAAAAAATAAATACAAATTTAATTTACAAGACTCAACAAATACCAGCAGCCAGGTTGTCATGCCACAAAATGCTTACAGGCACCTGCAATTGTGTTTCTGCATTTCAGTTTTACCTGGAAGCAGACAGGCATGAGTGACTGAGCCAGTGCAGTGCTGGTGTTCCTTCCCCCGGGTTCAGCACCGCACCCTCCAGCCGAACGTATCTCTGTGTACGTAAGGAGTGAAAGCTGCTGCTGCTAGAATAGCCCTGACTGACAAATATACGTAGCAAACCATCCTATGTGCAGCTAACCTAAATCTATTTTAATAGTAACTCTCAAGCAACCAGAAACTACATTTATCTGGCATCTACCAATCCCCATGGGTTCCGGATAACTGAGTCAACTGTATAAACTAATGTGAAAGGATGCCAATGAGATTACCGGGGGAAAAAAAACTTCCCACACTTTCACTAGCTGAAAAAAAATATTCAATTTGTATGTTTCATTTTGATCTTGAATA